>CM042379.1:11395742-11828242 GCA_023634145.1 Thymallus thymallus
AATAGACAGAAAACATATCCCCACATATTCAAAGCCTCAGTGCGCTCAAGTTATCCATTTAAGCCCAGGATGATAGGTGGAACAGAATGACCCATTTGGATTCGGCCAATTAGAATGTCCCTGAGGTATATATCCCAGCCCTGGGGACCAATGGCAGAGAGTGATGTAGAGAAAGCCGGAGACAGACACACACAGCCCTTTTGGGCCCCCAGAGGACTCATCATATTAAAACCCTATTTATGTTGGCAGATAGATGGATGGAGCATATTTTACATGGAGAATACCCAGGGAGAGGGGGAGGAGAGAGATAGATGGGGGCCAGAGAGAGAGATGGATGGATAAGGAAAGTTTGAGAAAGAAAGATGTTTTCGGACCGATGTTTTGTGTGGTAAATGTTGAGTACCGAGGGAAAGGGGCAGTGAGATGGAGAGAATAGAGAGGGAAGTGGGGAGACAGCGAGGCATGAGTATGTTATGGAAAGTTCCAGAAAGAGAAACACTATTTGTCTTTTGAGTATAGAGTTAAGGTTTAAGGCAATGGATATAATGAATTCAGGGAAAAGCGATGGTCTGTCTGATGGGTGGCAATGATGATGACTTCACTCACTGGCAGCTGGCAGCAAAGTAGCATTTCAACACTCCCCTCCATTCTTTTGTTGCCTCTCTGAGTCAGATGCCATTGAAAGAGAGTGGAGAGGAGAAACAGAAAGAGAGAGAGGGGGGGGGTGGTGAGAGAGTGAGAGAAAAGAAGGGAGAGAGCAAAAGGTGAGCGCTAGTGTGAAGGTGCAGAGCAGCGTGATGCGATCCGAGATAGCAGCTGAGTGAGTGAGCACTGTGTGGGGGGGGGGGATGAGTTGGAGAGTTCACTAAAACTCTCTCTCTCCCTAATCGCTCAGTGAGTCCATGAAATAAACTCTGCATTCATACTCTCTGGGGAGGACGAGCGGAGGGAGGGAGGGAGGGAGGGAGGGAGGGAGAGAGAGAAGTTGTGGTGTTTGTTGTTTTGAAGCCTTTTCAGTTGCCCCACACCTGTACGGTAGGACTTCCATTGACAGTTTGTAACCTTATCTCCCGCTTTGTGAGTCACTCTTTTCTTCTGCAGTGGATATGAACAAATTGTTCATTGTTCAGGTAGCAAGGCTGAGGAGCTGAGGGGTTAGAGGAGAAAGGAACCAGGCCAGTGGGCCTCTGCTCTGGCCTGGCAGTAGCCTGACACAGAGATCAGGAGGGATTCTATGTGGAAGATTATTTCCTTCTCACGAAGACACCGTTAATGAAGTGTGCACCTTTTGTTAACCGGGCAGATACATTCACACACGCACACACATGCACACACACAAATGCGCGCACACACACACACACACACACACACACACACACACACACACACACACACACACACTGGCCTTGTTTCAAGTATTCCCACCACAAGCATTCCCACCACAAGCTCTCATCAACATGCCTCAAGTGTGTGTGTGTGTGTGTGTGTGTGTGTGTGTGTGTGTGTGTGTGTGTGTGTGTGTGTGTGTGTGTGTGTGTGTGTGTGTGTGTGTGTGTGTGTGTGTGTGTGTGTGCGTGTGTGTTTGTGTGTGTGTGTGTTTGTGTGTGTGTGTGTCCGTGTCCGTGCATGTATGCGTGTGTGTTAGTGACCGTGTGATTTGTCAATTAATTTGTAATATTCTTTGTGAATGTGTTTGTGAATGTACATCTTTTGGATGTAGCTCTATTTGTCTGTGTGTAGGATATCTGTGCCTATGTCAGTTGTCAGCGCTCCCCTCTTCTCTCCTCTCCTCCCCACCACTCTCTCCTCTCCCCTCCTTTCCTTTCCTCTCTTCTCTGTCATGCAGATGGGGGTAAATTAGCTGGTGAGAGTATCAGAACAGACAGATAGCCATGTCACTGACGCGTCCCAATAGAAAAAACTTCTGCTTCCAATTATAGCCACGGAGTGATGATAAACTGTTGTGAGTGGCGGGACAATACAGTCAGTGCTGGCTGCTGGGCTGGGCTCCGACCCTGGTGGGGGGAGAGGAGAGGAGAGGGGTGGGGAGGGTGGAGGGGGGGGTCAAGCAGGAAACAATGAGCTGTCCAGGGAAGAGTCCCAACACTGAATGAGAGAGAGAGGTTCTATGGGGGAGATTGAGTGTTTGATATTTTTAGGATCCTCTTCTCAGCGGATGTTGGATCATTGTCTGGGGAGTGGACACTACTGGGAAACTGTACAGTTTCTAGCGGAAACATTTACTGCCACCGTTGCTTGTCCAACTACAATAGTTCCATCCCTACTGCAGCGTTCACTCCAGTGTGACCCAAACATGCAGCTAGCCAGTGATCCAGTTTGTTTTCTATGGACATGCTCGAAGGGCACAGTCAGAGCGCCTCCAAACCAAGCCCCAGCCATGCCAGCGAGTGTGTGTGTGTGTGTGTGTGTGGTTTGGTTTGGTTTTTCTATCCTTGTCGGGACCAGATGTCCTCACAAGGATAGTAAAACAAGGAAAATGTTAGGCCTAGGGGTTAGGTTTAGGGTTAGGAGCTAGGGTTAGGGTTAGTTTTAGGGTTAGGGTTAGGGTTTTGGGGATTAAGGTTAGGGTTAAAGTTAGGTTTAGGGGTTATGGAAAATAGGATTTTGAATGGGAATAATTGTTTGGGTCCCCACAAGGATAGTAAAACAAACGTGTGTGTGTGTGTGTGTGTGTGTGTGTGTGTGTGTGTGTGAGTGTGTATTTGTGTGTGTCATCACAGCAGCCAAATAACAGTGCTGGCCCCGCCAGGGCCCCGCTGTCAGCCCTGTGATCGATGGCCTCCGCTTTGGACTGCCCCCCCAGATTGGTCAGTGGTGAAGAGAGGAACAAATATAGACCCTATAAAAAAAGACAGAGGGGTCATCCCATCCAACCCCATCGCAGCATTGACAGACGGATAGAGCGAGAGAACGAGGGAGTGAGAGAGAGGCAATGATGGCGAGAGAGATAGAAGGAGGTAGTGTAAAGCCCAGGCCCGTTGATTGCAAGTCTCTTCTTTGATTTAGAAAGCAGACATGTCGTGCTGTTTTATTTTCCTTTGTAACGCGTCCAGGAATCGCCAGTGTTGAGACAACGCTACATTTTAGTGATTGCAGCGCCGCAGCAGTGGCCACAGGAATGTAGCCTATCCGTCCTCCTCTCTCTCTCGCTCTCCTTTCTCCTTTCTCTCTCTTTCTTTCTCCTTTCGCTCCATCCATCTGTCTTCCTACCCTTGTCTGTTTTGTTTTTCTTCTTTTCTCCCTCTCCCTCTCTCTGTTTACCCTGGGGGCTTGAGTCTGGCAACCCTGGGATATCTCTGATTAACACTGAGGCCTTGCTGCCAGGGGCACCCCCCCCCCCCCCCTCTCTCTCTCTCTCTCTCTCTCACTCTCCCCCTCTCTCTCTCTTCCTCTCTCTCTCTCTCCCCCTCTCTCTCCCTCTCTCTCTCCCCCTCTCTCCCCCTCTCTCTCTCTCCCTCTCGCTCTCTCTCTCTCCCCCCCTCTCTCTCTCCCTCTCTCCCTCTCTCTCTTTCCTTTTCTCCTCTCAATTCAATTTCAATTTATGGGCTTTATTGGCATGGGAAACATTTGTTAACATTGCCAAAACAAGTGAAGTAGATAGTAAACAATAAAAATTAACAGTACACATTACACTCAGAAGTTCCAAAAGAATAAAGACATATCAGGTTAGAGTCTGGGTATTTAAAAAAAAAATGTCATATCATGTATATATACAGTGTTGTAACAAAGTAGTTAAAGGAAAATAATTCAACATAAATATGGGTTGTATTTACAATGGTGTTTGTTCTTCACTGGTTGCCCTTTTCTTGTGGCAAATCTTGCTGCTGTGATGGCACACTGTGGTATTTCACCCAGTACATATGGGAGTTTATCAAAATTGGGTTTGTTTTTTAATTCTTTGTGGATCTGTGTAATCTGAGGGAAATATGAGTCTCTAATATGGTCATACATTTGGCAGGAGATTAGGATGTGCAGCTCAGTTTCCACCTCATTTTGTGGGCAGTGTGCACATAGCCTCTCTTCTCTTGAGAGACAGATCTGCCTACGGCGGCCTTTCTCAATAGCAAGGCTATGCTCACTGAGTCTGTACATAGTCAATGCTTTCCTTAAGTTTGGGTCAGTCACAGTGGTCAGGTATTCTGCCTCTCTCTCGCTCTCTCTCCCCACTTTCTCTCCTTCCCCCTCTCTCACTCTCTCTCTCTCTTTCTCTCGATCTCTCACTCTCACTCTCTCTCCATGTGTTCCTGGTATGAGGTTTGTTTAGCCTTGCCTGTCTAGGCTTCTAGGGATCGCTGTCGAGAGCTCACACACACAGACAGGTAGACAGACTCTCCCTTATACCACACAGTGGTGATGACACATGGTTCCCTCCCTCCCCTCCTCTCCCCAGCCGTCCTTGTGTCGTCTCTGGCAGGAGAGGCTTGTTGGTCCACAGACAGGCCAGTGTTTAGTCCACAGGAAGGGATAGGAAGCCCACCGCTGGTTTGTCAACAGACAGGCCAGTGTTTAGTCCACAGGAGGGGTAGGAAGCCCACCGCTGGTTCGTCCACAGACAGGCCAGTGTTTAGTCCACAGGAGGGGATAGGAAGCCCACCGCTGGATCGTCTACAGACAGGCCAGTATTTAGTCCAAAGGAGGGGATGGGAATCCCACCGCTGGTTCGTCCAAAGACAGGCCAATGTTTAGTCCACAGGAGGGCCTGATAAGGGATGAAGGGATGAGATAGGCCACTCAGATACATACACACATGCACAGAGTAACGCACCCGAATACACACACCCACACACACACACACACACGCACACACACACAAACACACACCTGTGCTGACCCAGCAAGAAAGTCCTCTGCCCTGAATGCTGTTGTACACACGCCTCTACTCTGACGCTTATGCAGACCTCTTCCAATCCCCGCTATCTGTTTCTGTGAATATAATAAACAAAAGTAAAATAAACAATAAAAATGAACATTACACTCACAGAAGTTCCACAAGAATAAAGACATTTCAAATGTCATATCATGTATATATACAGTGTTGTAACGATGTGCAAATAGTTAAAGTACAAAAGGGAAAATAAATCAACATAAATATGGGTTGTATTTACAATGGTGTTTGTTCTTCACTGGTTGCCCTTTTCTTATGGCAACAGGTCACAAATATTGTAGATGTGATGGCACACTGTGGTATTTCACCCAGTACATATGGGAGTTAATCAAAATTCTTTGTGGATCTGTGTAATCTGAGGGAAATATGTGTCTCTAATATGGTCATACATTTGGCAGGAGGTTAGAAAGTACAGCTCAGTTTCCACCTCATTTTGTGGGCAGTGTGCACATAGCCTGTCTTCTGTTGAGAGCCAGATCTGCCTACGGCAGCCTTTCTCTAGCAAGGCTATGCTCACTGAGTCTGTACATACGTTTCCTTAAGTTTGGGTCAGTCACATTGGCCAAGTATTCTGTCTCTCGCTCTCTGTGTCTCCATGTAAGTCAAGCTGAGCTGACTGAGTGTACCTGACCCCTCACCCTCCTCTCTCTCTCTCTCTCTCTCTCTCTCTCTCTGTGTCTCCATGTAAGTCAAGCTGAGCTGACTAAGTGTACTTGACCCCCCCACCCTCCTCTCTCTCTCTCTCTCTCTCTCTCTCTCTCTCTCTCTCTCTATCTGTCTCTCTCTCCCTCTCTCTCTCTGTGTCTCCATATAAGTCAAACTGAGCTGACTGAGTGTACTTGACCCCTCCTCCACTCCTCTCTTCTGCGTGTGGTCCAACCACCTGTCTCATATAGCCTATAGTAATGGAGCTGTCAGATGCCAGTCCTACTCCTGTGTGTGTGTGTGTGTGTGTGTGTGTGTGTGTGTGTGTGTGTGTGTGTGTGTGTGTGTGTGTGTGTGTGTGTGTGTGTGTGTGTGTGTGTGTGTGTGTGTGTGTGTGTGTGTGTGTGTGTGTGTGTGTGTGTGTGTGTGTTTGTGTGTGTGTGTGTGTGTGTGTGTGTGTGTGTGCGCCTGCATGTGTGTGTCTGAATGGAGGGTATCTTATCCAGGGCTGCTGTATGTCTTCACCTGCCTGCCAGCCAGCTGGTGTGGGCCTTCCTCTCCCTGGCCTGGCTGTCCGGTCCTGTACTCCACCTGGCAGAGCTACAGGCTGCTACAGGCCTGCTCCAATGGCAAAGGGATTGTTGACGTTTCGACTCCAAGGCCTTTATCAACACAAGTCTCGCAACAGCCTAACTCTCCCCTGTTTGGCTGAGGTGTACAGCTGAAACTACCGACACATGTTGTTCAGTGACATGGTTGTCCAATTGTCCTCCAAAGAAGGTTTTGTTAGGGATACTAGGTCCTGGCACAGGGAGAGGAGTGTGGTCTGGTTCAGTCTCTTAGCCTGGTCCCAGATCTGTTTGCGCTGTGGCGTGACAATGACCATAGGAGTTGGAAAGGCAGCTGAAACTGATCTGGGACCAGGCTAAGAGACCGCTCTCACCTGATTAAGTTGCTTATTGGTTCAGTACCCTACAAGCTGGTCAAACTGAGTTAGAACAAGTGCAACAAGAATTGTTTTTAATAAATGAGGTTATGCTTGTTGTACAACCCCAGTCTTCTTGCCACTTGTTCTCATTTTGACTGTATTTGACTCAGATGTATGGATTTTGTGTGGGTGCGTGTGCATGTGTGTTTGGTGTGCGCACGTGTGTGTGTGTATGCATATGTGTGTGTGTGCATGTGTGTCAGGAGGACAAACAGAGCTCATTAACAAACAGGATCTCACCATCAGTCAGGTCTCACCATTGTAATGAGGGAGATGTTGTCACCCAGCGGGGGAAATGGAAATGACTGTGTGATCGTGACTGAGGACGAGCGAGGAATCTGGCGTGTGTGGAACTAGCTACATACACACACACATGCACACACACACACACTATCCCAACCAGACAGGACCCTACCTGTAGTTGCACTCCCCCTCCCTAAGCTGCCCCAGATAAAGAGCAGCATTTAAAATGTAACTAGGCAAGTCAGTTAAGAACAAATTCTTATTTACATTGACGGCCTACACCAGCCAAAATCGGACGGCGCTGGCCCAATTGTGCGCCGCCCTATGGGACTCCCAATCACGGCCAGTTGTGATACAGCCTCGAACCAGGGTGTCTGTAGTGACGCCTCTAGCACTGGGATGCAGTGTCTTACACCGCTGATTGATAGGTTCTCACCTCAGTCTCCTGGTGAGAATAAGGGAAACATGGGAGACATTACCAGGGAGACTGACTGAGGAGCAGACATAGTGGGAATTCAGTCCTATTCCCAAACAACCCGTTTTCCTGTCACCTGCCATTCCAGCTGGTCACTTCACACTCAAAACCGTCACAAGGCAAACTAACACACGGGTCGGGCCGGGCAGAGCGGGGTGCGATGGAGGGAGGGATGGAATGCATATGAGGTAGGCGGAGTGGGATGTGGTGGGGGCTTTGGGACAGGGGGATTCGTTGCTAAATAGGGCAGGGTGGAGTGGGTGTGTTGTTGAGAATATTGGACCCCTACATCATGTGGTCTGCTGGTTTAAAACAAAGAGCCCCTGGTCCAGTTTGGAACCCTAGAGACTCTTCCTGGGCTGTGTTGGTCCCACTGTATGAGACTAGGGGGCTTGTTGTGCACTCCGCATCCGACATCCAGTAGTGTACTTAAAGGGAGGGGGGTGAAGGTAGTTAAGTTCAGGCAGCCGCTCAGATGGGCCCTGCTCTTGACTTCAAACACCCACATTAGAACCAACAGTCACACACAGGATATTGCACTGTGTGGATGGTGAGAGAGAGAGAGAGAGAGAGAGGACGCTTTGTATCAGGCCCATTAGAGCCTAAACCGATACTAATGAAGCCGTTTCCTGTACAAACTGAGCGACTCGGGGAGGAAACTGCCACTGCTTTTAATAAGGCTCCCAGTCCAGTCCCCCCAATCCCAGTTAAGACGCTGGGATTTGGTATTGGGTCGTTCTTTCACACTGGTTAACGGCGGAACCCCTCTGAAAAGTTAATTACGCATGATTAATGGAGCGTTTTCCTTCCAATGATATCTGTGACAGCACAAAGCTGTCGCAAGGCTTGTCAGAGAGAATTCGAGCTGAATAAGTATTTATGTGATCGTATGTGATGGGCCTCCTCTCACCAGCACCGGCCCTCATCAATCAAGACCTAGCTGCTCGCAGTACTGGGAAATTGGTCTATCAGCGCGGCTGGGCTCCCTATACCCCCCCCCCCCCCCCGCCCGCCCGCCACCCCTCCATCCACCTCCCTTCCTCCCCATTCAATCAGGCCTGGGGCTACAATGCTTCTTTAGCTCTTACTTCTGACCAACACAGGGGTCACAGGGGCGGAGGCGGGGACTGGGGAGCCAGAGCCGAGCCCATCCATTACGGCTCTTGTTTCTCTCAGTGGCAGCCGGACGACGGGATTCTATTAGGAGACCCCGTCTATTCAGCACCAAGATTACACTAGGGCCCTCCACGGCTTCACCCCCATGCCCACCCTGGGGGCCTCTACCGCCTCAACTCCCTCCCCTCCTCCCCCCCTCAGTGTTTTACACCGCACAGTCAGTGTTTTTTTCCCTTTGGCCAAGATGACAATTAACACACGAGAGAGAGGGACCTGGCCACTGGCTGGAGGGAAAAAATGAGAGGGGACACTCTGACCTGTGGTTTAGTGCTGTTGGCTGGGTGTGGATGGGTGTAAACTCTCTGTAGTGTCGGCCCGGGTAACGGGATGGCTTTGAAGTACCCCCATGTATACACACAGTGCTTCCCATCCCATCAGTATGCCCTTAACATCCCACACACACACACACACACACTCATAAATACTCTCTCTCTTTCGTAAACAGATGTGAAGAGCTTGAGCACCTGGCTAGAAACATTGGGGCCATCTCGGTCTAAAAATGTACACAGTCCTGGATCAGTCCTAGTTACATCATCAATACGAGCCGTCCTAGATTGCATCATAAACACGGGCCGATGGAAGATCAAACCGCCACTCCTCCTGTGTTTAAGAAGCTCGTTTGTCTCCCTGGGTTGAAGAGACTCTTCATTTACTTAATATGTGTTAGCACTTGAGCGCCGCAAGAAAGAATACTGTTAGGGTCGCGACCCTCGGCTGAATGTATGGGGGTCTTCCTGTCAACGTGAAAGAGAGAGACAGTGCGCCTGTCAAACAAACAGAAATCTCCTTTTATCAAAATATCCACAGTTTGTAAATACTCCCTCACTCTAGATTATGACTAACCTCACTTCTTATAAACACCAGGAGTGAACACATTTGTCAGGGATAGAGAGCTGAGGGTGTGAGGAAGGTGGAATTTCCTACTCTTCTCAGGGCTAAAGGAGGCTCTACTTGTTCTGACTGGAGTCTGGAGGACAGGGGTGGAGAGGAGGGGAAGTGTGGAGAGGAGAGTGTGTGTGTGTGTGCGTGCGTGTCGAAAGGAGGAGAGAAGAGACTAGGAGGAGGGGGAGTCTGGGTGGGGCACGCTAGTACTTTAAGACTCTCTCGCTCTCTCTGGCTGGTTTATGGGCCTGCTGGCAGCGGCTGGACGGGTTCACGGGATCGGAATGCTTCTGCAGGGGCAGCGTAATCAGGACCAACTTCCTCTAATTGAGAAACGATGTTGCCTCGCTCCCCAGGTCTTTTGTTTCAGTCGGGGCCACGCTGACAGCATGGAGGAAGCTGCCGTCTGACAGTTTGTCCCTTTGGGTGTGTGTGTGTGTGTGTGTGTGTGTGTGTGTGTGTGTGTGTGTGTGTGTGTGTGTGTGTGTGTGTGTGTGTGTGTGTGTGTGTGTGTGTGTGTGTGTGTGTGTGTGTGTGTGTGTGTGTGTGTGCGTGCGTGCGTGCGTGCGTGCGTGCGTGCGTGCGTGCGTGCGTGCGTGCGTGCGTGCGTGCGTGCGTGCGTGCGTGCGCGTGTTTGTGTGTCTAAGCATGGAAAGTAACTATGGTGTCTATATGTGGGTCTGTGCCACACATGTGTACTGTATTTGTGTGTGTATGTTTGTTTGTTCTGAGCCAACTCTCCACAGAGACATTTAAAGGGGAAGTTAAACACTAAATAACTCATACCCTCCTGATGCTAGTCTCTCCCAGTACAGTCTGAAACACCACTAACATCTGTCTTTAACTACTAAACTAACCCTTAGGGCCATAACGGTACTGTATCCAGACAACCCACCTGTTTGTTACTTATCTGTTCCTGCCTAAGCAACACCTCAATTGTGGCTTTCATCATGAGTATCTCAGAGAAAGAGTACTGACCTAGGATCAGGTCTCCTTTGTCGATATAATCTTTTTCATTATGATCTAAAAAGCTGAGCCTAGATCAGCGACAATCGCTTTTTCAGAGGAGGTGCCAACCAGATAAAGAAGTGAATTGCGAGTGAGGTGGAGAGAGGTAAGGTATGATGATGATATGGGTAGGTGTCATTCAGTTGTGGCAGAGCGGGGAGGGATGGTCTGGTCATAGTCCAGCAGTCCTCCATCACTGCAGGCCCCAGATCCACCATTGATCCCCGGCGCGCCCCTCCAGCAGACACCACCTGTGATTGATCCCCAAATCAGTCCCTCACAAACCAGCGCCGTAAAAACCATAACAACCCATCATAAAAGCTGATTTATCTCTCCACAGCCCCAGCCGCCGGTTCCAATATTAACCCAAAAGTGTATGACACCAGAATGATTGGTCTGGAATTGAATAATCCTTTTTTGTATTGACGCACCATGTCTGATGACTCAATCAAGTCGGACTTCTCCAATGTGCCATGGTGTGATTGCATTGTCTCAGGGTTGAGGGTAGACCTGCATGCCCACGCATCACACAAACACACACATACACAGCCTTTGACTCTAGGTAGGAGATGGGTGCATAGTGCATAGTTTATCAAATCATTCCCAGGATGTTTGTGTGGCCTGTAGCGAAATCAGATGTTTTAGAGAATGCCCTACTCTCGCTCTCGTGTGTGTACGCGCGCATATGTGGGTGTGAATTCCAACCGGAAGCTGTGTCATATAATGAGAGTGTTGGTCTGAATGGTAGAAGCATGGCGGAGCAGCACCATGTGCCCTGTACCCAGCACAAAGAGCTGGGTTAAATATAATCCTGGCCTAATTTATGGGCCTCTTTGATGGTACTGGAAGCCAGTGAAGCCTTAAATAGGAGTTGCTTCATGTCGCATGGAAAAGGGTTAGTGAGTTTGTTGGCTTTTTCTGAGGTTTTTGAGGTTTTTTTGCATTGGGTTGGTGTTGTGTGCAGATGCAATTTCCTCTGGACTCTATTGAAGATGTATTCAAAGTACATGACTTTATCTTACAATACAGGCAAGTGCTCACCACCAAAAATGCATGCACTAATTCTTGGTTTGGGTATTATTATGGTGGCAGAATGTGTTGGTTTCTTAGATTATTGGAAAGTACTGAAGGATTAAATGTGTGGTTTGGGTATTTTCTGTCATTAAAAGGTGTGTGCAGCCCTAACACGAAAAAATGAAACGCTTAAAGAAATGGGTCAATTCATGGAAAGCCGTGTTTGGAAAGGCATGCCTGCAAACCATCAACCCACAGGCGTATGTGCCTCAGCGACATGTGTGCGTGGTACCATGGTTATGTCTGAACACCTGCGTCTCCATCAGGGTAAAACTGGTCATTAACACGTTTACCTTTCTGAAATGACATCACTCTCACCTAGACACTGATGAGGGGAAGTTTTTAGGTTGGGATGGATGGAGTGGAATGGGCTCTCTTGGAGAGACTGGTGTTTGAGTGTCCTGCTTCATCAGACATTATATGTTACGGCTATTTCACATATCCCGGAAACATTAAATATTACCCTTTCAATTGGTCACGGTGTATGAAAAGCACGCAGTCGCTGTCTCAAGTGATCTCCACTTCAAACGTGGCCGGACAGCTCAATAAATGTAATGAATGTGCGACACCCGCTCCTCTGATCTGAAGTGGTGTGTTCTATTCCATCTTTCCTGACATAAAGGGGCTCTTTTAAAGATGATATCTACGAGCGTTTAAGAAGCAATTTGTTCACCCTGTAGCGACCAACAACATGCTCTAATTACCGGGATTTATCCGGCCGGGTGGGGCGTGCTGGCTGTCTTGCTGGCCAGGCTTGTTTTACTTTCCAGCTCTCCGACGCTGAATTTATGTTTTCAAAACGTTACCTTTGACTCCGGTGCGACTTTATCGCACCCCGTGGTCCACAAACACATACAGTACCGCAGCCTGTTGGACCTCTCTCTGCCTCAGTAACCCCCCCTCCCCCCCGGCGACGGTGCATTCCTCCGGATGCTCTTTGGAGCAGGGGCACACGGCGGGTAGCTCCAAAAATCAGCTGCATGGATGTTTTCAAGTACTCGCCACACGCTCTGATTTTTACATTTACCTCCTCCTCCCACCCCTTCTACAGTGTGAATAGTAGCCTACATTGTACCTCAGGCCAGTGGTCATGTTTGGTCAATGCCTTGTTTTAACGCTCCAGTCACGTCTAGTCATTCCTGCTGTCAATGCAATTTTCTTCATTTTAGCTACAGGAGACAATATATCTCATTCACACGCAGAGTCCCTTGAAGATTCTGATCTCACTGGAATAGGAATAAATAGGAATTGAACTGTCAATGTGCAGCAAAGATACTTTTACGCACACTTTAAAAATACTTTTACGCACACCTTATTCACTAACATAGATCTGAGTTCATGCATCACATAGCATATATCTGACAATTTTCTCATTATATCAAAATCAAGCTTAACTGTGAGGTTAGACATTCATCACAGCACCCTGTTGCTGCTAAACCCTATAGCACAGGCCCTCGGAGTTAATTAATAGATTTTAAAGCAACAGGGATCGAAAAGCTTTTCCTAATTCTCAGTTTATTGCATTGCCTATTTATACTTGTTTTTTTCTAACATCTCCCAGTTTTATTTTAGCTGTCAGCATATTTATACTTCTCTCCCACTGCTGCTCAGACTCGGGAGGCAAAGCGCCTGCATGTTGTCTGGATGGAACCTGGCCTCGGCCCCGCTGCAGAGCAGAGCTGTCACGGGAGTGGACTGGGGGGCCGCTAAAACAGAACAGACAGTGCCAAAATGATGGGGTACTAATTCGGAAAACACGCAGGGCCCAGCCATCAAAGGCCGAATAATTTGTAGGAAATCATCCCTCTCCCGGAATGCCTGGCTGACCCCGGCAAATGAAAATAATCCAAAGTAATTAGAAGTGAGCTGGTCTGGTCCTGAGAGCCCCGGGCGGCAGGGAAAACATAGCGGGCGCGCTGCGTCGCTCGGAGGAGCCGGGCTGAGCCAGGGGGCCGTTGACCTTGTCCACATAAAGCTGTGATTTATGAAGTGCAGGGCACAGCAGCGGGGCTTCTGTCTTCTCCCGGAGAACCAAATTACCGAGGTGGAGATTAACACGCGCTCGCAACGGGTCTACTTCCAGACCAAGGAAATGTTTTATTTACATTCTTCCCCTTTCATTTCCTCTGCTCTCTTTTAATGGTAATTGGTCCATGAGGTGACTCCCCTAAAACAGGGACTTTTTGGAGGGGTGAGGGTGTTTGGTGGGAGAGATAGTAGCCAAATGCAAAAATGTAAGTTTCTGCTCTGATTTTAAATCTCAAAAGTATCAATGATATGGTTTACTCAGTGTGCATTTTACTCACCTGGAGATGTTTACCGATAGTCTATTGCATTTATTATGTTTTTCTTCTTCTCTCGATTAGGCTACATTATAGACATTAGAACACATTATATTTATGTACTAAAATATTCAGCATAATCATGACAAATTAAAGTTGTTGGCTAATTCGCAGTGAAGTCACTTTAACTGTTCTAATAATGATAACACCATTTACACACGATGACACGGGTGTTGTAACAAAAGTTATATCACCCCAAAACTCATTTTAGTTTTTAAATGAGTTTTTACCACTTGATTGAATCGCCCCACACTTAACCAAAATAAATTGTCTAGTGGGGCCCGTCTGTAGAGATTCATGATGGAGGCTTAATGCCGCTTTTCACCGGTGTCAATGGGAGGTCTCTCCATATAAATGGTGGAACTATTTCATGTGGATTTGGCTGCGATATTTTCTTTTTCTTCCCTTTTTTTCCCTTCTTCGGGAGGATGTGCTGGAATTCACCTTATACACAGTGTTTCCATTAGAGCGACTCGGTAGCCAGGTTAGTTGCTGCGGTCGGCATCAGGGAGTAGCTCCCTCACGGAGTCAGTTTGCACCTACCCGGCCCAGGAATCCCTACCGCGGGGCTCGTGGTGCCGTAATGCTCTGACTCATACACAAGCTGAGTGTAGATAAACAAGTCAAACAAATGAAGCCCTTTTAAACCAGATACACACTCATGGTTTTTGAAGTCTTGCCATAGATTTTCAAGGCGATTTAAGTCAAAACTGAGACTAGGCCACTCAGGAACATTCAATGTCATCTTGGTAAACAACTCCAGTGTATATTTGGCATTGTGTTTTAGGTTATTGTCCTGCTGAAAGGACAATTTATGTTGGAAAGCAGAATGAACCATGTTAGCCTCTAGGATTTTGCCTGTTCTTAGCGCTATTCTGTTTATTTTTATCCTAAACTCCCTACTCTTGCCGATAACAAGCACACCCATAACATGATGCAGCCACCTCCATGCTTGAAAATATGAATAGGGACACTCAGTGATGTGTTTTGTTGGATTTGCCTCAAACATAACGCTTTGTATTGAGGATATAAAGTTCATTTCTTTGCTACATTTTTTGCCGTTTTACATTACTGCCTTATTGCAAACAGGATGTATGTTTTGGAATATTTGTATTCTGTACAGGCTTCCTTCTTTTTACATTTACATTTTAGTCATTTAGCAGAAGCTCTTATCCAGAGCGTCTTACAGTTTAGTTAGTGCATACATGTTCATACTTTTTCGTACTTTTCACTCTGTGATTTAAGTTACCATTGTGAAGTAACTACAATGTTGTTGATCCATCCTCAGATTTCTCCTGTCACTGCCATTAAACTCTGTAACTATTTCAAAGTCACCAATGGCCTCATGGTGAAATCTCTGAGCGGTTTCCTTCCTCTCCGGCAACTGAGTTAGGAAGGGCGCCTGTATATTTGTAGTGACTGGGTGTGATACACCATCCAACGTGTAATTAATAACTTCACCACGCTCAAAGGGATATTCAATGTCTGCTTTAAAAAATTTAATAAAACATCTACCAATAGGTGCCCTTCTTAGCAAGGCATTGGAAAACTTCCACTTCTGTGTTTGAAATTCACTGCTCGACTGAGGGACATTACAGATAATTGTATGTGTGCGGTGCAGAGATGAGTCATTCAAAAATCATCTTAAGCACTATTATTTCACACAGAGTGAGTCCATGTAACTTATTTTGTGACTTAGTAAGCATATTTTTACTCCTGAACTTATTTATGCTTGCCATAACAAAGGGGTTGAATACTCATTGAGACTCAAGATATTCAAGGTTTTAATTTTTTATTAATTTGTAAAAAATGTCTAAAAACATAATTCCACGATGACATTATGGGATATTGTATGTAGGCCAGTGACACAAAATATACATTGAATCAATTCAAAATCCAGGCTGTAACACAACAAAATGTGTAAAAAGTCAAGGGGTGTGAATACTTTCTGAAGGCACTGTAAATAGCCCACTGATATTCAGTGAAATTCAAGCATAAATAATTTGTTAACCCAAAGTAGCCTCATGTTTCCTATACTGCAATATAAATTGTGAAATGCTGTGAAAAGTAATGGATTTTGTTTCTTCACAGTTGTCCAATACTTAAACTGAGAACTTTTTCCCCAAGTAATTCAGTTGCTAAAACAAACAACTAATACAAACAAATAAGCATGAAATCCCTTGAGAAATTTCACAGCACTTTTAAGTCGATGTACAAAAACATTATCCGGACGCTGCAGATGTGAAATGTCCCCAAATCAGAATGAAGCGGTAAGTGGCGTAAAATAGGAGAAATAAAAAAAAGCCTCGAGCAGGCTTTTTGGTTTGTAATCTGTTCATAAACAGCTATTACACCCTTTATGTGCTATAATCATAATAACAAAGGCTTGGGGTTTCTTTTGATAAAGCCGAACTGTTTAATATACTTACCGCCGTAATAAAATGGACTAGACTATATGGCGAGTTTCTCAAATAAATATAAATGATGCTATGTTTTAAATCACTATACATGGGGGATTTAACAAATGAACAAGTGTTTTAAAATTCATTTCCACGGTTCCTCTTATTGTGGATCCAAGAGATGTATTGTAGGTCGTTCAGGTGATTATATATTCAGGCCCATGCAACTGAATCTTTCATGTCTCATCTAGCAATTTAACGCCTTAATGTAGACGATGTTGTGTGCTGCAATTCTGCGGACGAGAAAGCAATGACCCCCATCTCAATAACTCAGCGTCTCCGCGCTTGACTGATGCGCTCTTCTCAGGAGATATAGCCACGCATGCGGGGAACTTCGTTCAGTATGGAAGGCTTACAACTCGAATTTAGGCTATCCATGAATCTAAACCCTATTAAATTCTCCACTAAAGAAAACACCTATCAAAATAGCTCTGCATGGCATTAAAGAACGTATTGAAAGGCAACTAATACCTTGTAAAAGTTTGTTCAGTTGAGAACGCCATCTCCTGACTGGCGAGAGAAATACAGACTGGGAAACCGTGGGCGGCCTCTGGTCCAATCTACATTTACTCCTATTTGCCCTGGTCAGTCAGACCTGCAAGTGATACCACAAAACGTATTTATCCACAAACGTTTCCTCCCTTTGAGAAAGAACTCTGGTCTCTATCAGAATACTCGATCAGAGCCGGAGAGGCCCGGGCAATCACTTTCCCAGATTACTTGTATTTAATACACAATGCATCATAAAACAAATCCCTCATCCTGACAGGAAGAAAATAGAACAGCTCATAGCTTGAGCTTTCCCAATTTATGGCTAAATTAAAAAGGCTTCCAACAATGGACAAGTCGAGGAAAGGCAGGAAATCAATGAGCTACGGACCGGGGGCTCTTTTGGGTTCTCAAGCAGCGCGGACTATGAGAATCTCTGGCGAGGTCCACCTTATTTACACATGATTTTTCCTGTCCTTCCTGCACATTTGCTCTGCAATTTCATAAAACAATGGGCATTATCTGGGATAGAAGGTCAATGTCACAGATAGCAGCCACTGAGACATATTAATCATAATCTCTTCGCATCCAGCCCCCCCCCCCCCCCCTTCACCCGTTCCCAGAACATTATAAACTCCTGTTCATGCTTGCCCTGCATAACCAAGTAGGCTATATCCTACTTTTGTATGATTCTAAGAGGTCTATATTTTTTTATCCATGTTATTATAGAAAAGAGTATAGAGTTGGACATAAAGGTAAAAAAAAAAAGAATGAAAATGGGCATTACAATAACATTAGTATTTAACAACATGTTTAGACATGCAACAAACAACAATAATAGAAGCAGAAAAAAAGTCTCATTTTGTACGTGTTGGCCTGCTTTATATGTAAGCTCTTACCATAAATTACTAGATCAAGTTTAGCAGAATAATATTTTAAAAAGCTATTGTTTAAAAATGTGTGTTACAACCCCCTGCAGGAATGGCATGTTGGTCACCTGCGCCCTATGCTCCTATGCGTGTCTTGTCTCTCTCGTAAAGCAGGTACTCCGAGCAAACCAGGAAAGCGTCACTTAGGCCTAACAATAACATTTATTGTTTTCACTTGGACTATTAATGAGGCTTTATGTAATTAAAACAATACATTTGACATTTCATGAACTATTCTATGAACAACACAATTATTTTTTTAAATGTACAATATTCTTAGAAGAGAGTCACTGTCATCATTCAGTAGCCTAAACTAATATACTTTTGTGCTTTAACTGAGCTAGGAGTGAGCCGCGAAGCCACCACTCATTGCTCAGGGAAAAACAAGTGAAATGCGTATGATTGCATAATTATTCGTTGGTTTCATCAAAGGCAAATTGGGCTGGTGTGTGTATATAGTAAATCCCATAGAAGCCCATCCCGACCTCTCTCTGACCTCGCCTCTCCACCGGTCCCCTGTCACTTTAAAATTTACTGCGGGGAGCGTCGCTAAACTTCCGAATGCGGACAGGCAAGATAGCCCGTTTTGCATTGCTCTCTGTGGATGGGCGAGCAAGATCCTCTTTAAGAGACAGTCCGTGAAACAGAAACACACACATAACACAGTACGGGACGCGCAAGTAGGTGGGCCATCCTTCCATCTCACTATCACGCGCCAGGGGGAAGAGAGAAAGGAAAAGTTGAATCGTCGCTCGCTCCGCAGCTCTGACACCTGGGAACAGTGGAGGTTCAGAGAGAGAGGAGCGGACGGGACGGACTCGCGCTGACGGACCAAGTTGGACCAAGTTAATGTGCCTAGGGATTATGCCGGTGTATACATGACAATAAGTGTGTGAGAGCGAGAGAGAGAGGAGCAAACGTCTGTAAAATCCCTTGGCGCTTTCAAACGTCTGTAAAATCCCTTGGCGCTTTCAAGAACACAGGACATTACACACATGGAGCAAAACTAAACGACCGATACATTTTTCACATTTTTGTGGTTATTTTCAAAACAATACATTGCAGTTTTCATCAAAAGTTATTTTTCTTTGTTTCTGCACACCTCATATTTGCAGATATTTTATTGTTGCACTAAGTGTGCAAAGGATTTACCACGGTAAGCAGCGATCTATTTTATTACCTTTTTATTACCAAACGAACATTCTGACGTGTTCTTTCTCAGTGATACAATTATGGTTATAATTAATCGTATGAGCTCTCAATATAAATTAATTGCCAGAACTATTGACAAGTATTTTTACAGGGTGAGTAAATACGTTGTTATCAGACACGAATAACTTATACCACGTAATTATTTTAGGCTGCACAAACATCGATTGGTGTTCTTAACCGATATTCAATGATGGATCACAACAATATGTCTTCTTCTTCTTCTTCTTCTTCTTCTTCTTCTTCTTCTTCTTCTTCTTCTTCTTCTTCTTCACGTAACTCTTACACTTACAATTTCCTGCAATTGATTTGTTTCCGAATAAAGTTTACTATGACAGTAATAGGCTATATTTTCTATGATTTTTTTGAAATCGTGTTCATAGGCAAACATGTCATAGGCAAATTATGTTTTAGTTTTTTAAAATAAAAATATATATTTTTTATTATAGGCAATATGTAAGATGTCATTTTGCATTGTCTTGCAGAATTTAATTCGTATTTTTTTAAACCTTTATTGCAAAGTACAAAGTGCATTTAGCACTTTAGTGTATTATTGACACGTGTGCTTATTAAATGTAAAAGGTAGGCCAGAAAAAAACGAGCATTAGGCCATTTTGTCTGATGTTTTTCTTTTGTTATTTTGTCTCGGTATGTTATAAATTGTTTAGACTGCAACGAACTCCTGTCCTGGCTGAAATTAACAGTGGTCTTTTCACAAGATTTATATCTCTCCTTAATTCGTTGTTTAAAAAAAATGTTCGGAATAATTATCAGGGTATCATTTATCTATTCTTATCCTCTATCTAAGTAGAATTACGTTTTATTGTTTTAAGGCCTGCCTTGGTCATATAGTAATATAGTTAATTCACTGAATGTGATAGGGTAGTTAATTAGGCCTACATAGCTGATAATAAAGTATAAGTATAAGGCAATTCATTATAAAAGTGGTTGTTTCTTTTGAGTGTATGGTGTGAATTAAAGGTTATTTGCATGTCGCAGCCCGCTGGGGTTAACGTGCTTTGGCCCTTTCACTCCTAAATATTAGGCGCTATTGTCCAATATATGATTGAAAGAGACTTTTCAATCAAATTCATCTTTATAATAATGTTACGTTTTATTTAAAAAGAAAACAAGTTAATATCAGCAATTCTGGAATAGAGTAAAGTTTTCAACAAATGTTGATACGAATATAAATGTGTAATAATAGTTTAATTACAGTTTTCTTTTTTATTTCAACAAAATACCAACATTGATATTGGAGTTGCTTTTTGTGGTTTAATTTATTCAGCACAACCCAGAATAATTTTAGGTCAGTTGATAATAAGCATTGTTATAAAACGTTGCACACAGTGAAATGGCTATAAAATGTTCGTTTTTATGACCATATTCATGGGATAATTGCTAATGTTCAGCAATAAAGAAATACATTTGTTTTGATGTCTTAAAAACATTGGTTTACAAGTCAAGTAATTGAAAGACATGCCTTTTAGTTGTGCACATTCAGCACAGTGATATTCTCTAATGTGCTTCACTGCTCTTCTAGAGAGTGTGAATGTTCCTGTGTATGAGTTTGCGTGGGCTTTTTTTTTTGTGTGTGTGAGAGAGAGCAGGACCCAGTTCAAGGTGTGTGTGTGTGTGTGTGTGTGTGTGTGATACTGCAGCCTCACAACAGTGTGGCCTTGTTTCTCGGTGGGAGATATGTGGTTAGTCCATCTGGACACAGTAACCTGTGCACAATCTGATAGGGATCAAAGTGTTAACCATCTCCCTTCCTCCCTCTCTCTCTATACCCCTCTCCAGATCTTGGACAGGTCGGGCCATGTAAAGTTCTGTGTGGATGCCAGCGAGCCTGATATCGGGAGCTGGCTGAAGCACATCCAGTTTGCCCCCACGGCCCACCAGCACAACCTGACGCCGTGCCAGATAGATGATCAGGTATGTGGAGAGGAGACCGCCCGATTGCCTGCCACAGGGCCTCAATGAACCCCAATGTCCTGCCTGCCTGCCTGTTGTTGTTGTGTTAGAAGGTGTTATTGTGATCTAGTTCAGATAGCCCCTGTGTGGCCCACCCTGTGTTCAGTATCAGCCCCCCTCTCCTCACACACACACACACACACACACACACACACACACACACACACACACACACACACACACACACACACACACACACACACACACACACACAAACCCTACCTCAGAGGGCCTATCTGTGTGTTGTGTTTCTGTTTAATTGTGTCTTGGCTTCGGTGTGTCGAGGACCACAGGGCCAGATCACACACATCACACACACGGCTGCCGTGCTGATAGTCACAGACACTTCACACACGCTCGCACTGTAAACTTCCAGATATGTGTGGAATGCCCCATGGCTCTTTCTCTCCTCACCTGGGAGAGACAGGACAGGAGGGCCTACCTGACACATAGGGGCTTTTTCACGTCACTCATTCAATGGTTACACACCAATAGTAAGAGAGAACTTATTTGATAAATTGATAGAAAAGTTTGCATCACTTTTCATGACTTCTTAATAAATAGTTTATAAATGCCTGTACATGTTGCAGATAACGGATAAGGAATCAGTTTCAAATGTAATATTGATGACTGGATGTAATTTGTAAGTAGAGACTTAGTCGTCATGATTATACTCACCATGGACATTATTATAACTCACTATACACTATACAAATGGTTATTTAACACTCCAAATTATTTAGAAAAAGTGTATTTTGAGAGGAAGACAACTTCTCATTCATATTTGACATTGTAGTATAATGAATCCCAATTGTGCGTCCCAATTGACACCCTATTCACTATAGTGCACTACGTATGCCCCCTATATAATGCATTACTTTTGACCAGAGCTCTGGTCAAAAGTAGTGCACCATATAGGGAATAGGGTGCCATTTGAGACGCAACCAATGTGATGCAGTGTTTTATGTAGCCTTCTGATTGGCCCTCTCTCTGAGGTGTGACTGACTGCCATCACTGTGGTTCTGCTCGGGTGGCTGTCTAAGCCTGGCCTGGCTTAGACAGCCACCCACTGTCACACACTGTCACAACACTGTCTTCACGTCTTCCGGACACCCCTCATGTTTTCCATAACACACAGTAATGGCCTACAAAGCCTGTCTAGGTGTAAAATGTGTAAAGTATAGTGGTCTGGTGTGATGTCTGGAAAGTCTGTCAGTTATGCCTGTTTCTATCATAGTATTAATGTGTGTGTGTGTCTTTTATGTGCCTCTTTATGCACGCACTGTGTAGGATCGGGCCCTTTTTCAGGACTATGTGAATGTTCATTGCGGTTCTGATGGCTCCCCGTGCTCCTCATCCTAAAGCTGGAAGTGAGAAATGTAGTCCCTTACCTGCTTCCAACAGGTTTTACAGCTGCTGAGAAGTGCTGACTGTGAAGCCAACCTGAAACCACATATTACACCTCGTACACAATCAGTCCCACATTGTCGACTAACCTGGCTTCAATCCTCTTATTCCTGACCTAGTCCTGTTTATAATAAAACTTTATGTCCAATCTCAAGAGGGTGAGAAAAGTAAAGGAGAGGAAGAGGGGAGTTGAGGAAGGTTAGGGGTTCCTACTCGTGTGTGTGTGTGTGTGTGTTCCTGTCTGTGTGTGTGTGTGTGTGTGTGTGTGTTCGGCATTGAGAATAGCAAGGCTTGCATAGTGCTGCAGCATTATGGTGTGTGATCATGTCTTAGCTGTAGGATTTAATAGGTGGTCAAAGTTAGCTAAAAGTGTGAACATGAATGACATGTTATTTATAAACAATAACAATAACTATTCATCAACGCTCTGCAATGTAGTCAGTGACTATAGGGTCTCATACAGTCAATGATCTGAGATCAGATCTGTTGGGAGTAAAAACAGTTTTTTAGCACCGTAGTGGTGACTAAAACTGCTCTCTGGTCAGATTCACCTGTGATAATCACTGAGAATTGTACTGAGTTCAGATTGGAAGTATATTTAGTACGGAGACGTCTCAACCATATCACACACAGACAGTAGCCTACATGGGACAGGCTGAATGGTAAATGGATTAGCGGTGTAATTCTCATGATCTGACGAGCGACTAAAGGCTCTTTCATAAGACTGTGGATGGATATGAGGCCTAATCTCATTGGTCATATTGATTCTCCCGCACTGCACAAAGACACAGGAAGTGGATGAACTGACTGTTTTATTGTGTGAAAGGTTCTGTGATCATAGCGATAGACTGGAGAGCTGAGATTCTCAGTGTGGCAATGCTGATCCCAGCTGGTGGCTGGCATACCTGCTAGATGACCTCTCGGAGAGGAAGGACGTTGGAGGAACAGAGAGTGCGTGTCAGTGTCCCGAGGAAAATCAGACTCTTTGCACTGGTGACTAATGATGTCAAGATAATACATCGCCAAGATAATAGGCTCTGATACGTCTGTAGTTATGACCTCTACAAGAAACAGAGTGAGAGAGAGAGTTGGAGAGAGAGAGAGAGAGAGAGAGAGAGGGAGAGAGAGAGAGAGGGATAGTGTATTGTGTATTGTGTGTGTGTGTGTCTGCGTGCGTGCATGTTTGTGCATGTGCGTCTGCTCATGTGTTTGTCTATGTGTGTGTGTGTATGTGTATGTGTGTTTGTCTAGGTACCTATCCTTAGTGCCTCCTTCTGTGTTATGTTAGCCCAATCCCCCACTGAAAATGGCAGGTAGTAAAGTCTAATAATGATTGTGTATCCTGTGACTCCTGGCTGGCTCTGGAGGTCAAGGCTTGGGGTTCTAGAGGTCAAGGCTTGGGCTTCTGGAGGTCAAGGCTTGGGGCTCTCTTCCCTCAGTGGTTCTCCTCTAGTCCAAAGGTGTGGCTGGCTGGCCCTCACAGTGTGAACTCAAACACCACTGTTCTTATCTAGCTCTCTGTTATTTCTAGCCACTGTCCGTTTACAGCCCCAGGCTAGGCTTCTCTCCCTCTGTGTCAGCCTGCCCTTATAGGGGCAACTCATAAGGCTTTTTGAGAGTAGTTGGAGATCTGTACAGTGCAGAAACGTACAACCAGTTTGTGTGTTTGTGTGTGTGCGTGCTTGCGTGTGTGTTTCGGGGTGTGTACGGTATGTTTGTTTGTTTGTGTTTGAGTGTTTGTTTGGCGGCCCACAGGGAAGGGGTGTTTCTGAGGGGAATTCCCCCATGTTGTGCACAATCTGCACAAGAGCAGAGATACTAGCTACAGTAACTTGCTCCCCGTGGCTGCTGCTACATTCTGCCCCATCTGTGCCATGGTCCACTAGCGGCTGTACCCTAGACTAAGCCCAGATCAATTTGTGCTTGTCTTGCCAACTCCTTGTCACTCAAACAGATCTGGGATCAGGCTAGCTGTATCAGTCTCTGAGGGCGGAATCCCTGCAGCCCTACACGGCTGTTTGAACTGATGTTCTATTGTTCCAAACCCTCAATATTATTGTGGCCTGTTGGTATGAAGGCTAAAGTCCTGGACAGAGAGCCGCCAACCGCTCTAGACTGGCAGGAAGGAGCTGGGAGGGGGGTGAGGGGGTGAGAGGGGGGGGGTCTACACAGACGAGGGAGGCACCTGAGAGAGCTAGCCGTGTTGTCATGGCTGGCTCAGCTATTGGGACCCTCTCAGTTCCCTGCATTCTCCTCCTGAACAATGGGGTCGAGGCTGGCTCCCCTCTGACCAGGCCGCTTGGCCCTCGCCCTCGCTGCCACCGCGCTGATGTCATGGCGAGCCGGGTACGTTATCTCCCAAGGCCAGTGTCCCCACACACACACACGCCCTTCCCAGAAGACTCCCCTGTCCCGTCCAAATGTCACCACGGTGCTGTAAGGGCAGTTAATGAGTGAAAGGCGGGCCAAAAATAACGTCATCTGTGATTGTTTGGGAGAGCATCTATTGTGTTCGTATGGGAAGTCCCAGAGATCTCAGGGTCTCTCAGATGACCCATTCACTATACACCTTTGAGTCTGTGGATTGTGTGTAGTAGTGTGTAGTAGTGTGTGTGTTTGTGTATGGTGTAGCGTATATGCTGTGCATGTAAATGTTTGTGAGTGTGTACTGTATACATATAGCTCCACAGGTAGTCATGTAACCCTTAGTACTGTACATCTCTCCATGTTTCTGTCATTCAAAGCACTAGGACTATGAGCATATAATAGTCCTTTAAAAAATAACATAGAATGATACTGGTATAGAATGGACAGGTGGAGTTTTGGCTACTCTATAAACACACATACACGCATGCTCACACAGACACACACACACACACACACACACACACACACACACACACACACACACACACACACACACACACACACACACACACACACAGCGTCACAAATATGTCACCATGCACTGCAGCAGTAACACATCTCTCCACACCTTTTACTGCCTCTTCCTCTGATGTGTTGAGAGCATTCTGGTCCCAATACTGACGTATTATATGGCCATCTCTGCTTCACGCTCAGACCCCAATATCCTCCCTATTCTCTAAACTGTGTGTGTGTGTGTGTGTTGAGTCAAAGTTTGTTTGCTTTCTGCATCGGTGTGTTTTTGTTTCAGTAAAGTGGATGTGAGTGTGCTATATGGTGGTGGTCGACAAGGTTTTGAGTGTGTGTGTGTGTGTCTATTCATGTATGTATATACTGTAATTTGACATGTTTAAATCTGTGTGTGTGTGTTTTGCAGATCTTCTACAGAGTGATTCGAGAGATCCAACCAGGAGAGGAGCTGCTGCTGTACATGAAGGCAGAGGAGTATTCATGTGACACCATGGCTCCTGATATGCATGGTCAGTTCACACACACACACACACACACACACACACACACACACACACACACACACACACACACACACACACACACACACAAACTAAGATATTCCTCCCCTTCCTTCCCCCTGTCCAGAAGAGAGACAGTATCGCTGTGAGGATTGCGACCAGCTCTTTGAGTCTGTCTCTGAGCTGCTGGACCATCAGAAGGTTCCATGTGGGATGCCCTCCTCAGCCTTTCTGAGTAACCCTGGAGGGGACAGTAGTGACCTGGAGGGCCCTGAGGGCCTGGAGCCCCACAACCTGCACCTGTCCCACAGCCTCAGGAACGATGGCCACGACCACGACGGCCCCCAGGAGTGTAAGGAGTGTGACCAGGTGTTCCCCGACCTCCAGAGGTGAGAAGGCGTCCTCTTTACCCCTTGTTGGTAGGACCGGGAAAACTCAGGGCCCCTCAGCTCAAAACCCCTCAATGTCACTCAACCGGCACCACCCTCACACGCCTGATGATGGCTGCATTTATCAACTGCACATCAACTTAAATCTATAGTTGTCTTGATGATAATATTGTAGTGAATGGTGACAGTTACAATGTCATTTGAAGTATTATTGATCCTTGCACACTTCATTCATTTTACATCATTGGGTTGTAATAATGTTCTTATGTCTGTCTGTCTGTCTGTCTGTCTGTCTGTCTGTCTGTCTGTCTGTCTGTCTGTCTGTCCTGCAGTCTGGAAGCTCACTCTCTGTCTCACTCAGAGGAGAGGGAATACAAGTGTGACCAGTGCCCCAAGGCCTTCAACTGGAAATCCAACCTGATTCGTCATCAGATGTCACATGACAGTGGCAAGCACTACGAATGTGAAAACTGCACAAAGGTACAGTCATGTACCTGCTCAAAGGTACAGTTGTGTTTGGGTGGGGTAGGTGGGTGTATGTTACTAGAGCAGGGATCTCCAACCCTCTTCCTGGAGCGCTACCATCCAGTATGTTTTCGCTCCAATCCTAATCTAGCGCACCTGATTCTAATAATTAGCTGGATGATGATTCCTACAGGAGGGTAGCCCTCCAGGAACAGGGTTGGAGAGCCCTGCATTAGAGTATGTTTTGAGTTTAATTAAATGTGTGAACAAGTGTGTGTGCATGTGTGTGCCTGTACATGCATACATCTCCTACTGTATCCATAGTCGCAGATGGGTGACCCCCCCCCCCTCCCCACCCTGTCCCCTCGTCCCCCCCCCCAGCAGGTGTTCACAGACCCCAGTAACCTGCAGAGGCACATCCGCTCGCAACACGTGGGGGCGCGGGCTCACGCCTGTCCCGATTGCGGGAAGACCTTTGCCACGTCCTCTGGCCTGAAGCAGCACAAGCACATCCACAGCAGCGTCAAGCCCTTCATATGTAAGTCACTCAGACCCTTCATATGTAAGTCTGCACGCTTTTTCCACATATTCTCCTAGCTTGTTAGAACTCATTTAGAAAAATCACTAAAACACCCCTTCTCTTATGTTCTCACCTGGTCATACTAGTTGACATATTAGTTACTTCATGATAGATTATAACGTAGTCCCATACCTATTTTGACCCTCTAATTGTTTTAAAGGGGAATTTCACTTGAAAACCATTTCTTCATATATTCTTTATTTGTCCACTTTTGATACAGGCCAAAATCAAGCAAGAGCAAAACATCTCATTAGGATTCATTTTGCATAATCATGAGACTTTTCCAGGAAGTAAACACAGGTCTTCTATTATAATAGCTATGGGTGGGATGGAGCTACATATATGTGCAAAATAATATTTTAAAACAATATTAACGGTACACTGATGAGAAATATATGAAAAAGTGGTTTTAGGGTCAAATGCCCCTTTAAATATCAGTCTTTTAAGTCCTTAAAAAAACTCCATACAGTAGCACTTTAATATTATTTCATATTATTTGGTATTATTTATTATTTATCCATTTTGAATATAATATGTTGTGAAAGTAGGATTAATTCTATACAATTCATGTATGAAATTTTGAATGGTACTGACTTTTGACATTTTGAAAGTGGCCTGTTGATTGTGGTAATACTGTATGTACATATCTATAATCTACAAGATTGCAAAAGGAGAACATAACATGTTTTACTCCACAGGAATTGTAGTCACAGGGATACATGTCCCATGCCCCCATCTCAGCAACC
Organism: Thymallus thymallus; assembly: GCA_023634145.1. Taxonomy (NCBI): domain Eukaryota; kingdom Metazoa; phylum Chordata; class Actinopteri; order Salmoniformes; family Salmonidae; genus Thymallus; species Thymallus thymallus. The sequence continues at coordinate 11,423,524 of CM042379.1, forward strand.
GCACACCTTGCTGACCCAATGACCCCTAGAAATGACCTCACACTAGGACCTCACGTTTTAACCTTACTGTTGTCCCACACACATTGACCTGTTCGACCAGCCGTGACCCCCCCCCCCCCCCCTCCCGTTGACCCCAGAGCTCCTACCTTTGACCCCACTCTCTCTCACACTCCCTGTAAATGCCAACCCCTGTGGTCTAACATTACAACACAACCACAACACGTAATGACCAGACCCCAGTTTTCCTTTTCAGAGAAAACATATTTCAGTGTTTTTCCTTGTTCGGTCAAGTAGTCAGGAAAAATATTCTGGCCCCGATAATGATTTCTCACACTTTCACCCCACACACCAAAGCACAATGACCTTCACCCTTTGAGGCCAGCTCCATGACCCCACACACAGGTCAGAGAGGCTGGGTCCGCCTGCGGACCACCATCTCCCCCCTCCCCTCCCTCCCCCTTCCAAACGCACCATTCCACACAAATAGCAACCACATGTCCCCTCTACTGTGCTCCGAATGGTAGTCCATTTGCAGTAATCAGCTGAAAATATGCAGGTTTAAAAACAGCTAATGCCTGTGTAAAAAGACAGAACACCCTCTGCCCAGACCATGTGTGTGTCTGTCCTCTGTGTTTGTTCGTATGTGTGAACTACATGTCGGTCGGCTTACTGTATTGTATACGCGCGTGTGTGTCCATGTGTGTGTGTCAATGTGTTTGTGTCCGTGTGTGTGTCCGTGTGTATGTGCCTGTGCATATGTTTGTCTGTGTGTGTCAGCGTACGTGCCTACGTGTGTCCATGCCTGTGTGTGTGTGTCCCTGTGTGTCCATGCCTGTGTGTGTGTGTGTGTGTGTGTACCAAGGTAGAAAGCCTGTGCCTATGGCTGTCTGTAGAGCACTCCGTGTAGAGCACACAGGAATGTGTTTATAATATTTAGTTACAGTTTATGGAGACCTGACAAAACACACGTGTGGAGTGGATCAGGTCCCTCACACCCTGTGTATCATGTGTGTCTGTTGTAAGTCTGTAAATGTCAGGAGTGTGTGATTTACAGCCACGGGTCTCTACTTGTTCTAAGACAGAGAGGAAACGGATAACAACACCCGCGTTAGCCAACGAGCCTCAGGCTCATAAAATATTTACACCTAGCCTCAACATCTCATGATCAATTATGACATTGACTCCTTCGCAAACATTATCATTCATTCTGAGACCTTTTCCCCTAGATTCAAAGAATGTTCATTATTACGGCAAGGTATGCACGTCATTGTCTTACACAAGTTTCCCAATACATTTCCATACCACCGTACAAAAAAAAAACACCTTTAGAGCAGATACTGTATATTGTGATGAGAAAATATTTGAATCAGTATAAAGTTATACATTGCAATATTGTTCAATATCATACATATTATTTAAGAGTATGTTTTGATATGAATTTGTCATCCGCTTTCCATTTTTACGGATGCCAATGTACAATGTAGAAATTGAGAATTCCAATATAGAATATGAAACAGAATGAGTATTATCCAGAAACTATGTGTAGATATCTCTATATTACTGTTTCTTCTTATTTAGCTATCATCTAGTGCAGGCGTCTCCAACCTTTTATAGCATGAGAGTTACTTTAAAAAAAATGTGGCAAGCTCATCAGAATACCTTTTTTTGGGGGGGGGTCTGGAGTATTTATTTTGTAATTCCCCTTTTATTGCACATCTAGTGAGTGATGAATGATGTTCTGTACTGCTGCTACTCATTTTATTGTAAAGTTTGTCAATAACAAATAATATATACACATTATATACTTTGCAGTTAACATTTAATTGAGAAAGTTTTTCTGTCAACCCACAAGATGGTTATCACATAAACTGTATGCAAACGGAGTGATAGACAAACGTGCAAAACCACACAGACAGACGGGGCAATATTGCCTGAAATTAATTGGCAGACTTTGGCTTTTTAAGCCAATATTGGCTAACAAGGGGTGATGAAAATACTTTCATAATTGTTTGGCGAGCTACTCATATGTGGGCTGTGAGCTACTGGTACCTCGCAGTCGACATGTTGGAGACCGCTGCTCTAGCCACTATGTTCTGTTCAACAATGTGATCTGCCACTTAGCAGGGTGGCGTCCATTGGGTCAGACAGCGAAGTGACTGTGGGAAGGTTACAGTGAGCTAGCTGACAGGGGCAGGGTGAGGGGGACCGGCCAGGGGGGAGTGGGGGGCGAGGGGGAGGTGGGCAGCGGAGGACGTGAGCCCTGTCCCTGGGAACCGGACCTACAGGATAGGATTCATTCAACTCTGCTTCCTTCACAGCCTCAAAATAGAGCCATTGTGCCGTGTGTCTGCAAGTCTGTGTGTGTGTGTGTGTCATGTGTTATGTGTTATTTTAATATCTGTGAATGTGTCTGCATATATCTGTGTGTGTGTGTGTGTGTATGCTCGTGTGTGTTTTTGTCTATTGTGAGTTATGTGAATATCTATGTATGTGTATGCATGTCTTGTGTGCACCCGTGTGTGTTTGTTTACGGTCTCCTTGGGAGTCTGACCCTGGGAGCACAATGCCTGGAGGTGCACTGTGTTTGATGTGCAGGTGATGGGTTCCACTGACTCAGCTTCAGCCCCGAGGAACAAAGCCCCATGACAATGCCAGGATCTGGCGACTCATCTCATCCCCCTTCACCTCACTGAAATAACTTTGTCAGACTAGGACGACTTACACCCAGCCAGTCTCTCATGTACATGTACTAAATCCTGGAGGTTTTCCTTACTGCTGGATCTAAGGGAAAACTCTTGGCCCTTATGGTCAGAGATGTACTCTGTGTATGTGTGTGTGTGTGTGTGTGTGTGTGGTGTTGGACATGTCTCTGAGTCTCCGTGTCTGTCTCCCTCTCCCTGCAGGTGAGGTGTGCCACAAGTCCTACACGCAGTTCTCCAACCTGTGCCGCCACAAGCGCATGCACGCTGACTGCCGTACCCAGATCAAGTGTAAGGACTGTGGCCAGATGTTCAGCACCACCTCCTCCCTCAACAAGCACCGGCGCTTCTGTGAGGGCAAGAATCATTTCACGGCAGGGGGGTTGTTCGCCCATGCCCAGGGCATGTCCCTCCCCGGTGTCCCTGGTGCCATGGACAAGGCCGCTATGGGTGGGATGGGGCACAGTAGCGCCAGCCTGGCAGACTACTTTGGGAACCGGCACCACAGTGGCCTGACGTTTCCGTCTGCCCCTGGCTTCCCCTTTAGCTTTCCGGGCCTGTTCTCCTCTGGACTGTACCACCGACCCCCCCTCATCCCAGCCATCTCCCCAGTCAGACGGCCCCCAGGTCCAGGTATGGAGCATAGCAAGGGCCCCCTCCTGTCACCCAGCCCCGGAGCCCAGGAGGCCAGAGAGCTGCTCAAGACCCTCCGCAAGGAGGCATCGCCCGGCAATGAGCTGCCACAGGGGACAGAGCAGCGACAGGCCCAGGGCTCCTCCTCCAAGCAGAGGCACGGCGGCGGCAAGATGAGCAGCCAATCGGAGAGCAGTGACCTGGATGACGTGAGCACGCCCAGTGGGAGCGATCTGGATACCACGTCAGGCTCAGAGCTGGAGAGCGACATGGAAAGCGAAGGCCAGCGGGAGAGGGCACCCCGGGAGAACGGGAAGGGGCCCAAGAGGAAGGCGGGCGGAGGCCCCCAGAGCCCCACCACCCTGACCAGTAAACACACTAAGGAGTTCCAAGGCGGCACCACCTTGTTCCCTCCCTCGCTGGACGAGCACACGGCTGTCTCAGGGGCGGTCAATGACTCCATCAAGGCCATCGCCTCCATTGCTGAGAGGTACTTTGGCTCCACGGGGTTGGCAGGCCTGCAGGACAAGAAGGTAGGCACCCTGCCCTACCCCTCCATGTTCCCCCTGCCCTTCTTCCCAACCTTCTCCCCGCCCGTCTACCCCTTCCCAGAGAGCGAGCTCAGACCTCCAGGCCTCAAGGGGGAGCCCCAGTCCCCACCTGACAAACCCACCAAGAAGGGCCAGAGCAGGACCTCTGAGTCGCCCTTTGACCTTACCACCAAGCGCAAGCAGGAGGAGAAGGTCCCCGCCCCCTTCGCCCCCGTCTCCAATTCCAAACCAGAGGCCTCCTCACGTTCCACCAATCAGGACCAGCCGCTGGATCTGAGCATGGGCGGCACCAGGAACCGCATCAGTAGCCACGCACCCCGGACGGAGGAGTCGAAGAAGATCCACGTGTTTGGAGAAGACAAAGCAGGAGTAGAGCTTCCTAAAGCCGACACCTCTCTGCAGCATGCAAGGCCCACCCCCTTCTTCATGGACCCCATCTACAGGTACTGTGAATCTCTAGAACTAAACCTCACCAGTTCAAATATCACTCACTATCAGTCTCATTTAGACATGTTGTGTGTTATCAATATGTGTCTTTAACGTCCTGTATGCACTTTTTCCTATATTGTTGGATGTAAATGTATTTTAGAGTGTCGGTGTCTAAGAACTGATAGAGTTGTAATATTAGCAGGGTTGAGAAGAGGAAGATGAACGATCCGTTTGAGGCTCTGAAAGACAAGTACATGCGGCCCTCCCCCGGCTTCCTCTTCCATCCACAGGTAGGTCCTGTCCTGTTCTATCTCAGTGTTACTGTAGCTTCACAAAGACAGCCAGACCAGGTGGCCTTTTTGGTTTTGAGGCCCAGGCAGGGTGAGACGATCTGGGGTTGGTCTGGGGTTGGTCCGAGGTGGTCTGGTTCTGATGGGGACCAGAGGCAGTGTTCAGTCTGATCTATGCTAAAGCATGTTTGGGTCTGGTCTGTCCTCAGCTATCTGAACCAGATGTGGGAGAATGTGGGAGAATGTGGAAGACTGAAAAGGGCACAATGTGACACACTTCACATATGTGTCTTTAACTAAAATATAAAAAATGATAGCCTTTTAAAGATCCCACATTTTACCCCCGGACTCTGCGCTGATTTCTCTATCGTGTGTAGCGTGACTCAGTGTGTGTGTATGTATTGATGTGCGTTGACATTCATGCGTTCGCTCTTCCCAGCAGTGAAAATTGGCCCGTAGGAGAAGTGAAAACATTTTCTCAGGGCCTCTTTGTTTTTTACTGACCGTTTCAGGCCTGGTTTTTACTGGCTGTTTGAATCGTCTGATTTATGTCCCCTCTCCACACTCTGTGAACCAGTCTCTAACTCTGTAACGCCACATGGCTGTGGCACGTGGCTTAATGAGGTGTCCTATCAGTAGAAACAGTAACAGCGTTTAGGCAATTTGTATTACTTTACAATGTCTGGACGAACAAATCAGTCCCAGAAACACTCTGGCCACAGGGGCTCTTTTATTTTTATTTTTTGCAGTTGTACATTTTCGGGTTAGGGGTTTGTTACCAAGTCACCTGACCCCTTGTGACATCATCATCCCCCACCCAATGCCCATGTGCGTCCAATCAAAAGCTGTTGATCCGTGGTCTACTTCCTCGTTCTGACTGCTCTTTTCCTTCTGTCCCGCCCCCTCAGTTTCGTATACCAGATCAGAGATCCTGGGTAAGTTTCCTCTACACCTATATGTCTCTCTGCTTCTGCCTCCCCTAGACCCCCAGACCCCCGTATGTGTGCATGGGCCCTCATCATAACACTATGTCAATCAGCCTGCACATGGCTCTGGCCAATCACCAGCAACTACTGACCAGGCATCAGCCAAACACAAGCAATCAATGCTTATGAATGGATTTTAGACCTGTTTTTAGATCACATAAAAAACAACAACATGGTTTTCTCAGCTTGCAAGCAATCTGCTTTTTCACTCATTTTGGTAAAATGTTCCCATTTAGATGAATTTATTATCAAAAATTTGTCCACATGATAGGCCTGGGAATTCTAGCTGGGTTCCACCCTGTACTGCTAACGGCACAGAGGGTTGTATATATATTTGCTTATTTGGAGAGTGAGGCAGGGCTGTTGGAATGGGCACAGAGCGGGTGAGAGGAGGAGGGGGGGGGGGGGGGGGGGGAGACAGGGGGGACTACTCTGCGAGGGTAACAGTCTCTTAGGGACCCAGGGAGGGAGGGGGAGTTCCTCCCTTCGACATCTGTTTCCAGATAAGATCAACAATTGAGAATGCATCTCGCTAATTAAGGCGCTCTCAGCATCACTGACATCTGACGATAACTAATCAACAGCTGGCCCCACAGAGACACTACGGCAACAAGCAAGTTCAGACACACAGACAGAGGAGGAGGAGGGGTTATATCTAAAGGGGATTTTGGAGGAACACATTTAAGTAAATGTGTGGCCATTTATACTCCCTATACCCACAAATGAGATATAGTGAACCTGACTTAAAATCTATAAAAATCTCAAAGGCTTTAGAGCCGGTGGTAGACGATACAGAGAGTTCTGACAGAGGGAGGAACACAACTGAACTGAACAGCCAGAGAGGAAGTAGAACGAGTGTGTATCAGAGGGAGGGTTGCCTCAGTAGACAGAAGAACAGCCAGGGTCGGCCTAGCTATTTCAGCCACTCACTCTCAAACTAAAGTGTCTTATCTTGCACGACCGGCTCAATACGGCGGACAGCTTTAAGGCTCCTAATGCGCGGGTGAGTTATGGCCTCTCTTTGAGAAAGGAGGAAACAAACGGAGCTTTAGCCCCCACGCCCGTAAAGAGCCCCAATGAAGTACATATTGCACATTCACAAAAAGTATGGAAGCATTCCACCCACACCTTCCCCTCCCGTTCCCTTCCTCACGAGGGAGCCTTTGATTCACGGCACAGAGCATTGGCATATTCATAATCAAAAGGACCTGACACCCCACATCCTCGTGGAGTCTGAACTTTACACCCGGCCGTCACTGTTAATCAGCCCTGGCCTATAACGTCTGTGGTCGTTCATCATCGATCAGTTTCTCCATCTCTGTTTTCTTTCTTTCTTTCTTTCTTTCTTTCTTTCTTTCTTTCTTTCTTTCTTTCTTTCTTTCTTTCTTTCTTTCTGTCTGTCTGTCTGTCTCTCTGTCTCTCTGTCTCAGAGTAACATGGGTCTCAAGTCTCAGAGTAACATGGGTCTGGAACAGTGAGATGTAATGTCATGCGGTGAACAGGGCCCGTGGTACTCCCGGAGGATCCCAATCACCACTGATTTGTTGCCTTATTGAAATAAGGATAAGGAACACACTAAAAATTCAATACACGCAAAACAATGCAAATCAGTGGCCTGTGTGAGATAGGCTGATAGGTTGACAGGCCCCACAGCCTGCTGGGACGTCCCACACCCCCACCTCCCTCATTCCTCTTCTCTTCCCCCATCCCTCCATCCCGCCCCTCTCAGCACAGCGATATCATTATTACCCGTGTCTGGCCCTTGATCAGTAATGTCAACATCTTTCATATTGACGAATGTGCTGTCTGCCTGCATTGTGCACCAAATGGTTTACAGCCCAGCAGTGGACATGAATCACTCCTCTGCCCCTGCACACACACACACACACACACACAGCGTGCGCACAGTGTGCACACACACACAAACACACATAGAGCATGCAAGCACACACACACAACGAGAAAGCAAGCACAGAGACACACATTCTCACACATTAACACACTCTCTTTCTTTCTCCCTCACAAACACACACACATTCTCTCACAGACATTGTCGTCAGTTAATCAACTATGACCACCATGCAGCACACATACACACGCAAACAGAAAACACTAACACACACATACACACCATCTGACATGTACATGTACCTCCACTTTCCTCCAAGGATTTTACGCATATTTGATAAAGCAAATGTTAGCCTTCATTAGTAAATTGTATACAGTCCTTCTGTGTGTGTGTGTGTGTGTGTGTGTGTGTGTGTAAAGCAGTGTTGATTACATGTACCATCTGACCTGACTTCCACTGACCACTAGTGGTGGAAAAAAGCTGCATTATATTCCCGTTTACAATACCCTAATACCAGCCCTGGAAAGACGAATCAATCATACTCTGATCTGTGTAAAGTACAGTATTGGTTTCTATCTTCAATATGGCCTAGTTTGAATACAGCCTTGGTTTATGGTGTCTCTCAACGCAATGCCAGACAGAGCCTCTCTCTGAAGGACTATAGTCATGTTGCCACATCCACATCATGCCCCCTCTGCTCTGCTAATTTGCACTGCTACCACTAGCTTCAGGGGGCAAATTGGGGAGTATTATGGGACATTGGTCTGTATTATTGACTCCCTTGCTTGCGCATCTTTCTGGTGGGTGGCGATGGAAAATAACCCTAACCTAATGTGTCCGGCTCCACCCAAAACACTTTTCCTGTTAACAAAGACATATCTATAATCTCTAGGAACAGTACATGTCAGCTGTAAGGTGAATAGTGTCCCTCGCTATCAAGTAAATGTCTGAATCCAACTTTTGTCTGAACCTCACCACAATCCTGCCTAGTTAGACAGTGGGCTGCAATTAGACCATGCACTTCACGCAACACTTCCTACCATGTAATCTGCCACAGTCTGTACAGCAGGAATGTGGTGCAGTTCGGACAAAAGTTGGATTCAGACCTTCATTTGATAGCAAGGGACACATTAGGTTAGGAAATGATGCAAAACCAAGGGAGTCAATAATACAGCTCAATGTCCCAAAATACTCCAGATGTTGCCCCTGAAGTTGTGCTGAAATCTGCCAGGTGGTCAATTTAAATCAGGTGTGTTACTAACTGACTTACTTGGCTAAAATAAGGTTCAACATGTGTCCGTCTCTCCTCAGATGTCGGCCATTGAGAACATGGCGGAGAAGCTGGAGACGTTTGGTTCGCTTAACCCCGAGTCAGGTGACCTGATGCGCTCTGTCCCCTCCATGTTTGACTTCCGAGCCCCGCCCTCTGCCCTCCCCGAGACGCTTCTGCGCAAGGGCAAGGAGCGCTACACCTGCAGGTAACCACGGAAACCGTTTACTTGCAAATAGTACCAGAGGTTGTTCTAGTGATTTTATCCAACTGTATTTATTTTTTTGTCTTCACACTACTTCATCTCTGATTTTGGCCTTGAAAATGTTCTATACTTCTAAATTCATGAATTGAATTTGATTGAATTGAACTGAATTGGAATAGACCCTAAACCTGAAAAGTTCATATGTCCTTGAGTGTATGGCCTATTTCCATTCCATGTCCTTGAGACAAACTGCTACTTAATTTCCAAGGCTGGCCAGTGTCAACCCTTTGAGGTGACTGTGTGTGCTGTGTTACTCAGTGAGGGGCCGTGCTTGGCTCCCTCTCTCTCCCACTGTTTACCCAGGGAGTTGGCCCTGATTAGCAGATTAATATGAGAGGCTTTGGGGCCCCGGCGGTGCTTTGATCCAACGCTTTGCTGTGTGTGTGGACACACCCCCTCTCTGCACCTCATCATTGCTACGTTATACACATAAACTCACTCACACAAATTCCATTAGCTTCAAGCACTGAGTGTGGGAGTGAAATTAATATTCAAATAGCTATTTGTTAGTGGAATTATGCAACCATGAGACTATGCATATATTATGTTGCACTCAAGGATGTTTTATTAGTTAATTGATAGAGATATAGTAACAGGTGCACTTTTGAATCTATTTAGATTTTTAGTGAAAAGGTATTTTTCCTATTGTGAGTTGTGTTGTCAATGCTGCATGTTCTAAGATATCATATATTTTGAATGCATTTTCTGCTGGTAATTATACTCTAAGATCTTTGGTGACATGACGTGTTCTCTGCCCCACAGATACTGCGGTAAACTATTCCCACGGTCTGCCAACCTGACCCGCCACCTAAGGACACACACAGGAGAGCAACCGTATAGGTAAGACTCACACTCACACACGCACACACACACACACACACACACATCATCTACTAAACATACCCAGCATTAAAGGAGGGTCAGCCGTGAGATGAGGGAGTGTGATCATGCCATGCTGACAGGATGATGTACCTCTAACACTTCCAACGTCAGTTCGTCTCACCCCGCGACCACAGACAATACTGAACAAAGACAGGACAGCTTTTCATCACAGTATAAGTCATCTGTTAATGTCTGTCAGATAGCCTACACACACTTTCACACACAAAGGCCCCCCAAAAAACACAAAAGCCAAGCATACTTGACCCAAGCATGAACACACAACCATAAACACCTACACATACTTTCTCAGAGAACATGATCAGACATGCACTGAGTCCTCCCAGACAGCCATCGTTCATCTATGAAACCCAGTCCGCGGCTACACAGATATTTTCCCAGATAATTCCTGTCCACAGTTAGGGCAGCATTCTTGTATGTTTTCCTACACCGTTAAAAGCCTGGAACAATTATCATTCTGCTAAATAATTTGCCTTATGAAAAATGGTGGCTGACGTCTGGGTAACAGGAGGGCGGTTTGAACTTGAAGATGTGGCAGGGAGAGGGATTTAAAGAAGGAAGTTTGGTGAAAAATGGGGGTGATGAGGAGCGCGGGCAGATGTCCGGGGGTAGCAGCTGGAATAATGACTGTGATGTCAGAGGACACACACACACACACAGACAGAGACGCACACACACAGTACACAGTCCAGGGGAGGCCAGTTGACCACAGGGGAGAACCCCAGGCCTCTGCAGCCCGCCTGATAGATTGAGCCTCTACCCGCTGGCACATCATTAAAGATCTCTGCTGTTTATTGCAATTTTTGCGAAGATAACAGGGAGCTCCTGAGGGACGGCCAATCGGGCAAGCTAATTCCAGCTAGAAGAAAAGATGTAATCATCTTGTATAATTTTGCATGGGGGGAGGGGGGGCTAGGCTCAAACAGATGTGGAGGGGGCTAGGCTCTAACAGATTTGTTGCATGGCTGTTTTGTGAGAGAAGAATGTGATTTGTATTGCACTGGCGGGAGATAAGAGACAGAGCTGGTTTCACCTTGAACGAGCTCCTCCATCATGTCTGAGAGAGAGAGAGTGGAGGATGGCGGGGGCTGTCCATGAATACGTGTGTGTGTGTGTGTGTGTTTGTGTGTGTTCCACTGTGAATGCGTACAGTATCATTCAAATAGGGGAGATTGTTAAAGGGATACTTCAGAGTCAGATGAACTCATGGGTACCATTTGAATGTCTCTGCCTCCAGTATGAAGGAGGTTAGAGGTAGTAATGCTAACTAGTGTTAGCGCAATGACTAGAAAGTCTCTGGTATCTACTAGCATGCTAGCAGTTACCGTAGACTTCCAGTAATTGCACTAACACTAGGTAGCAATTGCACTAACGCTAGTTAGCAATTTCCTTCAAACTGCATGCAGAGACATAGATATTGTATTTACGAGTTCATATGACTCTGGGGAAGTAGATGAAGGGCTTCATTGCAAAAATCCTGAAGTATCCCTTTAAGACCTATACCTTTCTTTATGTGTATGATTTTGTTGTATCTACTCCAGCATGTGTGCAGTGTATTTGTATTGTTCCCCATGAATCCCACCTATTTTAACCTTTGACCTCTAGGAGTGACCCTTATCTATCTGTCTCCTCAGGTGTAAGTACTGCGACCGCTCGTTCAGCATCTCCTCGAACCTGCAGCGCCACATCCGCAACATCCACAACAAGGAGAAGCCCTTCAAGTGTCACCTGTGTGACCGCTGCTTCGGCCAGCAGACTAACCTGGACCGCCACCTCAAGAAGCACGAGAACGGTAACCTCTCAGGTGAGAGAGCCTCTCAATCAATCAATCAATCAAATGTGTTTATAAATCCCTTGGTACATAAGTAGTGTTACAAAGTGCTTTACAGATATCTAGGAAATGAACCTCTGTAGTAGTGGTAGTAGTGTACGTACATCCAGTAACAGGTGCAGGGTGTCATGTAAAAAATCTTCCCAGCGTGAAATAGTTCTCAATCGCTCTGATTGTGGATAGCTGAGCTTGTGCGGATGTCTCTCTGTAGCTAGCTAGCTGGTGGATATGACTTGTTCTCAGAGGTGTGTAGTTTTAGCTTGTTTGTATAGGTAAATACAAACAATAACGTCATGAAAGAAAGACGAATACACATCAAATAAAATAAAATAATATTTGTCACATGTAAATGTAACTAGGCAAGTCAGTTAAGAACAAATTCTTATTTACAATGATGGCCTACACATGCGCCGAATACAACAGGTTTATATACCTTACAGTGAAATGCTTACTTACAAGCCCTTGCAGTTTTAAGAAAAATAAGTATTAAGTAAGTATTAACTAAAATAAACATAAGTAAAAAAAAAAAAAATAATATATATATATATATATATATATACACGTTTTAATGTTCCCGCAGTTTTATTGTGAAATGTCTCGACCTTTACGAACTCCTTTGGGTCCAAACGTTGCGCAATTCAACTGCGGAAGCGTTCAACAGTGTGTGTGTGTGTGTGTATCTATATTTATTGAAATGCTGGCGACAACAAAACTGCTGATGATTCAAATCGGATATATTTATATATTACGTGAGATCTCACTCACCCTCAATTGCCTCCGTAAATTATCCTGCTGTATATAATGTGAAATGTAATTTACTTACGGTTAAAAAAAGCATTTGGGGACTAAGAAATTAGATTAAATAAACCCGTCGTCCATCTCCGCGACAACACAATTGCGTTCTGAATGTTCGCCGACTCGGCTGCTTTCGACGGTACAAATCATCGCTGGTTGAGTATGATAGGTCGCTCTGCGTCGCAGCGACTCACTGAATCACATCAGAAACGTGGAGGCAAGCAGGCGACATCTGGCCAGACGCCCGTTGTAATGCTAGTCCACTTGATCAGATACATTCACTTATTAAAGCAAACATGGGCATTATCTGGAAACCTAGAGACTCATACGATTGGTCCCATCACTTAGTAGAGTCAAGATAATATTGGTTCACTTAAATAAATACTTACTATACTCTCTATCTGGTTCTATATTGGGGATGAGTACTGCCAGGTAACAGACTGGAGTACAGGGTTAGGGTCTGCCATGTCAATTCTGGAAGTAAACTGAAATTCCAATTCCAAATTGGACTGAATTGAAATGGAACAATTGACCTCAACCCCGCAGTAGCTTTAATTCTGGGTAATAGGGCCTGTGTGAGTGTGCTATTCCTGCAGGTTTTGGTCTAACGCCAACAGGAGATACAGTAGATACTAGTACACCAGGCCAGTGGGGGATTGGTTTCTCGTCAAGTATCTGATTCCAAATAGTTTCTTGTCATCCAAAAGGAGAATCCAATGGGGCTGTCACTGGTCTTAATTGTATTGTTTTAATATTTATATTAAAATGGACTGATTATAGTGATGTCTTTCTGTAGGCACGGCTGCGTCCTCCCCTCGGTCAGAGCTGGACAGCAGCAGCGCCATCCTGGATGACAAAGAGGACTCCTACTTCAACGAAATACGAAACTTTATCGGCAACACAGGCCAGAACCAGCCGTCCCCTGACCATTCTGAGGAAGGGTAAGCCATATGTTTTGTCTGGATGTGCGGGTGAATGTATATACTATATGTATGTGTGTCCCAAAAAAAAAGCTTGGACAGACAGAACACACGTTCATCAGTCATCTTATCCTCTGTAGCACACACGCAAATGAGAGACCTGCTTTTCTGCAGCACATATTCAGTGCTTGAGGCTTAACAGCGAGATGATTATAGACAAACATGGGTGGACACGGCCTCTCTGTGCTGGCCTGCTGGGGCATTCTGGTGCACTTCAGCCTTTATTCATTTCTGTGTGTGTGTGTGTGTGTGCGTGTGTGTGCAAGCATGTGTGTATTATTGAACATGTCGTCCAGGGAGGTTTGGAGCAACAAACAATCATCACTGGCGACATCTGGGATAATTACCACATTTGGAAACGTGCAGGAGCTTTTTACAACTGTTGACTTTCGGCCATGCATGTGCACCGGTATCGGCCTTGCATACAATTATGTCTGATGATGATAATGCAAATAAATGATTGTAAAACTATGATCAGCTTCGGGATAACGGTCGGCTACAGGTCGGAGGGCTTATTTTTACGTGCCTTGGGTTTGATCATGGAGGTAGAGATAGAGATCTCTGACTTTCTTTTGATTGTGTAAAAAAGGGGTTGTGGGGGCAGGCGGTGGAGCGTCAGAGAGACGTGGGGAGAGAGGGGAGGAGCGGGGTGAGACAGGGGGAGATGGGAGGGGGGGTGCTTGTGAGCAACTAGCTCCCACATCTGGAACCAACATGTCTGCCTAAAGAAAGAAAGTCAGAGGTGGGGTCAAGGGGTCGGCCCGTGTTTCCTTTCAAAGTGCGGCGCTCCTGACTACTTCTGATAGATACTTTATCCCCAGCAAATTACCACGTTTGAAAGTGTAATTAGCGAATCTGTTTTCTTAATCACGGAAGCTCTCGTCTCGGCCGGCGCTGCTTGTCTCGCTATGCGCTGCGATGTCGACACGACATGGCAACTACCGCCTTTAGAGCCCTGGCCCTCTCCCAGTCCCACCCAGGGGCCGTGTTGCTTTTCAACTCTGTCCAATTCCCGCTATAATCGCCCCACTCTGATAAACACTAGAGATGGATAGCAGATAGCAGATTCTCCTCATTGTGCTAAAATATGTACCGCAATTATTCTCCCACTCCTTCTCTTCACGACTCATTGCAAACTCAGCTTTTCTTCTCCTTCAAATAGATCATTTCCTGGATTCTTCAGGGTCCTCTAATCTACGAGGCAATTTTGGCGGGTGCATAACTAGGGTCCACAGCCAGACTTTGTGTGCTAGCCTCGTCTAGAAAAAGACATAGTTGGAAGCTGACGAGAGACATCCCGGAGTGTAATTAGTGAATCAGTCTTAATGTGGTTCCAGATGATTTACCAAATGGTGGTTTCCTGAGGCTGCAGAGACAGTGGGTAGATTAAACCCCAGTTAGGTTTTCATAGCTGGGCCTTTTCTCTCTGTGGGGACCAGGGAAATGGACCGCTTGGCAAGGTCCTCATAACTCTCCCACCAAATGGGGCTGTCAGCTAAATATTTAGCCTATTAGATTAATCTGAGATAGCAGGAAAAATAAACAATGGGAGAGGCTGAGCAGTGCTGTTAAGTGCTGCAGCGATCAGCGAGACGCTCATAGAGCCTGTGCCCAGAGAGGCCCTTAAGACTCGATGACAAACGTGATTCCGCCTCTGCCTCTCTCTGCCCGAGCTCAGCTGCTATGGCTTGCTCCGCCCTGCTCTGCACTACCCACTCTCTCTCCATCCTCTCTCTACTCCCATTGTTCACTCAGGAACTCTTACAGGGCCTAACTGACCAAAATATACAAGACCACATTTAATTCTAAAGTTTTATGTAAGAATTAGTGTGAGTTAGCTGTGTATCTGGAAGTGTATGGTGTATGGCAATGATAGAAGGTTAGAATTAGCTTCAGCACGTACAGTATGCATACAACGTGGCTAAGTGTGAGTGTGTATGTTGAATATGTAAAGTTTTTGCAGTGATGTGCTAGGTTTTACTCATGTATTTCCTGGTCTCTGCTCCTAGGTTGAACGGTGGTCCTTTCGAGGAGGAGAAACCCCTAATGGCCAGCCACGGGTCACGTGACCTGGAGGAGGGGGAGGAGCTTGGCGCCGAGGAGGAGGATGGGGAGCAGAGAGACTCCACTGGCGGGAGACCTAGAGACGAAGCTCCCCCCAGCAACCTAGATGATGACATCATACACAACGAAATAGAATTTGATGGACCTAGCGATTTGGAGCTCAACTGCAAGACCTCCCCAAGGAGGTAAGAGTAGTGGGGATATGCCTCCAGCATAAATATCCACTCACACAACCATGTAGACTAAAATATATGGACACATACGCATATGTACCAAGCTGAGACATTGTGACAGTATATTGGCATTCTTTAAACCCCCTGAAGGGATCATTGAACGGAATTGAGTTGAGTTTAATTTAATTTAATTGAGTTGAATTTCATTAAATTAATTGAACTTGAGTTGAGAAGTTGAATTTAATGTTGACAGGGATTCGGTTGTCTCCCTCCTCTCCAGGTATGAGGAGGAGGAGGATCAGAGTAGCTACTCTGCGCTGGATCACATCCGTCACTTCTCTGACATGCATAAGATGGAGGACAGTGAGTTTAGTGACGGGGACGGCTCCCCCAGCCTGCCTGAGGCCGTCAAACAGCCCCTGTACAGGAAATCCAAGTCCCAGGTAAGTGTGTGTGTGTGTGTGTGTGTGAGAGATATAACATGATAATGTACCAAAAAGTATGAAAATGTATGCACTCGCTACTGTAAATCTCTCTGATTAAGAGTGTCTGCTAAATTACTAAAATGTAAATGCACATGTGGGGGGTGGGGGTGGGTGGGGGGAGGTGCATATGTGTACTCACGCTGTGCTCTGCATTTGTGTGAGTGTGTATGTACACTTTAGGTGTGTATTGGAGTTAACCTCTCCCTCTCCCTCTCCCTCTCCCTCTCCCTCTCCCCAGGCATACGCCATGATGCTGTCTCTGGCTGACAAGGACGCACTCAACTCAGCCAACCACACACCAGCCACCATGTGGCACAGCCTGGCGCGGGCCGCTGCTGAGTCCAGTGCCATCCAGTCCCTCAGCCATGTATGATACCCCGATCCCTAACCCCTGACCCCTCACCCCCCCGACCCCGACCTATCGCACTGGGAGCCCTTGGGGGTCGTCAGCGGGGCCCCTGGCCCTTGGCCCGTCACAGACTGCTGAGCAGAACCACGGCCCATCTGACTGCTGAGCAGAATGCCTTACACACGAGCAGGGTCACCGTCCACAGAGAACCACCCAGCCCAGCCAAGCCCAGCCCTCCAAGAGATCCAACAAAATATCCCTCCTGTGACCTTAAATTGAGTCATTATGTTTAATATCGACAATGATGATGATAGTGATTATTGATTATGGTGATGAAAATAAAAATGATAAGTAATAATAGCTGTATTTATTCTGTTGAGTTTCTATGTTTTGCACAGCAGCGACAGCTGGCAGGGAGGGATGATGGAGGTGATGTTGTTAGATGTTACATTGCTAGAGCATGTCATGTGTCCACTCAATGGAACAGTGTCATGTGTCCACACAATGTCATGTGTCCACTCAGCTGAGAACATTCTTCCTCCGTGTGAAGTCGGTTGTATTTAGAGAACCCAACCACGGTTTGATATGTGTACAGAGTACAGACCCTATCTAGCTCCACATCGCCCTACCTAGTCCACACCTAACCACCCCTAGCTCCACCTAGAACCACACAATCCTACCTAGACCTACCATGCCACAATACAGCTACCTAACCCCACATTGCCCAAGTTAGACCTATACCTGGCCACACCTAGCCTTCCCAACCCCAAAGCTTCATACCTTCTCAGCTGAATTGGAGTATCAGTGAAATATGTTAAGAGAAAGATTCCCTTTAACCCCTGGATAAATACAGGTGTTTTCCATCAACATGTACTTATATAAATGCTAGGCTACTTGGAAGGGTTTGGCTGAATAAAAACTTGGTTCCAAATAAACTTCACCTCTCCGAGAAAGATGGTGCTACAAGCGCATTACGCAAAAGATTGTTGATGAACGAAGAACAAAATAAAAATTTAAAACTGAAAAAAAATCGTACTGGTTTTACAACCCAAGAGTTTGCATAGCTGCGTGTGTCTGCACAATCACAGAACCGTACATGAGTGTCTGCAAACTGCGGCTCTGAAACTGCACTCCGTCCCACCCTCCTGCGCTCTCTGTGAAAGGATCAAAATAGTTTGTCGTTTTAGTGGAAGAAAAAGAAGAAACCACCATTTTTTTTTTTGACTCTGAAAAAGTAGCAAGTGCTGAAGTTTATCGTTGTTAAACAGTTAAAAGGTAATCTCTCCCCCTTCTCGAAACCCCAAACTCATCGTAGTCGGCCAACGATACCACTAATTAGCTTAAATGCTAGTCGTTAGCTACCCCCATCCTTGTGTCTTTAATTTTTTAGACAATCATGTTTTTTTGTGTTTTTTTCTACATTTTTGTTGTTGTTGTTGATGTTATTGCTGTTGTATGTTGAGAATTGTATTTATTTCTTGGCAAACTGTAGTTTGTTTTCTGAATAGCACTGCTCTTACCCTTAGCGAAGGGGAGATTCCTCGCTGGGGCCTACTCCAGAACTCAATGGGGTTTGTAGATGACGTTTGAGTGCCGGATAGTATTAAACATACCATTCACTCTTTATTCTTCTAATGAAACTGGTTGATGATGAATAGAAATTCCTTAGGGTTCTTTTGTATGACAATTTATTGATTCAATTGTAAATGGAAAAAACAAACATTATAAAGAAATGAACAAATAAAAAAATGCCAGGTATAATTTCTTCATAATCGCATGATTGGTCTGATTAGATCTGTATCTGACATTTTTCTACGGTTGTCTGCAAGCTTGTGTGACGTTCAGTCAATGTTAATCCCTTGTGCCAAACCTATAATAAATAACAGATTATATTCATTTATCCTCCCATTTTGAGGGACCAGATTGTTTGTTTTTTTGTTTGTTTTTTGTCATTGTTGTTTTTGTTTATAATCCATTTAAAAAAGTAATCAGCAAGTTGAGGTACTTTGTTTTAATGCTTTCTACAATGTAACTGTAATGCATTTCAATTCAATACTGTGGGAGGAGCAACTAAGAAATAAAGGACTACAATGTGGATTAAGTATGTGGTCTCGCTTTCTCTCTGTCTCCTGCTTTCTCTTCCTCTCTCTGACTCTTTCTCCCTCTCTCTCCCTGCCCCCTTCCACTTCCCTTCCTCCATCCTGTCCAGACAGTGTGTTAAAATAAGAGCTGGGAGTCAGAGAGACACCTGGCCCTTTCTCCTGGCTCTCCCGGGGCATCCGAGCGCGAGACTGAACTCTGGTCCCCCCTTTCTTCCAAGGCCCTGGCACAGAGAGCAAGAGACACAGGGAAAGAGAGATTCAGCCAGACACAGAGGGAGAGAAAGAAAGTGAGATTGAGCCAGACACAGAGGGGGAGAGAGAGAGAGAGAGAGAGAGAGAGAGAGAGAGAGAGAGAGAGAGAGAGAGAGAGAGAGAGAGAGAGAGAGAGAGAGAGAGAGAGAGAGAGAGAGAGAGAGAGAGAGAGAGAGAGAGAGAGAGAGAGAGAGAGAGAGAGAGAGAGAAAGAGAGAGAGGGAGAAAGAGAGAGAGGGAGAAAGAGAGAGAGGGAGAAAGAGAGAGAGGGAGAAAGGGAGAAAGGGAGAAAGGGATAGAGGAGCTGAATGTGGTCCAGTAGTGGATAGAGGAGCTGAATGTGGTCCAGTAGTGGATAGAGGAGCTGAATGTGGTCGAGTAGTGGATAGAGGAGCTGAATGTGGTAGTGTAGTGGGAGCAGAAGCAGGAATGTGTCCTCTTTATTTGGGGCTATGTTGTGGGCCATGATGGATGAGGTGGGGAGATGTGATGACCTGGCTCATCGCTCAAACGCTCAATAAGACTTCCCATCCTGCAGGCGTCCCTGTCAGAACCCCCCTTGCCCCTCCTCATCCCTCCCACACCCCCTCTGTCACGGCTCGCATATGTGGGCGGAGATTGTGGCTGAGAAGCCACACTCACTTCCATTGTCCAGTCCATGAGTGGGGGGGTGAGGAGGGGGGTGTTTGGGGGACTGACAGTGGCTATCCCAAGCCCTGATTCTCCAACACACTTACAGTGGCTCTCACCAAGCCTAATGGATGGGATGTTTTTTTAAGCGGGCCTCGTCGATCAGCCCCGCAGTTCCGTCAGTCCTCCTCCGAGCAGCTCTGTGGGGCGTCCAGCTTTGATGAGGTCATGGCGGGTCAGGCAGTGTTGATGAGGTCAGTGTGGGTCGTCCAGCATTGATGAGGTCAGCCTGTGCGAACGGTGCAGGGTTGTAATGGAGTGGAGGTGATAATAGCCTGGAGTATAGGAGGCTATAGGCTGTATGGACCAAAGGGGACAGTATGTATGTATGGACCATTAGTGACCTGCCTCACCACAGGGTCATGACACACCCTGCACTACGCCCTCTGCTGGAGATTACAATAATAACAATTTAAAGACATGCTCTGGAACTTTGGCGACTGGAAGTGTCAATGTGTAGTTCATACATGCATAACCTATGAGAATAATTATGTTTTACCTCAATTAGCCACAAAATCCCTAGTTTGAAAGTGACTGTTTTCTGGAAGCTGTGCAGCGCCATTTTCCCTACATCTTCTCCACGTGGGCATGCCTCCTAGCAATTCGAGTTACAGCCAATGAGCTTCAGCCCCTTGCCATTTGAGTGACAGCTAGCAAGATGCAAACACAGCAGAGAGAGAGAGAGAGAAAGAGAGAGACAGATGAGAGCAATGACGTGCTGCACGGATCAAATCTTATAGAGAATACATTTTTTCTCCCCAATACGTAGTTACAGTCTGTCCCATTGCTGCAACTCCCGGCCCGCCACAGGAGTCGCTACAGCGTGATGGGACAAGGACAACCCGGCCGGCCTAGCCCTCCGCTCCCCTAAACCGGACGACGCTGGGCCAAATGTGCGTCGCCTCATGAGGCCGGGTCGCGGCTGGCTGTGACACAGACGGGGCTCGAACCCGCATCTGTAGCAACGCAGCTTGCCTTAGACCACTGCGCCACTCGGGAGGCCCCCTATGGAGAGTATCTTTGTTTTCAATCTCATGCTCAAAGGCTAAACTAAGATACTTGAGTGAGTGAGTGAAGGGGGCATGAGTCCTGGTTTGGCAGTTTATCCTGTTGGGCTCCTCAGCATTGCTAATTTGATCATGGTGGATTAGCACATGCCAGTGTCGCCCATGCCTCGGCTCACACTTAATCCACACGCTGAGACCCGTTATTACTGCCATTTACCCACAGCTCCACATAAAGACCTATGTGTGTGAGAGTGGGGTTGGCAGGGCCTAAGGGACACTGTGTGTGTGTGTGTGTGTTTGTGTGTGTGTGTGTGTGTGTGTATTTGTATGCATGTGTTTACCCAGGCTGGGGGAACACAGAACAGCAGTGTGGATTAGTTAATGTGATCTGGTTTATTTAATTGCAGTGTGTGTCAAAGAGGCGGGGTGTGTGGTGCCCCTGTGGGGTGTGTGTGTGCGTGTCAAGTGTGTGTGTGTGTGTGTGTGTGGGCATAGTAGTGGGCTGTGGCAGTCCTCTCTTCAGTAGGGCTGGGAGCCACTCAGCTAATGGGGAAGCTGGCAGAGGCTCAGAATCCATCAGGCTTCATTATGGCCTCGCCCCCTCCCTCTTCTCTCTGCTGCCACTGCCACCCGCCCAGTGGGCCCTTGTGTGGCACACTGCCGCCCGTTCACTGGAACATACATCACGCCCCAGAGAGAGAGAGAGAGAGAGGCGAGGGGCCGTCGCATCTGGCTCTCATACTGACTAACTTGGCACCCCTGCTGACTCAGATGCCAGGGGAAACATCGTTGAAGAGGAAGGCATGGGTGTGTACAGTACAAGGGGGGTGGAGGGTGAGGGGCGTGGGTATATAGAAAGGAATGTGCTTGTTTGCTTGCACCAAGCGACAGCCAAAAAGGGGGTAACTCCAACTAATCATCACACTGAGTTTTTGTCTGGTTGTTCAATAGTGGAACATACCCAGTGTTTCCCTACATCCCTGGGTACTTGTGTAGTGAAGGGGTAAGCCAGCCATCCACCCTGGTCAGGCTACAGACAGGACAGCTTACCCAGGCAGCTCCTCTCCTCTCTGGAAATAGAGAGCTGCTGAGCTCCTTAAGACTCCTGGTGGTTTCATTACGCTATTTGTTTTTCTCCCCAGGGGCTAAGGGTCATTAGTGATATTGATAGGGTCTTAGCGCGGGCCAGCTAGAGGAATCAGCGAGGGGAACAGGCCAAGGGAACAGGCTAGGGGAGCAGGCCTAGGAAACCGCCATGCACATGGTTTTAATATGATAAGTCTTAATCAGGGCAGGCGTGTTAGCAAACCACTTTGAGGTTGTTATTGAAATCCTCTTGGAGTTGGTGAATACCGGAAAAAAGACTAGGACTACCAGTCTACATGTATGTGCATCCCAAATGGCACCCTTTCCATAAAAGTAGTGCACTATATAGGAATTAGGGTGTAATTTGGGACATAGACTATGATTAAGAAAAACTACATTCAGATATCCCCTCACACATCTTTATTACACACAGTGGTCTCTTGTTCAGGTAGGGAGAGTCAAGTTCATGAGTATACAGTATTGTTTTTTGCCCCATGCTCAGCGCCATCCAGTGGTGGACATAGGACAAGTGCACCAAACGGTTTCCTGATAAGATCAATTCACTAGGGCCCCAATTCTGACCTGAGTTAAGCACACATAAATGGAATGGTATACCATTTGTATGTACTTCTCATGTATATTGCTATTCATACGCTATTCATTCAGGGTGGAGATCTAACAAATGAAGGTGTGGCGGCGTTGTCTACAGGAAACATGATCTGCTTTATTTTTTCAGGTAGAAGTACACAGCATTCTTCATGCACTGTAATTTATAAATGGATAAGAGCTATTGATAAGAGCTAGGTAAAGGAGAAATATTTTTTTCCTTATGATACCTGGAGACCAATGTGAAACCAGCCACATGGACAACTGAAAATCATATCAACATGACATGTATTGCACCCCTTTTCCACAGTGAAATAGGCTATAAATATCTGTGCCGTTATTCCGAATTTTTATTGTGTGCCCTCATAATTTGCGTTGATGAAATTTGGACACCCAAGCTATAGGCATACATCAACCTGCCGTGTTGATGTGTGCGCTTTAGAACGCTTTAATTATAGCCTATGCCCGGCTTTTCTCCTTATACAATTGGTATCATGATCAATACTAGCCACTATCGTGAGCCACCGTCAGTAATATCCACATACATTTATAGCTGTCACTTTAGTGTGTTTTCTTCAACTTGTAGTTTACATTTTGCATCATTCCATTCCTTTCCGTTTACCTTTCTTTCATCTGTCACATATGTGTAGTTGTTCCTGAGTGTCGCTAGCATTAGTGGATCGTATTAGGCTAATGTTGCGCAGTAATTTGCAACATGTAGCCTATTTGAATAATTATGGAACTCAGCCCACACGTAGCAGGTTAAACCTGGAGCCTGGCACATGGTTCACGACTACTGGACCGTTGTCACACAGTTCCATGAAAAGTGAGAATTAGGGTAGATGTATAGGATTATTGTTCAACCCCTGTTGTACACTTTTTTTCCCACCTTCCAATATTTAATGGATTGAACTTGAATATGACAACTTTCAGGATTAATCAAACCACTGTATTTTTTATTCATCAATATATTTTGTGCATAAAGGCTCTCCAATGCTGTATTTTATTATTCATATATACTTTCCTAACCCTAAAATAATAATCTACAAGTCTATTTATAATTGTTATCTACCAGTTGGTGCTGAAACAGAGAGAAGATGCATAGATGGCAATCTTTCATTGATCCCTATATTCTGAACCCTTCTCTCAACGTATTCTAGTCTACACCTTATTTAAGTGATAGCTTAAGATAAATGTACTGAAAACCCTATTGAATAAAAACATGAGAAAATCTGTTGGCCAGCAAGTGGGAGGGTTTTCATCAGTTGAATTACATTTGTTCAGTGTGGAAGGGAACCACGGCCTGCAAAGTCCGTTATGCACCTACATAAGGTAAGTCTGAATACCAACTACTGAGAAGCACTTAGTAGTGGGGATGTTGATGTTATAGTTTCAATGAGCAAGGCAGAGGGTTAAAGCCTGATATGGACAGTGATGGTGCAGGAGCAGTGGAATAGAGATACAAAGGGCAGGCATTTACTCCAAGTAAAGAGGAAAGTTGGGGAGGAAGGCAGGAAGGGACAGAAGAGAGGAGGCTATTTTTACAAGATTAATGGTGGGACACAGCCAGTTGAATAAGACTTTAAATGTGATAGGAAAGCATCCAACAGGGAAGTGTGAGTATTGCCAGGAAACAGAGATGGTGAAGCATGTATTGCTACAGTGTGGGCAGTATCAGAGGGAAAGAGAGAGGCTGATATCTAATAACAAGGGAGAAGGGAATACAGGAAATTAGTTTAAATTATATTGACTGCCTCCCGAGAGGTGCAGCAGTCTAAGGCACTGCCTCGCAATACTTGAGGCGTCACTACAGACCCGGGTTCGATCCTAGGCTGTGTCACAGCCTGCCGTGACTGGGAGACCCATGAGGCGGCGCACAATTGGCCCAGCGACGTCTGGGTTAGGGGAGGGTTCCTTGTCCCATCGCTCTCTAGCGACTCCTTGTGGCGGGCCGGGCACCTGCAAGCTGGCTTTGGTCGCCAGCTGGACGGTGTTTCCTCTTGACACATTGGTGCAGCTAGGTTAAGTGAGTAGTGCGGCTTGGCAAGGTCGTGTTTCGGAGGACGCATGGCTCTCGACCTTTGCCTCTCCCGAGTCTGTAGGGGAGTTGCAGCGATGGGACAAGACTGTATCTACCATTCGGGGAGAAATTAGTAGAACTTCATTAGATAAAGTCTCAAATATTTTGTTATCTTTTTTAAGAGCAACGAGGCTGGCAGGTAGGATTTAGCTTCTCTCTGTCAATGGCCCACACTCCAGTACAGTAGGTGGTGGTAACGCACCATAACGTTGGATGCCAACTGTTGATAAACCCCACCGAAGAAGAAGAAACCAACTACTGAGAAGTGCGTAGGAGAGGCGTGCGTAAGAAAGGCATTGAGGAATTGTGCCCTAGACTTTCACACTTATAATGATTTATTATCATTAAAGGGCCTTCTTGATTCAAGAACATTCAGTTGTTGGAGTAGATGTTGTGGGTTGATACTGATAATAATTCAAGTAAACTACACACATTGTCAGACTAGAACAGATAAATCAACAAAGGATGCCTTTTCATCCCTTGCTTTGTGTTAACAGTCAGAGTGTGGGAGAGTTCCTAGATACTCATCTTTTATCAGCCTTGGCATTTCACATTTATTTTCCTACGCAACAACCAAACAAACAACTTGCCCTCGTGGGATCTAACTGAACACAGAGGGAGAGAGAGAAGTGGTCTAGTAATCTTCACGACGTAAGACAGCGAAGTGATATAAATCGCTCATTGCCAAGAGAGTGGAGTGTATCGCTTAATTACAGCGGGAAAAGTACCCAGATGCGATCTTACCTTGCAACGGGCTATTTCATAGGCGGTTTCCTGCCTACCCCTCCTAACCCCCTCCTGCTCTGATCACCCTCACTTGGCCCTGAACACCCTGCCTGCTCCCACCATGACCACAGTGCTGTGTTGTGTTCAGGCCTGGCACAGCCCAGCCTCTGTTTAGCCCAGAGAGTTTACAGTAGGTCTGTAGCAAAGTGGTAGTAGTACAGTGGGTTGGGAATAGAGGCCTGTAGAGGTGGGGGTGGGGGGTGAGAGGTGGGGAGGTGATAGAGGCCTGTAGAGGTGGGGGTGGGGGGTGAGAGGTGGGGAGGGGATAGAGGCCTGTAGAGGTGGGGGTGGGGAGGGGATAGAGGCCTGTAGAGGTGGGGGTGGGGGGTAAGAGGTGGGGAGGTGATAGAGGCCTGTTGAGGTGGGGGTGGGGGGTAAGAGGTGGGGAGGGGATAGAGGCCTGTAGAGGTGGGGGTGGGGGGTGAGAGGTGGGGAGGTGATAGAGGCCTGTTGAGGTGGGGGTGGGGGGTAAGAGGTGGGGAGGGGATAGAGGCCTGTAGAGGTGGGGGTGGGGGGTGAGAGGTGGGGAGGTGATAGAGGCCTGTTGAGGTGGGGGTGGGGGGTGAGAGGTGGGGAGGTGATAGAGGCCTGTTGAGGTGGGGGTGGGGGGTAAGAGGTGGGGAGGGGATAGAGGCCTGTTGAGGTGGGGGTAGAGGGTGAGTGGTAGATCAATGAGGTGCAAGAAGCCCTTTAGTGATGGGAAGGAAGAGGTGGATAAGATATGGGATTAGGGTTGAGGAGGATGGATAAAATATGCGATTAGGGCTGGGGATGGAGGGTTGTACAGGGGGGACTGGGGGTGTATTAGAGATAGGAAGGGAGCTGTGTGATGAAGGGGGGTTGGAGGGTTGGGTATTATAGATGGGGAGGTGGATAAGGGCTGGGAATAGAGCCCTCTGTGGCCACCCAGGTCTGGGAGGATGGATGGCCTCTGTGGGGCTGTTTGACTGGAAACAGGTGTGTGTCATCTGAAGATGAAGGCCCGGCTGATAAACATTATTGGAGAACATCTGTTGCTTGTCACAACACGGGTCCAGGCCGAGCAGCCAGGCATCCATCAGCCAGGGGCTCGGTCTTGCACTTGCAGCCCAGCTCGCACATCACTCACCCGGGGACGGAGGCGGCCGATGTGGGCTGCCTGGTCCACGCCTGGTCCAGACACCTGCCCGTCGGCGGATGCTAGAGACGCTCTACTGCACTTGAGAAATGCCTCGGGATGGACGGACGTCCCAGCCGCCCCCCTTCCTCCCCTCCACCTCTGCTACGCTCATGTGACCCCCCCCCCCCCCACACACACAAAAACTTTCTGACAGGTGTTGTACCAGGTAACGGTCTGGGTCTGGCTCGTTGCTCGCCTCTTGACCTCCCTGGTTGATCTGCGGAGAGCCTGTGCTCCCTGGCCTCCAATCCTCCATCACTGCTCTGTGACAGGCCATCTAAGACCCCCTCTACTCTCCCCCGTCTCATCCCCCCTCCACGCCCCACTGCCGTGCCTTTCCTTAAGCTCCCAGGCAGAGGACCCAATACCATGCTACACTGCTCCTAAATAAAATGGCCTCTCTCCTAAATGTGCGATGCGATATTATGGACAGAAATAACAGACAGATGTACTACATTTAGTAAAAGGAGAATTTGATCAAAATCCAAGATGTATCAAAATAGCACCATTTACATAAAGCCTGCCATCAGGCACAGAGTACAGTACATGTTATGAGTGGTATGAATTGCAATATCCTGAGGTACAGTTAAAAAGATTTGTAATATTCAAAAAACCCTTCTACATGAAAATGCAGTGCATTCGGAAAGTATTCATTTACTTTTTCCACATTTTGCTACGTTACAGCGTTATTCTGAAAATTGAATAAAAAACGTTTTCCTCATCAGTCTACTGTACACACAATGCATAACACATACATTGTAGAATAATAGTGAAGACATCAAAGCTATGAAATAACACATATGGAATCATGTAGTAAGCAAAAAACAAATCAAAATATATGTTATATATTTGAGATCCTTCAAAGTAGTCACCCTTTGCCTTGATGACAGATTTGCACACTCTTCGCATTCTCTCAACCAGCTTCATGAGGTAGTCACCTGAAATGCATTTAAGTTAACAGGTGTGCAGAAGATTATTTGGTAAAAGACCAAGTCCATATTATGGCAAGAACAGCTCAAATAAGCAAAGAGAGACGACAATCCATCATTACTTTAAGACATGAAGGTCGGTCAATGCGGAAAATGTCAAGAACTTTGAACGTTTCTTCAAGTGCAGTTGCAAAAAACATCAAGCGCTGTGATGAAACTGGCTCTCATGAGGACAGCCACAGGAAAGGAAGGCCCAGAGTTACCTTTGCTGCAGAGAATAAGTTCATTAGGGTTACCAGCCTCAGAAATTGCTGCCCCCCCAAATAAATAATTCACAGATTTCAAGTAACAGACACATCTCAACATCAACTGTTCAGAGCAGACTGTGTGAATCAAGCCTTAATGGTCGAATTTCTGCAAAGAAACCACTACTAAAGGACACCAATAAGAAGAAGAGACTTGCTTGGGCCAAGAAACACGAGCAACGGATATTAGACCGGTGGAAATCTGTCTTTTGGTCTGATGAGTCCAAATTTGAGATTTTTGGTTCCAACCGCCGTGTCTTTGTGAGACACAGAGTAGGTGAACGGATGATCTCCGCATGTGTGGTTCCCACCCTGAAGGATGGAGGAGGAGGTGTGATGGTGTGGGGGTGCTTTGCTGGTGACACTGTCTGTGATTTATTTAGAATTCAAGGCACACTCAACCAGCATGGCTACCACAGCATTCTGCAGCGATACGCCATCCCATCCCACCTGTTTTACAACAGGACAATGATCCAACACATCTCCAGGCTGTGTAAGGGCTATTTGAGCAAGAATGAGAGTGATGGAGTGCTGCATCAGATGACCTGGCCTTTATTCAGACCCTTTACTTAGTACTTTGGCAGCGATTACAGCCTTGAGTCTTCTTGGGTATGACGCTACAAGATTGGCACACCTGTATTTGGGGAGTTTCTCCCATTCTTCTCTGCAGATCCTCTCAAACTCTGTCAGGTTGGATTGGGAGCATCGCTGCACAGCTATTTTCAGGTCTCTCCAGAGATGTTAGATCAGGTTCAAGTCCGGGCTCTGGCTGGGCCACTTAAGGACATTCAGAGACTTGTCCCGAAGCCACTCCTGCATTGTCTTGGCTATATGCTTAGGGTTGTTGTCCTGTTGGAAAGTGAACTTTCGCCCCAGTCTGAGGTCCTGAGCGCTCTGGAACAGGTTTTCATCAAGGATCTGTCTGTACTTTGCTTCGTTCATCTTTCCCTCAATCCTGACTAGTCTCCCAGTCCCTACCACTGAAAAACATACCCACAGCACGATGCTTTCACCACCATGCTTCACCGTAGGGATGGAGCCAGGTTTCCTCCAGACATTATGCTTGGCATTCAGGCTGAAGAGTTCAATCTTGGTTTCGTCAGACCAGAGAATTTTGTTTCTGACTTTCTTTAGGTGCCTTTTGGCAAACTCCAAGCGGGCTGTCATGTCAACTCTGGGACCTTATATAGACAGGTGTGTGCCTTTACAAATCATGTCCAATCAATTGAATTTACCACAGGTGGACTCCAATCAAGTTGTAGAAACATCTCAAGATGATCAATGAAAACAGGATGCACCTGAGCTCCATTTCGAGTCACATAGCAAAGGGGCTGAATACATTTTTTAATTATTTTTTTTTTTATTTGCTATCATTTCTAAAAACCTGTTTTCACTTGGTCATTATGGGGTTCTGGTGTAGATTGATGAGGATTTTTTTTTATTTCATACATTTTAGAAAACAAAATGTGGAAAAAGTGAAGGGGTCTGAATACTTTCAGAATGCACTGTATACTGATTACTTTTCTAAAACAGATTTCTATAGCTCATATTGTAATTGAACTGATACACTTACAGTAACAGACATTAACAGCAGTAATGAATTGATATGTGACTTTCCTGATCTGATAGTACAGTAAGTGATCTTATCAAATCAAACATACAACCAAAAGCAATTTAACAATATATTAACACTTTATGACAAGCAATCAGTCACACACTGTCAAAAGAAACCAGTAAAATACAACACAAAATATTGTCACTGTGTATGATATGAGAGTATGACAGAGTACTGTTCAATGGAGTGTGATGGTGTGAGTGACAATACCAGTGGACACTTTGGGAGTGACGGCTGTTGCACAGAAGATTGTGCACCCATGTCAGTCTGACCATTGATTCTGAGGGTAGGCCATGGGTAAGCAATAGAGGCAGGCTTTTGTTCCAGCCCAGCTCTAACACACCTGATTCCACTAATCACCTAACCATGGTCTTTGTGAATAATGTGTGATAGTGATGGTCTGCACACACTGTGCCCCTCCAGCACCGTAGTTTCCCACCCCTGTACTAGGCTGTACAAAGCTACATGGTGGTGAGGACAGAGACGTTATGAATGTACAGGTAGTGTTAGACCTGTGGTTAATGATAGGCTAGAACAGTTGACTTGGGGCAAGGGTCCAGTCCTGAGACAAACAGGCAGGGAGCGTCATAGAGCTCCGGCTTACATTTCCAACATCCACCTCCCAGCAGCATATCAATGTTCCAGATCCTTGTGTAGCGCTCTCTCTCTCTCTCTCTCTCTCTCTCTCTCTCTCTCTCTCTCTCTCTCTCTCTCTCTCTCTCTCTCTCTCTCTCTCTCTCTCTCTCTCTCTCTCTGTCTCTCTCTCTCTCTCTCTCTAACTAAACCGGCATTCTGCACCTTTCTGCAGCCTCCCAAAAAGCCACTGCACATTTCTCAACCAAATGTGCAGAATACAGGTGTAGTCATATAATCATAAATTGCCTTGTGTGTCTGGTCCAGACCTGAATCACTTTCTGGCTGTGAAGCTGTGTCCATCTATCCATCTGTTCAACTGTAAACAGCCTTCCCATGACGCCCCCTGAATATTTACGGCACCTTGTTCAGTGTTCAGCGTTTGAGACGTCTGGCAGGGGGTATTTGAGACGTTTAGTTTGGGATGTGGGGCCTCCAGCGGCGCTACGAGTGGGAGAGACCGAACTGCCCCTTCAGGGAGGGAGAGAAGCCCAACGCTGGGACCTCTGCAGTCTCTAGTAGTCCTGAAAAGAGAGAAGAAGCAGACAAAAACACATTTTGCACCTTCTACAAATCAAAAGCAAATGTTCTTCGGCGTTCGAGGAGTTGCTGGTGTGCTGGGGTGTTTGGTGGTCGATCTGGATGGTCTCCCGTGAGATGGACTTGTGGGGGAAACCGAGACAACTTCAAGCCAGACACCCCGCTGGGTGTGGATTAAAATAACTGTCAGAGGCCAGAGCGGCTATTGATGGAGACAGGGAGACACATAGAGCTGATGGCCTGAGCCTGACACACTTACCGACACACTATTTTATGAAAACCTGTTTCAGCTTTACAGCTCTGGTCCTTGGTGTCTACTGTGATGGGCGGTAGGTATCACTCACTCACTCATCAGGGCATGTGTGTGTGAGGTGTGTGTCTGTGTGCGTGTGTGTGTTTGCTTTCGTGTTCGTCTGTGTGTGTGTGTGTTGCATGTGCGTGTGTTTGTGTATACAGTACCTTCTGTGCATGTGGGACCCAGCCAGGTAACAGGACACAGGCAGCGGCCATTACGAGCATCACACTGTGCATGATGGGAACACTGGCACCGCAGGGAGCAGCCCGGACCAAAACGATCTCCTCCACAGTCTGATGGACAGACAGGAGAGAGAGAGAAAGAATGACAGAAAGGAGAGGAAAGAGTGGCAGAAGAAAGATCGACACAACGAGAAAAAGATGGAGGGAGACAGCTCACCAAAAATAAAATGGCCGATTTTAATACATACACAAAACAGTACAAATCAATATGTAGCAGCCGGCACAGGCTCCCTTGGTCTTAAAGGCATACCTAAGATACAGTACTGTAAGAGCGCTGTTGCAGTGTGGAGGAGGTCGTACCTTTTTCACATCTCTGTCCAGTCTTCCCTGGGGGGCAGAGACACTGTCCCGAGGATGGATGACAGGGTGCCCCCCCGACACAGTCACATGACTGCTGACAGCCCTCCCCAAACCGGCCAGCCTTACACCCTGGGACAGACACACACAGTGAGACACACACACGCACACACAGGTCTGTCTCTATTGCTTCATTATAGAGGGTAAACTATCTGGCTGTCTTGCAGCTGCTCTGCAGTGCTCAGTGCTCTCCTGCTGGGAATGAAGTGGGCATGTAGGCCCTCACACTGAGTTGAGGAGCCCAGAGCAGGCAGGAGGGAGGAGGCAGGAGGAGGCCACAGAGATGCAACAGGAATGCATTAAACAGCCTCTCCTCTGTGGCAGCCTGGAAACACCTGTCTCTCATCAAATAACCACGTCTGCCTGACTGCCTGCCTCTCTGCCTGCTCACAGAGATGTGCCAACACATGCTCATATTCATACTGTATGTACTCTCTATATAGTTTTTATAGACATGAACGCACACACACACACACACACACACACACACACACACACACACACACACACACACACACACACACACACACACACACACACACACACACACACACACACACACACACACACACACACACACACACACACACACACACACACACACACACACACACACACACCACACACACATACTACAAAAGATGCCATCCCAAGTGCAATATGTTTGTAATACACACACTTATGGCTTTTCTATTATTAAAGAGAACTGAAGTGCTGACCCTCCTGTCTCTATATGAGAACAGAGTGTGAATCAGATTGTGTGATCTGCACCTTCCCCTCTGTCATCCAGTACTCACGTCTCTGACACTGGGAGCCATGATAGCCGGGCTTACACACACATCGGCCCGTCACATGATCACATGTCTGTCCCGCCCGGCAGTCACACTGACGGGCACAGTTCTGTCCGAAGAAGCCAGAGGGACACCCTGGGGACAGAATGACAACACAGGAAAAAGCTTTGTTGTTAGTTTCACATACAAGAGCACCACCAATCATCACAATCAGGGTCATGTTCATTTGGCACCAAATGTTAGAAAACAGATTGAAACATGAAGGGACTACCAATAAGAAATGCAAATATCCCTTTTTTGTTGGAATTTTTAAACAGTGTGTGTTCAGGGGAACTACGGACCAGATTGTGCACTGGACTGTCCCTGCCAGAACAACGGGACATGTGACCGCTTCACTGGCTGTTGCACAACCCAACCTCTTTTTTAATTCGAAATATAGGGCCAGGATTTTTTCCTGGACAGGTCATATGGTGAGGAAAAACTCCTTGCCCTAACCATAGTTTTAAAAAATCCAACGTACGGTGTTCACAGGAGTGTCCGTAATGTCCGGCGGTGCAGGCGCAACAGCCAGTGAAGCGGTCACATGTCCCGTTGTTCTGGCAGGGACAGTCCAGTGCACAATCTGGTCCGTAGTTCCCCTGAACACACACTGGAAACACAGACATACAGTAACAACGACACAACACTCACAACAAACATACCTTCTATCTGTACATGTACCACAGGCAGCTGATGGCACCTTAATTTGGGAGGACGGGCTCATAGTAATGGCTGGAATGGAATAAACTGAATGGTATGTGGTATCCATGTGTTTGATACCATTCCATTTACACCATTCCAGACATTATTATGAGCCGTCCTCCCCTCTGCAGCATCCTGTGACCTGTAACTGATAATGCACACATTAATTGTGGAATTACCTGATAAATATAGAGACACTCTGTAAACCAGGGATATGGGAAGTTACTGTGCTCACAGTGACTGCTGGTAGCTATTCATAACAACACAAATCTTCATTGTTTTGTCATGGCAGTTGGTTCATCCAATTTTGTTTCAATGTTGTAACAAAGAGAATAAAACAACTTTAACTTTAACAAAGCAACTTCAAGAACAGGCAGGCATGTTGACAATACTCCTACAGGGTAAACTAATGTAGTACGGAACCCCAATTAAACTCAGCTGACCCTTTGCTCTGTCAGAAGCTACTTTTAACCTGACGTTATACTGACATTATCCTGATGTTGTGTTGATGCTATCCTGACGTTACCTGTCTCACAGCGTGGTCCCGTCCAGCCCAGCCCACACCTGCAGCTCCCATCCCTGGGCTCACACAGCGCTCCGTTCTGACACACACACGTGTTCCTGCACTGCAGGCCATAGCGCCCCCTAGGGCAGGCTGGAGGAACAACAAGGCTTTAGATAGTAGTCATCATCATCATCATCATCATCATCACCACCACAGCACTGCCAAGGCCAGCATTGCATGTAGTTCTGTTCTTTAGCTAACCAGCCAGCAGTGAGTCCACCACACAGTTAAACACAGACACTGCACACCAACACACACACACACACACACACACAAGTTTATTTAAGCAACAGTTAATTAGCGAGATGGCAAAGTGGTCTCATTTGGCAGCGATATAAAAGAATAATCATGTTTCTCTGGGTCATTTAGATTGGGAAAACAATAAGCAAATCACTTTGATTCCCCTGTTTATTTATTTGTTTTCTCGCCAACGCCATCGACACGGAACATGGAAAACGAGCTACTTATAGGTCTCTGTAAACATTCAACACAGGAACATAAGCAATGGCACATCCACAGACGTACGGTGCTCACTAGAAGAGCATAGCGCTTACGAACACCATCATCTGGAATGGATGGAAACTCCCGTTTGCACCATAGTGGAACTGCTGATAAACGGCGAGATTAGGGAAACTCAATAACCCTGCTTCTGTTCTCGAGGAAAATAAGAGCCTCTGATCATTGTTATTTTTCACTGAGGAAATTGAGAATTTGTTAACTAAATACACATTGAAAGCTAATTTGGTTGGTTGGTTGGTTGGTTGGTTGGTTGGTTGGTTGGATTCCTCAGGAGGCTGCTGAGGGGAGGAAGGCTCATAATAATGTCTGGAACAGAGCAAATGGAATGGCATCAATCTCACGGAAACCATGTTTGATACCATACCACCCATTCCGCTCCAGCCATTACCACAAGCCCGTCCTCCCCAATTAAGGTGCCACCAACCTCCTGTGGTGGATTCCCAGTTGCCAATCTTGATGTGTTCATAGCCTGCTACAAACATTGGGACCAAAAACTGGTCTTTACATCCTCAATGGCCCATAGACATAAGGTTACTTTTGAGGTAAAATTACCTTGCTGGCAGGACTGCCCAATTTTGCCTGGGGCGCAAATACACCTCCCAGTCACAGGGTGGCACTGCCCTCCCTCCCCACAGGAACACAGACGGGCACAGTCCTTCCCATAGCGCCCCGCCGGACAACCTGGTAGTACGAAGAAAGACATGAAGGCACCATTCAAATTATTTAAAAGTGCAGCATCTTTTCTTCCTCGTTTCCTTAAAGTAATCACTGATTAGGAATGACTCAACGAGTGAAAGCGGCAGGGATGGAGCCCTTTTGTTCAACTGTCTAATCATATCTAATCCCAACAGTCTTTGGACTGATTCCTAGCAGAACGCTCTGTATATCTTTATTCTATATAGAATACTCTGATTCATAGTCAGAAGATTACTTGCAGTATCAAAGACTGTTCATTTTCACCCATGATAGGTATGCTGCAGACTTACCAGTGCTGCAGTCAGCTCCTAGGAAGCCAGGTGGGCACTCACAGGTCCCTGTCTTAGTGTCACAGTGACCGCCATTGTTGCACTTACATCTGGCCTTGCAGTTTGGCCCATATGATCCCTCTCTACACTCTGGGGTAGGGAGAGAGAGAAAGAGAGACATAAGCCGTTTGCACATTCAGGATAGCAAAGGGACATTTTCGAGAGGTTCTCAAAAGGTTCTCAGAGGTCACGCATGACACTCGCCCGAAGGTTGCACCCCTCCGAGCAGGGCACTGTAAACAGAATTTTCTTGTTGAGCTCAACACAACACAACATACTACACTATAAATGGTAGTAGCATAGCAATGTTTTTGAAACAGCTGAAATGTATAGATATTTTCCTTATATTTGAGACTTGTTTTTATTGAGTTTTTTATTGAGCAGTAACTGTTACATTCTGAAATTGTCGCAATAGCTGTCGGCAGCCGGCTGCACTGAGCCACGTAAAACTATGGAAGCCCATTCCCACCACCATTTTTTTTTATGTGTCATCTAGAATAAACATTTGACAACAAATCAACAATTCCCTATGTACAGTGCCTCCAGAAAGTATTCACACACCTTGACTTTTTCCACATTTTGTTGTGTTACATCCTGAATTTAAAATGGATTACATTTAAGAAGAAGACATTTCACTGGCCTGCACACAATACACCATAATGTCAAAGTGGATGGAATGAGTCAATAAGTATTCAACTCCTTTGTTATGACAAGCCTAAAGACACATTTTGAGAATGGAAAAGTTATTAATTACACTTTGGATGGTGTATAAATACACCCAGCCACTATAAAAGATACAGGTGTCTTTCCTAGTTGCCGAAGTGGAATGAAACCGCTCAGGGATTTCACCATGAGGCAAATGGTGACTAAAACAGTTACAGAGTTTAATGGCTGTGATAGGAGAAAACCGAGGATCTATCAATAACATTGTAGTTACTCCACAATACTAACCTAAATGTAAGTGAAAAGAAGGAAGCCTGTACAGAAGAACAATATTCCAAAACATGCATTGTGTTTGCAATAAGGCACTAACATTTTAACTGTAAAACAAATCTGGGTCAGTCTGCTTTCCACCAGACATTGGGAGACAAAATCACCTTTTAGCAGGACAATAACCTAAAACAAAAGGTGAAATCTACACTGGAGTTGCTTAACAAGACGACATTGAATGTTCCTGAGTGGCCAAGTTAAAGTTTTTACTTAAAATCGGCTTGAAAATCTATGGCAAGACTTGAAAATGGCTGTCTAGCAATGATCAACAACCAAATTGACAGAACTTGAATAATAAATAAAAAAATAATGTGTGGGCCTACCGAGGGGCGCAGCGCTCTAAGGCACTGCATCGCAGTGCTTGAGGCATCACCACAGACCTGGGTTCAATCCCAGGCTGTGTCACAACCAGCCGTGACCGGGAGTCCCATAGGGCGGCGCAGAACTAGCCCAACGTCGTTAGGGGAGGGTTTGGCCGGGGGGGGGCTTTACATGGCTCATCACGCTCTTGTGGCGGGCCAGGCATCTGCAGGTTGACTTTGGTCATCAGATGAATGGTGTTTCCTCTGACACATTGTTGCAGCTGGCTTCTGGGTTAAGCGGGCAGGTGTTAAGGAGCGCGGTTTGGCAGGTCATGTTTGGGAGGACGCATGACTCAGCCTTTGCCTCTCCTGAGCCCGTTGGGTAGTTGCAGTGATGAGACAAGATCGCAATTGGGAGAAAACAGGGAATAAAATTCCCAAAAATATATTTTATAATAATGTGCAAATATTGTACTGTCTAGGTGTGCAATGCGCTTAGAGAGTCTTACTGGCTAAGGGTGATTCTAACATGTACTGAATACTTATGTAATCAAGATATATTAGTGTTTTATTTTTCATAATTTGTTTTTAAATGTTACAATTTTTCTTCTACTTACAGAGTATTTTGTGTATATAGTTGACAAAAAAATGACAGATTAAATACATTTTAATCCCACCTTGTAACACTACAAAATGTGGAAAAAACTGATTGAAACTGTAACACCCTGATCTGTTTCACCTGTCTTTGTGCTTGTCTCCACCCCCCTCCAGGTGTCGCCCATCATCCCCATTATCCCCTGTGCATTTATATCTGTGTTCTCTGTTTGTCTGTTGCCAGTTTGTCTTGTCTCGTCAATCCTACCAGTGGGCTTTTCCGTACGCCTGTTTTCTAGTCCTCCCAGTTCTGACCCTGACCCTGACCCTGACCCTGACCCTTCCTGCCTTACCACTCTGCCTGACCTCGAGCCTGCCTGCCATCCTGTACCTGCCTGACTCTGAACTGGTTTACGAACTCCTGCCTTTCCTCGATCTGTCTCTTGCCTGCCCCCCTGTTTTGTTAATAAACATCTGTGATTCGAACTGTCTGCATCTGGGTCTTATCTGGAGTTCTGATAGAAACACTATGGGATGGTACATTTCATACTAACATCATGCTTTCATTTGTGTTTGGAGCTCATTATCAGTCTATAAGTTATAATGTTAGATAGCTAAATGTCCCTTACCTTGAGCTAAGAGCTTGTGGGGCATCCAAACCCTTGTGGGGCATTTAAACCCTGAACAATGCCTGACAGGTAGCTCTGTCTCCCAGGCTTTGCGCCACCCCCAAGACCACAGCCAATCGCATGCAAGCAACAACGCAGCTAACTTGTCTAGTCTTGCGAGCGAACGTGAGCTAGCCAGCTAGTTAGCTAGGTAGTCTTGTTAGCTTTAATCCCACCTTGTAACACAACACAAAACATGGAAAAAGTCAAGGGGTGTAAATACTTTCTGAAGGCACTGTATAAATCTGGAGATTATGTATTTTGATAACCACACAAAATGTGGTGAAAGAAGATGCTTCTGAAGTAAATAAAAATGATTTGGCTGGAGGGAAGAGTCTGACTTTCGGGAAATGGCAGTTAAAGACAAGGACACTGACTTTTGAATAACCATTTAGACCCAATCTCCATCTCTTCAAAGTAAGTTACTACATATTGTCCAGTTTGTAACATTCTTTATGAAATGGGCTTTTAAATTATGTGTGTTTTAATGTAATGTAGTGAGTATGATGAACTAAAGAAAATATACATTTGTATCAACTTTTTGGAGAAAGAGAGAGAGAGAGAGAGAGGGAGAGAGAGAGAGAGAGAGAGAGGAGAGAGAGCGTGAGAACGAGACAGAGACAGAGACCGAAAAAGACAGACAGTACACTTATTCTTCAAAGTCAGTCTTTGCACAATGCACTGCGATTCCATTGATGAAGCCACACAATCATTTAAAACAAACACAAACAAATATCTGTTCACAGCAGTAGACTGCCCAACCGTAGTCACTACATACTGAGTTCACAGCGGTTGCCGTAGTAACCAGGTAGGCAGGTACACCTTCCAGTGACAGAGTGACACTGCTCATGGTCCCCAGAACACTGGCACACCTGGCTACAGTTCAGCCCGAACACACCTGACGGACATGCTGCAGAAGACACAAGCATGTACAATAAGGATGAGATTGGGCAGACTACAACACTCAACATGATCGGGTTTACATTGCAACATGTGTGTACGCTTGTACATTAATTTCCAAATATAATGTAAGCACTCACTCACATTCAAATACCCATTCACACTCAGACAATGCAGTAGTTCACAGCCACTCACATAGTCACACAAGGGAAGATAAATCTATGAAACAAACATGTTTTCTTCTCTCCCTCGCTCTCTGCTGAAACCACAGCACTTACGGAGGCATCATGTAGGGCAGATAAGAAACGACTCCAGACTAAAGAGGCAATTACAGCGCTGTCGTTATGCATATCTGCCGTCCAAAAACCCTTATCCATCTAGGAGACAAACAACAATGTCTCCTGTTTTACTTGGCAACCCGAGTGTAACATTTATCAGATGTCTGCTGAGTGTGTGAGGGGAAAGAGGTAGTGGGGGAGATGAGAGCGGGGGGGGGGGTTGCCTGTGTGTTTAAAGAGAGGGTGGTACTCTCCTCACAGCCATTCCCAGTAAGACCAGCAGGGCAGCCACATGTGCCAGTAACGTGGTGGCAGGACACCTCAGACTGGCACTGGCACCGCTGGGCACAGGAAACACCGTAGACCCCAGGCACGCAGGCTGGGGCACATCAGACACACATTCATCACTAACTAAGGTATATTCACTTTAAACAGTGACAATTGTTGTTGTGTGTTCTGTACAACTGTCTTTTTAAAAATAAGATGAACCCTCCTTATAATGGCAATTCATGATTTAACCGCAAACTTCATGTATCTATCTCAGTCCCAGGTGTGTATTCAAATAAAACATGAATGGATTTGAAAAACGAATGTCAATTATTTTCTATGATAATTGACTTCTCACAGTATAACTTAAGTATGCATGATTTGATCAAGTGTTTTTTCCAAAGTGTCCTTTTCCAGCTTCTGTCCAAGTCATACTCACGTTTGTCACACTGGGCCCCTCTCCATCCTGGGTGACATTCACACCTGCCTGTCATGTGGTGGCAGATTGTCCCGTGGTTGCACTGACACCTCTGCTCACACC
Source organism: Thymallus thymallus (assembly GCA_023634145.1). Classification (NCBI taxonomy): domain Eukaryota; kingdom Metazoa; phylum Chordata; class Actinopteri; order Salmoniformes; family Salmonidae; genus Thymallus; species Thymallus thymallus. Next base: position 11,462,937 of record CM042379.1, read on the forward strand.
CTTCTCCATGGAGACCGTCTGGGCAGGCTGCATAACAAACATATGGGTGGTATTCATTAGGGCACAATGTAGCAATATGGTTTAGAAACGGTCTGAAAACGTGGTGTTCGGTCTGTGTTCTTATTTGAAAAGTACAGGTAAGACTTTCCCATTTCATTATGTTTCAAAACATTTTCTCCCTTTAGAACATGACCCAACTGCTCTCTCCTTAAAGACAGAAACGTGAAAGTCAATGGTCATCAGTTCCTTTTTTTCCTCACCCAGCTCGCAGGTTGCTCCGGTCCACCCTCTGGGGCAGGAACACTGGCCAGTCACGCTGTCACAGAAGCCTCCATGCTGGCACAGACATAGCTGGGAACAGTCCTCTCCATACCTCCCAGCAGGACAGGCTGAACACAGTAATACACACAAACACAAACACAAACAAACAAACACACACACACACACACAACAGAAGTTTAATCGGAGGATGTCATAGTTCAGAGTTTATGTTCGAAAACAACAGACCAAATACAGATACAATAAACTGTGTATTCATACACTCACCGACTGTTGTGATATTTCATCGTACTGGAAGTCTGGACACAGATATACAGATGGATGTAGTTTGAGTCAGTTTGCTACAGCAGGAAAATAACTTGACTTTCCCTTACGAAAAATGTATCACCCCCTACAAAAATGTCCATTCATTATAGTCCACATAATAATTTACATTTCCTGTTGCTGCAGGATTATTTTCCTGCTGTAGCAAACTGGCTCAAATTAAGATCCTACATCTGTATGTGGTTTAGCCAATTCCTTTTGTCATTCATTGTCAAAAAGATATGTATAAGAATGACAAGGGACACGATGGAACGGTTGACTAAAGCAGACACGTATCTGATCTACGGAGAGATATGGCTTAAATGGCCTTGTCTTGCATTTCTTGCTTGAGTTATGGCCAAATCCATATGTTTGCTCGTTTGTGTAGGGCACATTCATTTGACCTATCTGAACTAGTCACTAATGATATATGTCTGAAATGAACTGACATTTGAGTAACGAAAGAGAGATGGGAAACCAACTAACCACAGCAACTTGTCAAGAAGTCAAGCAAGTGGGTTTGGGCTGACTCTCAAGTCTCTTAATCAGGACCACAAAACATGCTTTGGAGAATCCAGGCACTCTCGAAAAAGACTTGAGAATGACATAGTCTAAACTTTAAGAGGGCCTTTCACTAGATTGGTTAAAACTGCATGAAGACTTTAGGGAGCAGCGAGTAGAGACTTGGCATGACAGTACCGAGAGTAAAACTGATGGTCCTAAAAGAGCTTTGCCAAATAACTCCTTTAAATGCATCCCTATAAACACGTGGATGTATTTATCCAGAATTTGAATTTGAATTGGCAGGGTATCATTAAACAGATAATTGTTCTCGAACACATGGGAGATGGTATTTAGGGTGAAAGGATGCCGTGATGGGCTGGTAGAGAGGCTCCCTCACACCCCGTTTTAATGATGTGGCTACCCTACCCAGAATGCAGTGTGGTCCCGACCAGCCAGGGGTGCAGAGGCAGGCTCCTGTGATGTGGTGGCAGTGGGCACCGTTCCTGCACTCGCACATCTGGCCACAGTCAAGACCGTAAAACCCATCCGGGCACACTGCAAGCGAAGATAAAACATCCTCTGGTTAGGGACTGGCAGCTTCACACACAAAGGAAGGATGCCAAAGTTTTTCCCTCAGTCTTTCTATCACTCCCTCTTTCTGTGTGTCTCTCTCTCTCTCTCTCTCTCTCTCTCTCTCTCTCTCTCTCTCTCTCTCTCTCTCTCTCTCTCTCTCTCTCTCTCTCTCTCTGTCTTACCACCTACCATACCATATGAAATTGCAATACCCTGCTCTAGCTGTTCATTTGTGGAGTGTCTGTGTTCGTTAAGTGATCTCACGTCCCACATGTGAGGAGTATCTTTGCCACATCAAAGCCTACAGAGACACTGGGGCCGAGCCTCCCCCCTGAGGACTGGTAATTAGAACACCTGCTGAGTCTACAGGCCTGTCGTCAGGGTCTAGGAACCCAGCCCAAAACAAAGCCAAGTTACTGCGTGCGCACACACACACAGACACACATACACACACATAGTGTATAGACATACAGTGTGTAGTGCATATAGACACTTGCACACACACACACACACACACACACACACTCCTGCTACCACTACTGGTGTTCAGTAATGCCAGTGGGCCAGGTCTGTTTTCCATTAATAGAGAGAAGGGGGGGTTGTCAGTAGACAACCAGAGAGTTTAGTAAACACATTGTCTATGGCCCAGAACAGGTCCACCAGTGCTGTTATGGAAAAACCTTAAAGAAATGTGGAAGGATGTAGAGGGGGCTTTCCCAACGTGCTGTAAACATTGCCTATACGCTCGACTAAACCGTGAAACAGGCAGGAATGCCCGTGTTTACTCAGTGATTCTCGTTGATTGCTCAATTTGTCACCGAAAAGTGCCCAGAGAAACAGCCCTAATGACAACACTTACTATAGGTTTGTATGTTAAGAGCAGTTAATACAACACAGGCACAGCATCATTTATGTCTTTGTTTAGAGAAAAGCTGTGCTAGCTTGACTGCGTTTCTGATTGATTAACAGATGTAGTACGGCACACCTCCTTTCAGCCCTAGTGGTGTGTGGGGAAGGCTGGCACTGGTTTGGGCACTGGCCGCTGCCCAGTCTGAACATATCGCTTGTTCCAATTGACCCTATGCCAAATAACCCCTCTCATTTACATATAGTAGTACTACTGTATCAGACCTTTGGCCTCGCCGTGCCTCTTCTCTTAGCTTGGTCCCAGATCTGTTTGTGATGTCTTGCCAACTCATATGGCCATTGTCACGTCAAACATGACCAAAGCATAGAAGTAGCCAAGACAGTACAAATAGATCTGGGGGATAAGGCTACTTTTTCCCACGCTGCCTTTGTGGTGGTTATACTATAAAGTTAGCCAGCTGGAGACTGGCTATACTGTCTCATTACAGCCTGAGCAGGGAAGACCCTGCCATGGATCCATCTGTGTGTCTGTGGTGCTGTGAAGTGGTGTAGTGCTATTTTTTTAAGGCTCTGGAGCACACATTTATTTTTCGATGATGTCATAATTTCTCAATCAAAGTTTGTACCGACAGATGCAGCTTATTGAATATATTATTCACGATTTACCAGTGAAATGTCCAACTTTTATTATATTTTTGCATCTTTTATTATATTTTTGTATACATTTTGATCCATCCCTTACATCAGATTTGGCCCGCTCAAAGTGAGTGAGTGAGCAAAGAGCGTGACCAGGATAAAGCTCGCCACCCAGCGCATTCCCAATGCTCACCCTACTTTTGCCACTTGTTGCTGCAGTTCCGCAACGCACTCAGTGACTGGGTTACCTCTAGGCTGCTATACATATTTATTTGTTTTGTCATTCTATCGTTTTCCATGGAAATGTTGTGGTAATTTAATATAATTTACTTTGAATTAATCAGAATTCATTTTACATAAATATTATTACCAGTTCTGTGTATTCTCAATTTTAAAAAAGTGAGTGCCGCTCCCTTTTGCGCTTCGGCAGCACAACAACCCTGATGCTGTCTCTGTGGTGCTGTGTGTCTGTGGTGCTGTGTATCTGTGGTGGTGTGTGTGTGTGTGTGTGTGTGTGTGTGTGTGTGTGTGTGTGTGTGTGTGTGTGTGCGTGCGTGCGTGCGTGCGTGCGTGCGTGCGTGCGTGCGTGCGTGCGTGCGTGCGTGCGTGCGTGCGTGCGTGTGTGTGTGTGTGTGTGGTGGTAGTGGCCATAGAGATACAGTGTACTATTTCACTCTGTGATGGTGGCACAGTACTGGTGGTCTTTGGTCAACATCTGGTCAGATGGCTCTGATTGTCCCTAGACCTCGAGCTGTTGGCAGAGATGCAGAGATGCCAGACTGATGTAATGTTTGTGAGTTGATGAGGAGGTACATTTCACCATGACATCCACCACAGCCCACTTTTTGGATGTAAGGACTGGTCATACATAGATCAAAATTATAGTTTTAACCATGTTTTGATATGTGGTTTTACAATCAATGGAGTAAAACAAACTCATATTGACAGGGGTAAGAGAGTTGAACTAAGCTCATGAGGCATTTATACATTATATTCTTTAAAAATCAATGGCTATATGTCATTCATTCTAAAGTCTAAAAATGGATGCACCAATCCCTGATTGCCCCATTAAGGAAATAATGAGGATTATTTCCAGATCCCTGCCTGTGTGTTAAAGCACTGTGTCCTGTCAGCCTAGTCAGCCTATAAACCAAGGCAGGAGACCACACAGCCAGACAGACATAGAGACATGGAAGGGGAAACTCTGGCCCTCGCTGACTAGAAGAAATCATTTCCTGACTGCTCTTAAAGGAAGAGGCCCCTGTACAATATGGGGAAACTGGACAAGGGGGGGAAAGACTAGAAACAGAACGGTGAAAGAGAGAGAGAGAGAGAGACAGAGAGACAGAGAGAGAGAGAGAGAGAGAGAGAGAGAGAGAGAGAGAGAGAGAGAGAGAGAGAGAGAGAGAGAGAGAGAGAGAGAGAGAGAGAGAGAGAGAAAGAGAGAGAGAGAGAGAGAGAGAGAAAGAGAGAGAGAGAGAGAGAGAGAAAATAATATATATATACATTTGAGTTTCCATGGTCATTTCCACTGAGGCTGTTGGAAACCATTGGCTTGTTATGGCTAGGAATTTAAAATCCTGCAGGTCAGAAGGGTGTGTGTTAATGTATCTTATGATATAATGTGACATGACTGTGATTCACGCATGAAGCAAGCTATATTTTACAGCACTGGTAACTTAAATCTTACACCCAAAATTTACATTACACCATTTCAGTCAAAGTCTAATCAAATCAATTAGCTAGTCGAGCTTGACACCAGCTACTCTGGGATATTCACGTATAGTTGGTCTTGTTTTACTGTAATTGGACTATGTGTGTGAGAATCAGACATCCACCAGCGCCCTCCAGAGTCTAACATAGGACATTTGCCTTGGCAGTTTAAAACTATACCGCAGTGAGTGGCTCAACAGATTCTAGAGAAGAGAGTATGATGATCTCCAAAAACCCAGTCAAACCTTAATCATTAAAGAGAACTTATAACAGCTAGAATAGCTAGACCGATCTATGAGGGACCACTATATGTAACTTACTCATATTTAATCAAAACGCCTCAGACAGCTTGACACCAGATTCACTGTCAATCTCTTCTCTGTATATTGTTACACTAGTCACAGAGTTTTCCACCTAGTCACTTTAGGGATTCAAACTAGCAACCTTTCGATTACTGGCCTGATGCTCTTAACCGCTAGGCTCCCTGCCGCCCTATAAATGAAGGGTTTTATTACAAAATGCTATATTTACATTTTCAGAAATGTTGGTGAATCGACATGAATAAAAAACGCATCTTGTGAAAGAGATATAATTAATAATACAATTATTTTTTCATCTCACCATGACATGGGCTAGTGAAAAGACAAACATGATTTTGTTTGAAATATATTGCAAGGTCATTTTACTTAGAGAGAGAAAATTTGCTTACTGACCGACCTTTCGGTTACTGGCCCAACACTCTTAACCCCTAGGTTAACTAACTATTTGGTGACAATGGATAGTTTCTGGTACTTGTCTCAATGAATCTCAAAGAAACTCAAATGTCATTAATCTGCTATTACTAGGTAAATACCAGGATGTAAAATAAAATGTTGCCCCTTAGAGAATGGCGCCCTGTATTAGTAATGTAGTACACTTTTTTCAAAACTCTTACTTTTCTCACAGAAGGTTCCGGCCCATCCAGAGGAGCAGGTACATGCTCCACTCACATGGTCACATAGAGCGCCGTGCTGACACTGACAGTCCAGAGCACAGCCCAAACTATAGCTGCCCTCCACACACTCTGGGGGAACAGGGGAGAGACACATGGACAACACCAGACAGAGATATTACTAGCCAAAATATATACACATTTGCTGCTCTAAGGACAGCAATATTGCCATAGTAAAATTGTATTACAATTTTATTTAACTAGGCAAGTCAGTTAAGAACAAATTCTTATTTACAATGACGGCCTACCAAAAGGCAAAAATAACTCTTGCTGGGACAGGGGCTGGGATAAAAAATCAAAAACAAAAAAACAAAACATAAATATAGGACAAAACATACATAACGACAAGAGAGACAACACAACACTACCAAAAGAGAGACCCAAGACAACAACTTAGCATGGCAGCAACACAACATGGCAGCACCACAAAACATGGTACAAACATGATTGGGCACAGACAACAACACAAAGGGCAAAAAGGAAGAGATGACAACACATCACGCAAAGCAGCCACAACTGTCAGTAAGCGTGTCCATGATTGAGTCTTTGAATGAAGAGACTGCGATAACTGTCCAGCTTGAGTGTTTGTTGCAGCTCGTTCCAGTCGCTAGCTGCAGCGAACTGAAAAAACGAGTGACCCATGAATGTGTGTGCTTTGGGGACCTTTAACAGAATGTGACTGGCAGAACGGGTGTTGCATGTGGAGGATGAAGGCTGCAGTATATATCTCAGATAGGGGGGGATGAGGCCTAAGACGGTTTTATAAATAAATAATCCTGCAGCAACAGGATTTTAACGTTTAGTCCATCATTTTGATTGATCGATGGTTAGGCTATTAGCTGGCCAAAAGTAGTAGGCTACAAGAAAAGTGAATTTATGTAAATCACAAAGCTCATTTGCATTTCCTGTGGTGGAGGAAAATTATCAGCAACAAAAGAATGATCAAATTAAGATCCTGCCTGTGTAGGACACTTGAGCCAGATCTGATCCAAATATGTGTTACAGTGTATTACCTAAAGATGGCAGTATTTCCAAAGAAATGTCTTACTCTGTTCGCAGTGGTCTCCAGTGAAGCCAGCCTCACACACACAGCGTCCAGTCACAGCATCACAACTCAGGGCTCGGTCTGCACACTGGCACCTGCTGGAGCACCCAGAGCCCCAGGACCCCACCTCACAGGCTGTGGAGACATGCACACACACACACACACACACACACACAATGTCGTTTTTTTTACCAACCTGTGTGAGTGTGTGTGTGTGTGTATGTGTGTGTGGGCGCACACCTGCCTGTGTGTATGTGTGATAGTGGTTCTTACACGTATTGCAGTCGTGTCCTGTTTGGCCCGGGGGACATGTGCAGTGTCCGGTAACAGGGTCACAGCTGGCATCAGGGTGACAGACACAGGTACTCACACAGCCTGGCCCATAGGACCCTATTGGACACACTGTGGTGCAGAGGAATAGTCCGGGAGAAATATAACACAGTATATCATAAGGTCTTTCTCTCTCGCAGTCTCTCTGTTTCCTTTCCCCCTGATTTGATTTGACATTTATTTTTTTAACCCACCGGTCTGGCAGAGTTGTTCTGTGTACCCAGGGCTGCAGTCACAGACTCCTGTCTTCTTGTTGCAGGAAGCTCCGTTCTCACACGCTCTACATGGGAACTGGCACTTCAACCCCCATAATCCCTCTGGGCAGTCTACGGGGGGAGGAAAAACTCAGGGCTATTGACCAGTTGTACACCAGTTTTGGTGGTCAGGTCATGTGGTCAGGATAAGCCCTAATTGAGATGTACAACCATCAAGACCACATGGTTGAACTGACTTCAGGTCAAAGGTTTAAGAGCAGATGAAGAGCAGAGCAGATGAAGAGCAAGCAGGTCTGCTTGGTGGACCGATGTCTTCCAATATTATCTTCCACATCACCAACAAACTACCATGGTCCAAACACACAAAGACAGTCGTGAAGAGGGCACAACAAAGCCTATTCCCCCTCAGGAGACTGAAAAGGTTTGGCATGGGTCCTCAGATCCAGTACATCACTGGGGCCAAGCTTCCTGCCATCCAGGACCTCTATGCCAGGCGGTGTCAGAGGAAGGCCCTAAAAGTTGTCATAAGACTCCTGAACAGGTAATCAAATGGCTACCCATACTTAACTATTGTTTACCTAACACTTATTTTTCAAGAAAATGCATTGTTGGTTAAGGGCTTGTAAGTAAGCTTTTCACTGTAAGGTCTACGCCTGTTGTATTCGGTACATGTGACAAATACAATTTGATTTGATTTGATTACTGTCCTGTTTGAATTTAGATCCTCAACCCAGAGGGACAAAATAGAAGAAACAGCATGAGATTTAGATGAAAGATAAATACAGTATAATAACGACTAATAATACATTTAACGCTAATACAGGTATTAAATACTGAGTTATGAAGCGTCATAACTACCTTGTTGACAGGCCTTTCCTGTCTTCCCAACAGTGCAGATACACTGTCCTGTCATGGGGTCACAGGGTGCTCCTCCACACACACACATCTGGAGGCAGTTCTCCCCGAACTGACCGGCACTGCAGGCTACATACATATACACAGAGGATGGAATGACGGAGGGGGAAAGGGAGAGACAGATAGAGAAAGAGACAGAGAAAGACAGAGAGAAAGGGTTAAACAAACCTTTTTTTCATTTCCTGTATATCTCCCTCACTGGGATTGTGTGCAGTAGCAAGGCGATCTGAAAGTGGACTGGTGTTGCATGGCCCCCTCTCACAACCTCGCATCAATTCAAAGCTTAACAAAACCCTAAAGAGATGGATGATTTGTTTTCTTTAATAAAGGGACCCTCATGGAGGTCTGGACGATGCATTAGGTCTAAAATAATGTTACCTTGGCCAGTCTATAGGGAGACAGAGTTATGATTTAAACAGAGCTCCTGAACGTTCTTTAATATCTCTGGACCATAGGAGAGGCTAAAGCCACCGAAACTTTCCACTGGTCTGCAGAGCAAACTGAGAGGAGGACCACTACTGTAGCCTTTTGAGCAAACTAATACACACACATGAATATTCCCACATTCATGAGGGAACAGTACAAAAGAGTGCTCTCTGAATGTAAGGTCAGAAGTTTTTCCTGAACGGACCAGGAAACACTCCTTTCCCTAGCTACATGCATTGGGATTGGGGAGTCTCCCCTACGGGGGGTGGCTCACCCAGCTGACACAGTTTCCCATGGAGCCCTGCAGGACACCTCCGGGTGCACTCTCCACTACTAGGGTCACAGGTTGTCCCATCTGGACAGTCGCACTCCTGCCCACAGCCACTTCCATATAACCCTGGATTACACTCTGGAGAGAAACACAAATGCACGCACACACACACACACACACACGCACACGCACACGCACACGCACACGCGCACGCGCGCACACACACACACACACACACACAAAGTACACACATACATACACACAGGAGAGGAGCTTCACTATCATCCAGACAACCATGAAACAATGTAAAAGGAAAATCTTACATAACCTCAACATCCAAGCCAGAAAAGCTTACCTTCCTGACACTGAGAGCCGTGGTAGCCAGGTTTGCACAGACAGGTTCCGTTCTTGGGATGGCAGCCCAGGGAATGTTCCAGAACACAGTCACACTCCTCAGAGCAACCGACACCGTGGGTCCAGTTGGGACAAGCTGGGGAAGAGAACAACTCTAGGATCAGGGACCAAGCTACAGAAAGGGAATAGACATCATTTTCTTCATCTTTCTTCAGTTTTTGTTCCAGCTCAGGACTAAGACACCTGATTCAACTGAACAGGTAGTTTATCTTTAGTTCATTAGTTGAATCCAGCTAGAACAAAAGCTTCAAGACGAGAGCTGAAGAACAATGCTGTACTACGTTAAGACGTAAGTGGCTGCTGGGTACTGCAGTGTAGATGATATGGGTACTCACGCAGATGGCAGAAGCGCCCATACAGCCCCGGGGCACACAGGCAGGCTCCGTAGAGACGGTGGCAGCGCCCGTTGTTGGGGCAGTTACACTTCCGCCTACAGTGTTTCCCAAAGAATCCTTGTGGGCAACCTGCCAACATGTCAACAAAACACAGAAGATTTGGGGAGTGTGTGTGTGTGTGTGTGTGTGTGTGTGTGTGTGTGTGTGTGTGTGTGTGTGTGTGTGTGTGTGTGTGTGTGTGTGTGTGTGTGTGTGTGTGTGTGTGTGTGTGTGTGTGTGTGTGTGTGTGTGTCAGTCCCTACCGTCCTCACAGAGCTGGCCCTGCACCCCCAGTGGGCAAACACACCTCCCGGTCACTGGTTCACAGGAGCCCCCGTTCTGGCACCAACACAGGCTGTTACAGGCCTGTCCATAGGTCCCTACAGGACAAGCTGGCAGGGGAGAGAGAGAGAGAGAGAGAGAGAGAGAGAGAGAGAGAGAGAGAGAGATTATATTATCTCAACTATTTGAGTTTCCCACATTAATCCCACACGGTTTGTATAGCAATAACTACACACAACCCAGCCCATTTAAATGGCTTCAGTCAAAGCAAGTCAACATTCCATGTTACACTGCTTCTTGTGCAAAACTATTTTATGAATCTCTGAAGGAAAATGTGTCAGTTAGCAATTAGTCATGTTTGTAGCCATGTGGCAATGTGGCAAACTAGGCTAGTGCAAAATCAGTACATAACACATTCTGAGAAAACTGAATATTTTTGGTATAAAGATCTTTACTTTACTTCTCTCTGGTTGCACTGTATCCAGGCATACACAGAGACATGGATTGAGACAATTGAGACATGGATTGTGTATGTGCGCCATTCAGAGGGTGAATGGGCAAGACAAAGTGTCTTTGAATGGGTTGTAGTAGTAAGTGCCAGGCGTACCGGTTTGTGTCAAGAACTGCAATGCTGCTGGGTTTTTCACGCTCAACAGTTTCCTGTGTGTATCAAGAATGGTCCACCACCCAAAGGACATCCAGTCAACTTGACACAACTGTGGGAAGTATTGGAGTCAACATGAGCCAGAATCCCTGTGGAACGCTTTTGACACTTTGTAGAGTCCATGCCCCGACGAATTGAGGCTGTTCTGAGGGCAAAAGGGGCGGGTGCAACTCATTATTAGGAAGGTGTTCTTAAAATGTATAATAACATTAAGGATGAAAACATTGTAGTTGTCTTCTTCCCAAGCTAACGATTAACACCTAATGAGATTACAAAAATAACTCTTCTTGAACACGACCCCAAAGGAGCATGTTTAAATGTATAAAAATGACTGATTGTAATGACTGATTTATCCCCGTGTGGCTTCACAATTCCACAGTTATATCCCTAGTTCAGGTCCAGCTCAAAGACACTCATTAATCATGCTTGCTTGTGAAACAATGGCTTCTGGCCTCTTTCTAAACCAGTGTTTGACAATGGACATACCTGGCCTGGGGCCTGTATTCTGTCTGTGGGGGACTTGGCCACTCTCCAGGCCAGATCTGAGTTCAAATACCTAACCCTGAGGACTAACCAATCAAATAACTGCCTGCTCAATAATCTAATAGACACTGAATAACACTGAAACTCTATCAGGTGATTGATAATTTCCAAGGGTTAAAAGGAGAGTGACTTACTCTCGTTGCAGATGATGCCAATCCATCCAGGGGTACATTCACAGCGGTCTCTGTCCACACCACACACTGCCCCGTTCTCACAGTTAGCACAGCTCACACTGCAGTCATCCCCAAAGGAGTCATCTAGACACACTGATACACACACACACACACACACACACACACACACACACACACACACACACACACACACACACACACACACACACACACACACACACACACACACACACATAGTCCTGTAAAACCATGCCATGATTTACAATTCTTGCCACATATCTGAAACAGAGTATATGTGTGATAACATTGAGCATCAACCAGACATGTATGTAAGCACTGATTCACTACCTATGTGGCTGACCAGGGTGAGTTCCCCTCTCTGTGCCTCTTCCTCCTCCTCATCATCACCATAGGGTGAGTGCAGGGCTGCAGTGTACTGCAGGAGCTGAGGGGGCCGTCGGAACGGCAGATCTGGCAACCTGTGCACTTCCAGATCCTCCTCCGCGTCATCCTCCCCTTCATCGTCATCCAGGTCACTGTCGTACAGCGCTGCATTGGGACAGGCAGGCAGGTGGAGAGGAGACCCTCAGAACACATTCACCGACATTTCCATTACATCTAACTATACTATAATGTATTATACTATACTATACTATACTGTATTATACTATACTATAATTTACATTACATTCATCTGAATGCTCAAAGGGATTGTATCATTACTATAGTCTGCTGTTGGAAAACATAACAAATGTCTCTCAGAGTTACTTTTACACGTTTAAAAACAATGTATACAAATTCACTGTGAAATTACAGTATAGCATAGCATAGTATAGTATAGCGTAGCATAGTATAATGTAGCATAGTATAGTATAGTATAGTATAATATAGCATAGTATAGTACAGTATAATATTATGATCAAATATCACTTACGGATACAGGCTCTCTGATCGTGGTCCAGGCGGAAACCCAGTCTGCAGAAACACTCGTAGGTCCCCAGGGTGTTCACACAGTAGTGTTCACAGACAGAACTCTCTGCCAGACACTCATCAATATCTGACAAGACCACAGATAGATCGATAGATAGATAGATAGATAGATAGACAGACAGACAGACAGACAGACAGACAGACAGACAGACAGACAGACAGACAGACAGACAGACAGACAGACAGACAGACAGACAGACAGACAGACAGACAGACAGACAGACAGACAGACAGACAGACAGACAGACAGACAGACAGACAGACAGACAGACAGACAGACAGACAGACAGACAGACAGACAGATAGATAGATAGATAGATAGATAGATAGATAGATAGATAGATAGATAGATAGATAGATAGATAGATAGATAGATAGTGATCTATCTATCTATTAATGTGGCAAATCTCTTTGTCAAGAACAATGGGAAGTACTTTTAAAATCTTCATTCAAGAGTTTCTACATCACTGTGTTGTATTTCATACAACCCATACTTAACATTCAGTCACCTCTGTCTTATAAAATAATGTAAACTCAATCCAGAGTCAATTTGGACCTAGATAACGAGTGGATACTGGTCAACTTATTGTCTTCTTACCATTGCAGCCACAGCCGTCTGCGTGGAGCGTGTATCCGGTCTTGCAGCTGCACTCATAGCCCCCTGGGTAGTTCTTACAGAACTGACTGCAGCATGCCTCCCCACTCTCACACTCATCACTCTCTGGGGAGATACAACAAAATATGTGATTGTTGATTTGGGCACACAACGGAAAATATTTAGATACATTTTGCAACGGAAATTAAAAAGGAGCACTTCAAGTCCAGGTAGTCCCTACCTGTTTCAGAAGAAATATATATATTTGGTGCTTAATGAACAAGACCCATATTTGATCTGTTGCTTCTATATTCATCGTAGAGACAGATAATTACTATATCCAGGAGATTTTTCCTGACCTTATGACCTGACCAGGAAAAACTCTGACAAGCTCAGACAATGATGACCCAAGAGAGAGTATCTACCCATACAGGTCTTCCTGTCCTCAGCCAGTTGGTATCCTTGGTTACAGGAGCAGAGAGGTCCGTTGGGGGTGTGTTCACAGTGGTGGGAACATCCTCCACTGTTCTTCTCACAGCTGTTCACTATCTCCATCTCAATACCTGCAAATAGGAGGATACAACCAGTGAAGTGAAGGCTAGCATCCAACAACAGTATCTGTTTGCAATAAACCAAAACATTAGCCTTATTTCACACGTTAGCTTCACAAGAACAAACTACAATTAGGGTCAGGGAGTTTTTCCTGATCATGTCACCTGACCAGGACAAATTCCTGACCTTAGTTATAAGCCAACGATGAGGGACCCAGACTTCTTGGTCATAAAAAACTCTTGGCCCTAACTATGATGTTACACAACTGTGATTTTGCCTGCTTTAGTTGAATTTACAGATTGTAAGTCGCTTTGCGTAAGAAGAGCATCTGCTAAATGACTCAAATATAAATGATCATGTGTACTCACGGTAGCACTGTTTGCCGTCTGCGCCCAGCTCAAAGCCAGGGTTACACACACAGCTGAAGGAGCCCAGGGTGTTGACACAGCGATGGGCACATATGGCCTGGCCCGAGCTACACTCATCTATGTCTACAAAGGATAGCATAACATACTGTAAGTCAATAGGGCACAGTCACATTGCACAAGTAGAGATTGCATTACTGAGATCAGAGTAATAATTTTTATTGATATGAGGCTATAAATTAGGCTATGACTACATTACTATTTCCTCTGTTTCTGAGGGGGGAAAAGCGCTGCTGGTTAAGAAATTGTATTTTGTACCACTTGACGTGTGGGTCAGTGATCTGCTCTTGACCTTTCGTCATAGTAATGCTAAAGCACAGGCCTGGTGGTGGGCTGCTCTGAGTGAATATGAAGCATACCGCAAACACACACACACACACACACACACACACACACACACACACACACACACACACACACACAGACTGTTGTGTTGAATGAAGTTGCCTAAACCCTATAGCCTTCTAGCCACCCCATGTTATAGTAGTATCTTCCAGCCATAGAGTTAATCAGATTTATGCCCCCCACACACAGACAGCACAGCTCCAGTCATGGCCCGTACGGCCCCAGAGGACCGGGTCATAAAGCCTCAGTTCTAATGGACTGGGACAAAGGCAACTCTCTGATGAATGACACATTTGTTTTGTCCAGGCGCACTGATTTAGGAGAATAACAGTTAAACCACCATTAAAACTCAATGTTCACATGTTGCTTTCCCATAGAGGTGATGGCTATGGTTTCACAGTGGCCAGTTCTCAATGAGGGCTTTAATGGACTAGGCTTTCTTAAGAGGGTTCAGGATGATGGCGATTTATAGAAGTTCGTAAAGTTCCTTTCACTTTAGGACATTTCTGGGAAGGTATGTCTGCATGTAACAGCATATTTAAATATGACAACCAGAGTTGGTGTGTGTGCGTTCGTGCATGTCAGTGCATTTCCAGACATACATGTGCGTGTGCTCTTACCATCACAGCCCTGGTGGTCTCTGGCCAGTGTGTACCCTGGTCTGCAGCTGCACTCTGCTTGACCATCCACGGAACGACACAGCTGAGCACAGTCTCCATTCCTGTCCACACAGGGGTCCCTTACTGACAGACAGACAGACAGACAGACAGACAGACAGACAGACAGACAGACAGACAGGCAGGCAGGCAGGCAGGCAGGCAGGCAGGCAGGCAGGCAGGCAGGCAGGCAGGCAGGCAGGCAGGCAGACAGACAGACAGACAGACAGACAGACAGACAGACAGACAGACAGACAGACAGACAGACAGACAGACAGACAGACAGACAGACAGACAGACAGACAGACAGACAGGGGTCAGACAGACGTAGGGAAGTGAGAGCACCATATCCAATGTAGTCAGGACTCACACTCGCAGTACTTCCCATCCCTCTTCAATTGGTAGTTCCTACGACACTCGCACTTGTAGTGGTCGTTGCCCATGTCCACACACGTGTGTTCACAGCCGCCATTCTTCACCGAGCAGGAGTTCACAGCTTCATAGTTGGGACAGACAGAAAGATAGACGCAAGAAATGAACAACTTCACACATGACACACGCATTTCTGTGTGCAAATGAAGGTGATGTGGCCACTGTCAGGAGAGAAAGTATTCAACAGCAGGGTGAGGTAGTTACAGAAGGATCTTAATTTGATCACTCTTTTGTTGCTGAGAACTTGTAGTGCATTTAAGTTTTAAAAAGGCTTCTAAGGTTTGTAATTTCCACTTTGACATTTCAAACTTGATTTGACCCAACGAAAAATGTATCAACCCCTACAAACATGTCCGTTATTATAATCCACATAATAATCCACATTTCCTGTTGCTGCAGGATTATTTTCATGCTGCAGCAAACTAGCTCAAATTAAGATCCTATATCGATACTTCCGCTAAAGTTGTCTTTCATCAACATTTGGTGAGTAAACGAGTAACCCTTCCTAGAGACCTGTCACTAAAGTATGAATCCAAAGAAGGATATTGTGGGCTACAATACCGTTGGACCAGCACCATCTTTTCACACCGCCATAATGGGAATTTGTGATTACAGAAAGTAGTTGGGTTCTAATGATCTTTCCATCCCTGTGTATCCCTCTTATGATTTACTCCTGTGCTGAATAGGGAAGTCAGTGCTGGGCCTTCAGGGTGCCTTAAAGACAGACCTGATTACACAGACGGCCTGTAAAACCAGAGGGGGAAAGCTTTGCTTTAACTGTGATGACTTCAGCAGACACAATTAGGAAGCCAAGCAGAGAAACCTCCCCTCGCATCCCCCTCATCCCTCCACCACCACCCACCAATCCTGAGTCTACCCACTGAAGTCGTGTGGTAGAGTGTCTGTGTCCTCTCACGTTGGAACTGTGTGTTGGAGACACAAAACAGAGACATTTTCTCTTTTGGTGGAAGTGTGAATTGCGGGCCAGTCTCCTGGAGTTTCAAAGGCAGCAGCAGATGTTGGCTTTGTTAGCTATGAAGGCGCAAACCAAAAATAGCGTCATTCGAAATGGCAAGAAGCAAAACCTACTAAAATGAATTAGGTAGTAAATTACGGAACAGATCATGGAAAATGTGTGGCGGAGTTTGTTTGGTGAACTGTGCTTGTGTAATGAGTAACCTTGACTGAGACCTGAATATTGGAGTATTAGCTCTCAATGCCTAAACCAATGGCTAGGCTTTAGCTCAGAGGGCTAACATAATCTTGAGTTGTGCTGACGACCGGGATCGAATCTGGTCTCACATGGTCACTACTCACCAATGCAGGTCCTTCCATCAGTGTGCATGCGGAAGCCCTGGCTGCACTCACAGTGGTAGGAGCCTGCCGTGTTCGCACATGTCTGCTGGCAGCCGCCATTCAGCTCCTCACACTCATTCACATCTACAGAGGAGACAGATGGACAAACAATCAAACCTGGGTTCAAAAAGTATTTGAAATTGTTCCAAATTTTGTGCATTCGCTTGAGTCTGAATGGAGTGCCAGATGGGTGAAATTTGACATTCGTTGGTTCCCTGAAAAAGGTATTTGAATGATTTCACATACTATTTGAACCCAGGCTGCAGAACAAGTCCATTTTGATAAGAGAAGGTTGTGCCAGTCAATTCCATGTATGGGCATTGATGAACAGTGAGGTGTTTTTTATGTAGTTTATAATGATGGAATAATACACAAACCTTTATGTAGTGGGATGTAGTGTTTTCATGGGTGTTCCAGAGGAGAGTGTTAAGGCCCAAGTTATAGGGATGCTTGTCATGACCCATAAGCGTGTAACACTTAGAAATGTAGTAAAAAGGTTCCAGCACTGAAGTTCTCTTTTGTTTGACATCAATCTCTGCTAAGAATAGTTGGTCCCTGACGCAATAAGAAGGTTGGCTTGATGATGGAAGTGATGACTGTTTTAGGAACACAATGTCTATGACCCCTTTATAGACTAACGCACCACTATGATACAATTAAATCAACCATTAATATTGAATCACCAATTCGACACACATTCTCTTCATCAGTGGAAGTTCAGCGCTTTGCTGTTAACTGTAATGACTAGGACCAGGAGTATGTTCTGACCACGTGATCTGATTAGGAAAAACTCATGGGCCCTGCTTATTGCCCTATAATTGGAATCCAAAGTTCTTCCTGGTCAGGTCATGTGGTCAGGAATTCCTCTGACCCTAGTAATGACGATTCACCACTGACACTCTTTCAACACAGGTTGTTCACTATGCTGCAGGCCTGAGTGTTTAGGGCCATTCCAGAATCATTCACATGTGGTACAACTAGGCACATGGTCCATGTTGTTCCATGTTCAAGGGAGCAGAGGCATGATGAGGAGACAATATACCTGAGTGCTCCTCTAAGGACAGTCAACGTTTACTACCCATCTGGAGAACATGAGAGTCGAGCTGTTTCAACCACTTCCTGGTTCCTGCTAATCCCTAGTCCACATGGGCTTTGCACTGCAGGCTACTTCTGCTGATGACAGTAGCACTGATACCCAGTCAGACATATTTTCACAGCCCTTAATGGTTCATCTTATCATTGGGGCTAAGGTAATCTGAGCCCAGATCTGGGGTTAAGGGCAATTTCTATTCAACCCAGCAGCCTCAGCTTGTGGGAATGTCCCTATCCTACTTAAATTAGGTTACCTCCACTAGAAGAGGCTAAGAGGTGGTCAAAGAGGAGAGCTGTCTGCCGTATAAGGAGCCTTTTCATAACTGACGTATGGATGAATGTGATCAAGTTCAAGGACTGAAAATTCACATGCCAATCCATTTAGACCAATCCGCTGAGTGAGGATAAAGGATCTTCCAGCGTTCCCTGTGGTGGATTCAGGAAAAATCCTAAACTATCATTCTAAACCGTGTTCTTTTTTTCAAAAGACAGGCTTCTTTCTTTAGTGGACATTTGTCAATACCTGAGTGGTAATAGATGAAGCGAAGGTTTGGAGGTTAACGTACTTAAGGTTCGTCGTGTGAGAGGATTTCAGCAGGATGCAAAGGACTTTCATTCAGACATGAGGCTGAGACTTTGGGAGTTGGGTTGGGGGTTGAATGTTTTCTGAATGTTATTGTGTGACAGTCTTGACCTGAACAGAAGAGGCTGGGTCTGCGTGAGAGGCTGACACCCACGTCTGTCTCAATGGTCGCCTGACAGCTGTTTGGGGAGGTGTCCGCCCATCCCCCGCCTCTCAACTCCCACCATCCTATGTGGAGGGTCGCAGACAGAAACATTTAGCCCTGACATGCTCTGTTCCAGAATAAGAAAAGGGTTTGTTATTTGCCCTTGAAAGCTGTTACAGAGCACACTAGCCCTGGAACATGGCTCCTACAGACTCCTACAAACCATTTATTTTCTGGCCAAACCCTCCCCTAACCCGGACGACGCTGGGCCAATTGTGCGCCGCCTCATGGGTCTCCCGGTCGTGGCCGGCTGCGACACAGCCCGGGATCGAACCCGGATCTGTAGTGACGCCCTTTAATGTCTCTGTCTCTTCCTGTGTCTCTGTCTGAAGCGAAGAAAACAGCACAACACAGAGTCTGCAAGAGGACATTTGTGGCTGACAAGGAGCATGAGGTTTAAGTCCTTCTCTGCAACCCCCCCCCCCATACCCCCCCACCACGACCACCACGACCACCACACCCACCCAGGAGGCCCAGCTCGCCCTCTTTCTCACCCTGACAGGCCTTGCCGTCCGGGCCCAGTCGTCTGCCCTCGGGGCACCTGCAGTAGAAACTTCCAATGGTGTTGCAGCAATGTTCCTCACAGCCGCCACTTGCAGTCAAGCACTCGTTGACATCTGGGGAAAGAAGGAAAGACAGAACCTCATAGCCTGCCAACTGCACTGTCAGCAAAACTGAACCCAAATCCATTGTAAACTGCGGAGCTTTGGAGCTTCTCCTTCTTTGGTGGAATCATTCCCCTCTGTTCTGTAAGACGTTTCTCTCTCAAGCATAAAGGAAGTCTCTCCAAACTTTCAGTGAGTCCATTTTCTCCCCCTCACTTTGTAGAGGTACAGGCTGTCCAACAAAGAGCCATCTTTAAGACAGACCCAGTAGTGCTTTGATGACTCAGTTTCTAGAGAGAAAACTAAACCATGTCCTAACCTCAGCCCTGCTGTTCATCTGCTGGGCTGAAACAGGGGAAGCTAGCTAGCTACATAATATAGCTTACATATGCCATACGCTTTGGTTAGGAAGAGCGTGGCAAACTCATGTTTTGAGGTTCTGAGTGATTTATGTCCAGTGTAAAACAGGTTAAAGCAAAAGGTTAAGGCTAATGCATACTCTTTTCATCACTCCACAGACAGATGCTTGTACTTAAATTACAGTCATTAGTTTGCATGGGAATGTAAACAGGTATTTTCAATTAAATTACGTTGACAGAGTCAACTGTTTTCATGCTCTTCACATTTTCTTTCTCCTCTGAAATGTTTTACAGCTTGTTGCTGCCTGGTTGTTTACCCCTTGTTCTCTTGCATTGATATAATGCTGGTATAATCACTCCTATCAGCTCTTTTAAACAGTGAGCTTGTACATGAAGTGAGGAATGTCTTGAATTAAAAAATATATATACGGTATATATTTAACTAGGCAAGTCATTTAAGAACAAATTATTATTTACAATGACAGCCTATCTACAGGGTCAGCCCCTGGAGCAGATTAGAGTTAAGTGCATTGCTCAAGGACACATCAACAGGTTTTTCACCTTGTCGGCTCAGGTATTCAAACCAGCAACCTTTCAGTTACTGTCCCAACACTCTAACCGCTAGGCTACCTGCCGCCCCCCCAAAAAGAGATATCGTTCAACACAATATACAGCTAATAAGTTTTGTCAATCAACCACACACAACATGTGTGAGAGTTATCTTCTCATTCAGATATTTGAGCTTGCTCCATTTCAAACGCAAATGTGCATTGAATAATGTTAAGCATAATGTCATAGGTTGTTTCTCTACTTGCATATGGAGTAGCATTTAAGCTTTCTAGCTTAATCAGTCCAGCCGTTGTTAGATGGATCTGAGTTCCCCATGGCTCACTATGGGGACAAAACAAGAAGTCCTTGTCTAGAGATTATAAGGCTTCTGTGTGCTGATCAAACGCTGTGTGGTTTGAATTCCCTGTAGATGAGGTGTATTGGGACAACAGCTTGTTGTCAGTCAGTACAGGAATGTGTGGACAGAGGTGAGAGAAATCGCTGATGCCTGTCAAGGCAATCTCAGCCACACACACACACACACACACACACACACACACACACACACACACGCCAATCCTCCATCCTGACGGCATCCTATGAGAAGTGTTCCTCTGGTGGGTCATATCTTATGGTGGAGGAAGAAATAAGTTAGCAGGCTTTTACAACCGTTTGGCTCTTTTTTGTTTGTGTAGATTGAGACCACATGACATATCAGGGTCTCCCCATAGCAACACTGTGTATGTTGGAGCACAGATAATTACTGAGCACAGTCTTAACTCCCTAACCACATCGCTGCCCGTGGCTCTTCTCTTTGCTATCCGAGGGAAGCAGGAAGCACACCCCATTATTACCATAACCGTATAGTAATTATGGTCATTAACGTTTGTTTAGACCTTGCAGCTGAGACATTGACAATAAGGAAGTCTCCTTTTAATCCCAGTTTGAACTTCTAAAGCTTATGCAAAGGGAAATCTTAAGAACACACATCAAAAGAGAAGAGCAATACAACAGAGAGCACTGAAAGAACGAATGCTCCAAAAACATTGATGTGCCTTTGGCAATAAACAATAAGCAGGCTGAGAGCTTTCCAATCTGCTCCTGTTGAAGTGCTCAGTGAGTTTTCACACGCACGTGCATGCTCACACACATGTACACACACACACACACACACACACACACACACACACACACACACACACACACACACACACACACACACACACTGTCCATGAGTCTCTGTGGCCTAGGGCAGAGGGAAGACATCCATCCAACACAAACTGTACAGGAAATCCAAACATACATTAGCATGACACAGTTCCTCCAACACCGAAAGAACAACACACACACACACACACACACACACACACACACACACACACACACACACACACACACACACACCAAGACACCAGAGCCCCTGTGCTGCTGTGCAGAGACACTATATATCAGACACCATGTCAGATTGCACTAATATTATAGGCTGCCATACAGAAAGGGAGAGAGGGACAGGAAGAGGGGGAGAGAGGGACAGGAAGAGAGGGGGAGAGAGGGGCAGGAAGAGGGGGAGAGAGGAACAGGAAGAGGGGGGAGAGGGACAGGAAGAGGGGGAGAGAAGGACAGGAAGAGGAGGAGAGAGGGACAGGAAGAGGGGGGGGGGGCAGGAAGAGGGGGAGAGAAGGACAGGAAGAGGAGGAGAGAGGGACAGGAAGAGGGGGGGAGGGACAAGAAGAGGGGGAGAGAAGGACAGGAAGAGGAGGAGAGAAGGACAGGAAGAGGAGGAGGGAGGGACAGGAATAAAGAAGGAACAAGACAGTGAGAAAAATAGAGAGGGGAGTGATAAAGAGAAGCAGAAGGGACATACAGATGGAGAGAAAACAGTAGTGAGAGAGATGGGGGCAGAGCGATAGAAGGCCAAAATATGTTTTTTAGACTGAGCAGACCCAGCGCAGATTATATCTAGCAATCCCCTATGGGTTGAGAATGCCCTTACTTTATAGGATTAAGGACTGGTGCGCTAAACTCTGAATTATTTGCATAGAAGCAGTCTCTTTGGCTGCAAGAAGTTCATAATATAGCCTAAAACCAACTAACACTGATTAAGACTGTTGCTGAAACACGTCTGTTCATCAAGGCTCCTAAAAATGAATGAAATAGTTCATGCCTTTTGTCCAAAGAGTGTGGCTAGACATGTGAGACTCATCAGGACTATATTCCACTGCTGGGATTAGGTCATGTCTGAGTAGCACCTTAGAAACATTGCTTACAAACAGTAATGGATGAGATGAGCAGGAAGTGTGTTTGACTCGGTAGTACTGACTACGACTGGAATGTTGTATCCCTGTTAGTGGGTTGATCTCTATTCTCAAGTCATTTGATCAATGATTCACAAGCATTTTATAAAACATGTTGAATACATTTTTTTCCCCAATTTCGTGATATCCAATTGGTAGTTACAGTCTTGTCCCATCGCTGCAACTCCCGTACGGACTTGGGAGAGGCGAAGGTCGAGAGCCATGCGCCCTCCGATACACTACGGACGACGCTGGGCCAATTGTGCGCCGCCTCATGGTCGCGGCCATCTGCGACACAGCCTAGAATCTAACCAGGATCTGTAGCAACACAGCTAGCACTGCACCACTCGGAAGGCCCACATGCATTTTTCTACATGCAAACAAACATTGACTCCATTGAGAATAAATATTTTTGCAATAATAATGACATGGCCAGCTACCAAACTGTGTTTATGATATGCTTTTGGTGTAACGTGATACTCTATTGCAGGGTTTAATCAAAGCTTGATGACTATTTGAATCAGCTGTATAGTGCTAGGACAAAAAAACAAAACTTGCACCCAGGGGGTCCCCAGGACCGACTTTGGGAAACCCTGCTCTATTGCATGACACTTAAATAATACACAGCTCTTGGGCGGGTGGAAAATGTGCATATCCGCACGGCCTCAGAAACCAAGGATGGGTCGCCATATTGTAATCCGAGGCCACACCCACACTTGGTTTCTAAGGACAGGCAGGGTCACCTGGGAGAGACAAAGAGAACTGAAGGAAAAGGTACCTTTGTTACCCCTCCTACTTCAACCCTACCCTACACCACCTCACCAGAACCTGATCGACCCCTAGCCTCTACCCCCTTGGCACTAGATCTGAGAGGATTGGATAGTTGTATCCAATAGGAAAGAAGAAAGGCGGAGCTATTCCTTCAAACTATTCAGATATACAGTACTTTCATTGTCTAGGGATAGGGGTGGCTACTGGTTGATTTGGAGTTCAACATTTGAGAGTGAAAGTAGAAGTTGTAGAACCTCCCAGCCCAATGCTGCCCTATACACCACCTCAACACACACTACTCAGCAAACTGCTCAACACATACCGCTCAATACACACTGCTCAACACACTGCCTCAACACACACTGCCTCAACACACACTACCTCAACACACACTGCTCAACACACACCGCTCAATACACAATGCTCGATACACACTGCTCAACACATTCCGCTCAAGGCGCACTGCTCAACACACTGCTCAACACACACTACCTCAATCAACCAGTAGCGGCTTGTCAATAGAGGGCGCTGGGGCGCCGCCCCCATCAAAATTCCAGAAATGTACACCTGTCATTCAACTTTACGCTCTTGGCCACTACTGCGAGTGCGCGGGCGACACCGACACACCGTCACTCCGAGTCCGCCAAAACCTTGCTAGGCTGATCACTTTCGTAGAGATAAATGGCAGCAGTTAAACCAAATTCTGTAATTAATTTACAAAAAAATCCTTTCACAAGGCGTTCGCTGGAAGAAAAAAAAAAGGATAAAGGATCTCGGACCGGACCAACCCGATTTACAAATCCAGCAGCAGGCCAGTGACAGAGGACGAAGCTACACCCGGTTGTTATGAGAAACGGAGGTGGCTGGCTGGATGTGATGTTAGCAATGCCCTTTTTTGCTTTCCCTGTCTTTTATTTCAAAGTGTCGGCACTGAAGTTTTGTGGACAACGACGGGGGTAAGAGACCTCAAACATCTATCTGAAAAATGCAAACGTCATGACAGTAGCCGCAGCCATCTTGATAATAGCATGAAACTAACGTTTTTGGGCAGAGTTAGCATTGCTGAACAACTAGATGAAGGCTACAGGATTGGCATTAGAAGGCACAACGAAGAGGTGACAAAAAGTTCTCATTACCACACCCATAACCACAGCTGAAGCTGAGAGGTGCTTCTCAACCTTGAAAAGAATAAAAACTTTTCTCAGAAACACCATGACCCAGGAGAGGCTGAATGCACTGGCATTGCTGTCCATGGAAAAGAGACTTGTTACTGAGATGACTTACTTTAATCAGAGAGTCATTGAGAAATTTGCTGGCCAGAAAGAAAGGAGAGCAAAGTTTATGTTCAAGTAGTCAACATTTTGACATTATTTTTTTTTTTTTTCTCATTCAGTTATATGTGGGAAAGGAATGTGTAAAAAGATAAAAGTGCAGACACTGTTTTCTCTTTAATGCTTGAATTTATACTTTTATTTGTCTGTATAATACAAATATGTTATAAAAATTAAAAAAAGTGGTCAACATGCTTTTTGGCACTGCATGCGCCCCCCCCAAAATAATTATCACCAGCCGCCACTGCAATCAACACTACCTCAACACACACTGCTCAACACAAACTACCTCAACACACACTGCTCAACACATACTGCTCAACCCAACGTTGGTTCAGCACATTCAGGTACTGTGCTGCTGAATCCCAGCCTGTTATGCAAGAAGCCCTGCCGTCCAATGCCCCGCCCAGCTCTTTTCATTAACTCATTGGGAGGTCACATCAGCCCCTGACCCCGTGACCCCATCCTCAAGAGATGCCCACTTTGTTCCCATTGGGACTGCAGACACTAATGAGCTCTCAATAACAGGTCCCCATCATTAATCATTATTCTCCAAGAGCCAGGAGCAGGAATAATCTAGTTGGCAGATGTGCTGCTGCTGAGGGAGAGGAGAGGACCATAGGAGAGGACAGTGGTGGTAGGCAAGAAGTCAGGAAGTTATCCATTGTCTCAAGCAGGAAGAGGTGACTAGTAATAGCAGAGACGGAAGAGGAAGAGGACACCACATTCATTGTTTTTTTCTGGTTCAATAAAAGTCAATGAACTAAGTAGACCAGACCCAGCTGCTATTGTTGCATTGGCGTATATGGAAGACACACCCAGTTAAGTAGACCGGAACTGACTCATCACATACGCACCACATACGTTGCTGCTACTGTCTATTATCTATCCTGTTGCCTAGTCACTTTATCATATCTACCTCAATTACCTCGTACCCCTGCACATTGACTCAGTGCTGGTACCCCTGTGTATATAGCTATAGTTATAGTTACTCATTGTGTATTTATTCCTTGTGTTATTATTTTTCTATTTTTTCTAAATTTTTCGCTCTGCATTTTTGGGAAGGTACTGTAAGTAAGCATTTCACTGTTAGTCTACACCTATTGTTTTTTCAATTGTGATTTAATTTGATTTGGAGGGTTAGCATTTCCCTTGTACAAGATGATGAGGACCCAATAATGACTAAACACTGACCCAAATAATGACCCAACAATGACCCAAATAATGACCCAACAATGACCCAAATAATGACTCAAATAATGACCCAACAATGACCCAAATAATGACCCAAATAATGACCCAACAATGACCCAAATAATGACTCAAATAATTACCCAATAATGACCCAAATAATGACTCAAATAATGAACCAACAATGACTCAAATAATGACTTAAATAATTACCCAATAATTACCCAAATAATGACTCAAATAATGACGCCAGCAATTTGTTGCATATGAACAGCTGCAGTTGACATTTTCTTGACAGTTTGTAGTAGACTACAGCCAAAAATGTCTGTAGTCTACAGTACTATGTAGCTATTGTAAGTGTGGCGACGAGTGGCTTTTATTTAAGTCTACCTCAGATTTATATTAGAGTAATTATCAGTCTGATCCTCTGGACCAGAAAAAGAGGTCAGTAAAACAAGCAGCTCTTAGTTTAAGTCCAATATCAACACATTGGTTAATGTTTGCCAGAATGCTGCTATGTGCCGCGAGGCCTCATAATGCATGGTATCATTTTCAAATAGAGTTGGACTGGATGATACTCAGGGGGCCGAACGCTTAAAAAAACACCCATATTAAGTGCTAAGAAACATGTATTCCCATTCATAAATTGTATTATGAATGACTCCATAGAGTACACGTGAAACGATTTGCTTTGAGGCATATTTGAGGCAGTCTACTAGTGTGGTGCTTTGAGGCAGTCTATTAGTGTGGTGCTTTGAGGCAGTCTATTAGTGTGGTGCTTTGAGGCAGTCTATTAGTGAGGTGCTTTGAGGCAGTCTATTAGTGTGGTGCTTTGAGGCAGTCTACTAGTGTGGTGCTTTGAGGCAGTCTATTAGTGTGGTGCTTTGAGGCAGTCTATTAGTGAGGTGAAGTATTTGGATCTGAACAAGCTGAATCAAGACCACACAAGCATACAGACGGTAGCGGTTCAGTTAAAGTCACGTGATGGGAATGGCTGTATAAGATACTGTTTATGCAAGATGGATGTCAAGGTAAAAGGTGTCAATCAAAGACACAATGAGTGAAAAGTTGATAATTACAGTGATAGCTGAGGATATGGTTAATGTATGAGTGAGATGTAAGGTGTGAATTTTTAGCATATAAGGGCTGAAGAGTTGCGTTATTACATGTATGAGACAGAGTGGCATGAGTCAATTTAATATCCTTTTAGGTTGTTTAACATATTAATGATAATATGGCCATGATCCAGGTAATCTGGGAAATAAAGCATGGCTATCCTTGACATTTGCAGTCAGTTGATGAGATGGCATAGTCACAGTGGGTGGGCAGAGGAAGCCATAATACAACAGCAGTCTGCACTGCATCATGGAACTGGGTGTCACATCAGTACCTGTCTCCCCTGACGATGTCCATTTGTTTTCCCCTAAGGGTCGGACCAGGCCAGGTAACCACGAGTCGTATGACATCCGAGTGTGGAGGGGTTTCATTATGGATGCCATGCGGCCTGGTTTGGAGTCAGAGGGAAACAACATTCCTTTGAGCTCATCCCTTCTGCCCAGCCTAATGTGCTACACCTCTGTCAACACTATACCCCTTAGACCAGGCCGAGGTCACACTGTGTGTGCGTGTGCGTGTCCGTGCATGTGTTCGTGTGTGTGTGTGTTTACATATATACTGTGAAGATAAGTAGGTCTCCATTGAGACAATACAGTACATCCAGGGTCTAGAGCAGTGCTTCTCAATCTTTTTTCAATAACGTACCCCCTATCAATTTTTTTCTCAGCCAAGTACCCCCTGACCGGCCCCAATCATTTGAGATAGAAATAAAAGCTATGACTACGATATAGTGATGTGCCATCATTATGAGATTTATTAAAACATTGTAAATGAAAAACATTTGCAATAATAAACATTTGCAATAATAAACATTTGCAATAATAAACAATGTATAATTACCGATCATGCAGTTTAAGTACCCCATGACTGGCCCCAAACATGTTTGATAAAAGAAAACTATATAAATAATATATATACAGTGTGTATATATATATATATGATGTTTATAACATTTTAGCTCAAAAACACAATAAACAACAAACTAAGTTCTGGTGGCTTTCCAACATGACACTGATGTTTGGTGCTGAGATGTCTCTGGAGGTGCGCCTGTTTCATCTAGCTGTTAGCTAGTTTCTCCCCACAGAAAAAACACAATGCCTGGGGAGGGTTGCCATTTGTTGCCGTGAATCCCATCAAAACATACCCCTCCTGATATTGACGGTATTGTTGTTGGCTCCACTTTGGCTTTCTTTTTTTCTTCATCCTCCCCGTTCTCCACTGTAGTATTGCTACGTTTTAACAAGGATTTCATTTAAATGTCTGCTTGTTTCCAGTAAAGCAACTGGCTTCCCGCTCGGCGTGATTCAAATTCTTCTTCTCTGATTTAGGTAGTTTACAATCACATTTAAAATAGAAACATTTTATATAAAAATGTGGTTTACATAAACATTTTATTAAACTTATTTTCGTATGATATTTTTAGTAATCATGGATGATTTTGTATATCTTTTCAATTAAATTAATAATTTAAATGTATTAATACTTTTTTTTTATTATACTGTATATATTTTTTTAAATCTCACGTACCCCCTACAGTACCGCAACGTAACCCTAGGGGTACGCGTACCCCCATTTGAGAATCACTGGTCTAGAGGACTAACAAATATGGGTGCCATAACACATACCAAACACGCTTCAGTCCAGCTTGAAATACAACAACATCCCATTTATCATCCTTGACATCCACCAGCCATAAAGCATCCTGTGACCCGATGGACCTACAATAAACCCACTCCCTGAACCCCCCTCTTCTGGGTATCTTACACCTGGGAGTCCTTCCTCTATGTTAACCTTGACCTCCCCTCCCAGTTCACTGTCCACCTCCCTGGCCTCCACTGCACTGGGTTGATCCGCAGGTTTCCAAAACCCAATAAACCCACAATTGCCCATCCATGCTCTGGATCATTAATCATCCGCTAACTGAAGAACTGAAGGACAGACTAACTGACCCACACTGGTTAGGGCCATTTGAGGAGGTGATGGGGTTTCTAGAACAGTTCTATATGAAGACAGATAAAGAAACACACAAGACTGTCTCCCTGATGCAAGAGCTGTTTCTAACTACAGTATAAGCCTGGTTGTCTTCTGACAGATAGCAAAGGTAACTCCACTTGTTGAGGAAACACACACACAAACTATCTCCTCTCTCTCACGTCCTTTAGGATAATGGGTTAAGCTAGCTGTACCTCAGGCACACCACTATACAATTTGGATGCACTCGTGCTTTCACATTGGTGGAACAATTCCACGTATAAACCTGTAATAAATGGAAAGTGTTTCTCCCCAGACAGTTCTCTGAGAAATGGTGATTACCACTTCCCATCAGGTCCTGGAACAGAACAGACAGCCAGTGGAGCAATACTCCGGTGCTCCAATGGTCTTACATAGACCACAGGCCCTCCGAGAGCTCCCTCCTGCTAACCTCATTAAGTGTTATTGACATTGCCGGCCCGGTCCTCCCCACAAATCCTTCCCCCCTCCACCCAGGAAAGTCTCTCTTCCTTCCCCCAGAAGACTGACCTGTTTGAAGTGCACCAGATAAATCAGGTCCTGTGCTGCTGAATCCTAGCCTGTTAAGTCTTTCTTCACGCAGTGGACCACTGGTGTGTAGCTCTATGGAAAACTGTAGGTTTTAAAACTCGGAGGACAGAACCGATACCCATACTTTCACTTATTATTCAACTCCACTGAATAGGTGAAATTTGAACCTCAGAGAGGAATGAATTGGATTTCCTGCACACTGTATGTCTTGAGTTCCCACATTACTTTTGTAACAGTTTGCTGGACACACATAGTCTGGAAACTAAGGCGAAAAGATTGATCAGTTGTCATGGCAGTATCTGATTTCTAACATAACATTTAGATACAGCTTTTTTTCTAGAGAGAGTTGAAAAGAAAATACAAAGTGAAATAAGTATTCTGATATGATTAGGCCAAGGCGTCTTTATCTCCCCCGAGAACTACTCATCAAAAACAAACACCATTTTCGGCAGCTTGTTTGTTCCGTTGTAATGATAAATTATGAAAGATGGATGCATAGCAATTAAATATTTCATAACTCAAAAATCCGCTTGGTAAACAAGATTCTCAGACTGAATTTTGTCAGAGAGAGACAGTAGCTATGTTTCCATTAACTTGTCCAGTGATTTTTTTGTTGACAATTAGAAAGTTTGCATATAGAAAATACAGTGCATTCACAAAGTACATTTTTCCAAATTTTGTTAAGTTACAGACTTATTCTAAAATGGATTAAATAAAACAAATAATGACAAAAACGAAAACAGGTTTTTAAACATTTTTGCAAATGTATTAAAAATAAAAAACAGAAAAAAATTGTTTACATGAGTATTCAGACCCTTTGCTATGAGACTCGAAATTGAGCTCAGGTGCATCCTGTTTCCATTTATCATCCTTGAGATGTTTCTACAACTTGACTGGAGTCCACCTGTGGTGAATGCAATTGATTGGACATGATTTGGAAAGGCACACACGTCTATATAAGGTCACACAGCAGCTGACAGTGCATGTCAGAGCAAAAACACTAAGCCATGATGTCGAAGGAATTGCTCCAAGACAGAATTGTGTTGAGGCACAGATCTGGGGAAGTGTACCAAAACATTTCTGCAGCATTGAAGGTCCCCAAGAACACAGTGGCCTCCATCACTCTTAAATGGAACCACCAAGACTCTTCCTAGAGCTGGCCGCCTGGCCAAACTGAGCAATCGGGGAAGAAGGGCCTTGGTCAGGGAGGTGACCAAGAATCCGATGGTCACTCTGACAGTGCTCCAGAATTCCTCTGTGGAGATAGGAGAACCTTCGAGAAGGACAACCATCTCTGCAGCACTTCACCAATCAGGCCTTTATGGTAGAGTGGCCAGACGGAAGCCACTCCTCAGTAAAAGGCACATGACAGCCCGCTTGGAGTTTGCCAAAAGTCACCTAAAGGACTCTCAGACCATGAGAAACAAGATTCTCTGGTCTGATGAAAACAAGATTCAACACTTTGGCCTGAATGCTAAGCATCACGTCTGAAGGAAACCTGGCACCATCCCTACTGTGAAGCGTGGTGGTGGCAGCATCATTCTGTGGGGATGTTTTTCAGCACGGACTGGGAGACTAGTCAGGATCGAGGGAAAGATGAATGAAGCAAAGTACAGAGAGATCCTTGATGAAAACCTGCTCTAGAGCACTCAGGATAATGGTTCACCTTCCAACAGGACAATAACCCTAAGCACAAAGCCAAAACAATGCAGGAGTGGCTTCAGTCTCTGGATGCCCTTGAGTGGCCCAGACAGAGCCTGGACTTGAACCCGATCTAACATCTCCGGAGAGACCTGAAAATAGCTGTGCAACGACGTTCCCCATCCAACCTGACAGAGCTTGAGAGGATCTGCAGAGAAGAATGATTAAATGATTAAAGGGTCTGAATACTTATGTAAATATTAACTGTGTTTTTAAAACTATATGAAGTGATAAAGACAAATACATTTCTCGCTGCTGGGGTCACTCGTGGGGGTGGCCACACAGTGCATTACTCAACACTCTCACTGAGCTCCCGAATGGCTGAAGGGGCACATCATGTCTTGTTAGGCATGGCACAACAACCTAATGAACAAGACCATAGGTCAAAGTGCAATGTTAAAATATTCTAAGACGAGCAGAGGAGCTTTCCAAGAGCCTGCCAGCAGGGAGAAATGCACTGAGAGCTCCAACAATCAATCGCCAGTTCAGGGGGAGACGGAAGTAGAATGTAGAAGTTTCAGTCAGTAGAAGCGGAGAATGAGTGTTGTGGTGAATTCTGTTCCGATAGTCGTAACAATTTCATGTTTACGTCAATCACGAGAGACTAGCAAGGAGGTGATGTCATGAATGAAAATGCACTATTAAAAATGAGAAGACGACGGAATGTGTTGTGCTCAATAAGCCTTGAATTATTGGTGTACTTAAATCTGTTGTAGAACATAAGGTCAGGCAGAATCAATACATTTTAAATGAGTACTCCTCTAGCTGTGTCGTGAAACTAAATAACATTTGGAGGGTGGACGACACAGATGTGAAGCATTAAGGGACAATATGCAATATTTACTACTGCTCATGTTTTTCTCAAGGACTGTCAGTACTGTCAGGGCAGCAGCAGTTTGTCTGAAAAACAGATCAAGGATTGTGGCGTTAAAGATAACTGTTTAGTTTGTAAATGTGACCTGCTTCTCTCTATAGCCATTGTCTCCATAGTCTCTCTCTGTGCCGTAGCGTAGGACATGGATTTATGTTCTAATATAATAAGGATTTTCACAGAGTATATGTCTGAATAAGATTTACAGGACGCTGGTTGTTAGCCGGCCTCCTTACTGCGCACATAGTCTCCCTCTTTCATTTCTTTATGGAATTCATAAAACTGTATTTGTTTTCTCTGAGCGCTGGACAAATTAGTTGAAGGATGAAAACTGGGTGCTGGGCTTGCCTTTGTATACATAAGCAACATCACACAACTGTCACTCTCAGGAGAGATGAAGCACTCACTCATTAAATAAACTGAAGCATATGCAGAAGATCTATGTGAAGAGTTATGGGCCGGAGGATAACTAACACCAGTAGATCTTCCCAGGCCCGGTCATGATATGAATAATACTAGTGCTCCTACACAGAATGAGTATTCCCCTGTGTGGATGGTCGGCCATAATAAAGCATGGGATGGTTGAAATGTGCAATCAGAACCTAGTAAATAATGACAAGCATTGTAATGGCAGCCCATCTGTGTGCGGTGTATTTGACACAACCTGATCAATCATGTTTGAAGAATGTACCTTATTAATATGTTCAAGATTGAACAACTAAGCATTATGTTTGTCACACCTAAATATGAGTCTGAACATACAGACCTTAATTCACTAGTTTTGCCCAGAGATCTGACTATAAAGATACATCTATGCCTTCGTTCCAAATGGCACCCTATTCTTTACGTAGTCGCACCATATATATTATAATATGTGTAAATAATGTTTGTCTCTATGGATCAGGCCATAACGTTAACATAGCGCATAACAACTTGAGCTCCCAGTTCTCCCCTTGGGCCCCCAGCAGGTTGGCTGACCATTAAAAAGGAAGCAAACAAACATGTGCTGTCTGTTCAAATAGCCTCTGTAGCTCCAGCTGGGGTAACTCTGAACATACAGTCCTGTATCTCTTGTTTGAACCGGATCAACCTTCCACTGTGTCTTCCAGTGAGGAAGTTGGCCGAGGTGGCTTTGGCTCTTCCTCTAACTCCCTAAGAGCTTCTATACTTCTATCCTCGGCTCTAACACAGGCCCAGTACACCTGGAAAGGACATTCCGGCCCTACCAATCCATGGCCAATTCACGGGTAATGTGCTGAGGGCTCAGGAAGGGAGAAGTTCTCAGAAATCTGCTCAAGGTGACGGATGGTTAATGGCTTAGACAGATTGAAACTAGTAGATTTCTTCTGGTTTTGCAACATGTTGTTGATTTATATGAAGCGCATAGATTTTTATTTTATTTATTTATTTTTATTTAACCTTTATTTAACTAGGCAAGTCAGTAAAGAACAAATTCTTATTTACAATGACGGCCTACCAAAAGGCAATTACCTCTGCGGGGACAGGGGCTGGGATAAAAATAATAATAATACAACTAAAATAAAATATAAACATAGGACAAAACATAAATCACGACAAGAGAGATAACACAACACTACATAAAGAGAGACCCAAGACAACAACATAGCAAGGCAGCAACACATGACAAACACAGCAGGGTAGCAACACAACATAATAACAACATGGTAGCAACACAATATGGTAGTACTACAAAACATGGTACAAACATTATTGGGCACAGACAACAACACAAAGGGCAAGAAGGTAGAGATAACAATACATCACGCAAAGCAGCCACAACTGTCAGTAAGCGTGTCCATGATTGAGTCTTTGAATGAAGAGATTGAGATAAAACTGTCCAGTTTGAGTGTTTGATGCAGCTCGTTCCAGTCGCTAGCTGCAGCGAACTGAAAAAACGACCGACCCAGGGATGTGTGTGCTTTGGGGACCTTTAACAGAATGCAACTGGCAGAACGGGTGTTGTATGTGGAGGATGAGGGCTGCAGTAGATATCTCAGATAGTGGGAAGTGAGGCCTAAGAGGGTTTTATAAAGAAACTAGTGGGTCTTGTGGCGGATATACAGAGATGACCAATTTACAGAGGAATATAATGATGTGTCCTATAAGGAGCATTGGTGGCAAATCTGATGGCCGAATGGTAAAGAACATCTAGCTGCTTGAGAACACCCTTACCTGCCAATCTATAAATTATGTCTCCGTAATCTATCATAGGTAGATTGGTAATCTGAATCAGGGTTAGTTTGGCAGCTGGGGTATAAGAGGAGCGATTACGATAGAGGAAACCAAGTCTAGATTTAGACTTTAGCCTGCAACTTTGATATGTGCTGAGAGATGGACAGTATACCGTCTAGCCATACTCCCAAGTACTTGTAAGAGGTAACTACCTCAAGCTCTAAACCATCAGAGCGGGGTAAGGGGTAATCTTCTTACCAAACCACAATATGGGTAGAGCATTTAATTGCTAATAATCTGAGAAATAATCTAGGGAGACCCATTGCTTTAGGACTTGGTCAGGTGGTTTAAGCATGTCCCAGTTTAGGTCACATAGCTGGGCAAATTCAGACAGTGTAAGGGGCCAGGAGAGCTTAGAGCAGGTAGGGTACAGGCCGGTACTGATGGAGGACGATAGCACCCAGCAATAGTCAACAAAGAGCTATTTGAAAGTGTAATACTTAAAACCAGCAAATCAAATTGTTTGGGGTCAGACTTGCTGGAGACAACCGGGGACTGAAGGTGATCCTTGGTAAAATAAATTGTCCTCCAGGATAAGAACCATCAATCAAATTGAACCATCAATTTGATCTGGTGTTCCACTGCTACTGAGGGAATCTCACTAGACATACATGGTGGACTTCAACACGTATCCAATGACCAAATGAAAGATTAGCAGAGACGTAGCATTTTTTCCGCTATTAACGCCAGACCTCAGACATTAGTGATAATGGAGTCTCTCTCCTGGTGCTTGAGGGTCATATGGAGTTGCAGGAAACCTACAGTGTTATTCTAATTTTAATACAGCAGCTTCAATTGAAAAGCCAAGCCACCTTGCCTGCCTTAGGGCCTCCCAGTGGACAAGCGCTTACACCGCTGAGCAAGCCTTCTCTCAAAAAAGCAGATATTCATTCCAGCAAAAGAAAACTCAGTCCAGACTCAAACTTCTCTCTTTGGCACCATTGTGACCATTCAATGTTTTTGCAGCTTTAAATATATACTCTTATGAGGATTCTTGTTTATTTGCTAATGTTTAGTGGTTCAATAATCCGCCCCCTATTGCTGGCTCCGTCTCCGATGTGTTTGATGAAGCCTGCCAGGCAGTGCCCACACAAGTCATACAACTCAGCATCAGGAAATGTGTTCCTACAGAGCTCTAAATAATCTGTGTACAGTTAGAGTGAATCAGTTGGACAAGTTTGATTACTCCACATTTACAGAAAGGGTTTCTAAATATAACTGACGGGCTCATCACCATTTCCAAATTCAATTTTGTACATTACTTGAAAGATATAGTAGGAAGGCAAGTGCCTTAACATTTTTGGAGGTTTCTGATTGACCCCAAATGGTACAAGGACAATAGGATCTGAGTCGCACCAATTATGCTTCTAAGTAAAAAGGAAGGTAGGCTATAAATGCATAGGATCCAGTTATAAGCCAGGTAAACAGTCATTGTGAAACCATAGAAACTCAAATATTAACTTGTCTAATGTAATAAATTAGAGAGACTAATAAGAATGTCATCCAGTGGTTACAAAACCAAGACGTTATTAAGAAAACTAGGAACCAAACTTTCAGAGGGACGCTCATGAAGGTTATACCTGCCTTGTTAATTGCAGCTAATCAAGCTGTCAAGTTTTTGGGGGGTTGGGGGCTGTGTCTGGGGGTGGAGGGGGGTGAGAGGCTTGATGTCTGTGTACAGGAGTTCTGACCAGACCTCAAAGAACAAGAACAAGGGTGCCGCCAGCCAACCCACAGACCAATCTGTCAATGGTAATCCAATGGTTCCTGCTAAAGCTCGCTACATAAACATAGCAAATCATGTCTCCTGAAAGTTTATCAGCACAGGGCCCATGGAACACATTCATTTTCAAGGAATCTGAAAGACATTTTTGAAAGGGGCCAGAACAAACAATGAAACCTGTACTCATTACAACCAGATGCAGGGTATTAATCTTAATAGAAAACACAGGCGGGGGAATTAGAAAAACTTCAAGCACTTTAATCTGTTAATTAGGTACTCCTTCTTCCATTTAGCAGTCAAACTGATCCAGGAATTAAACAGAGCTAAGACTGGAGGAATTTGTAGCGTAAATTTGCAGCGTTTGGTTACGGATGAGATTATGTAATCTGTTTGTCAGCGGACACCGAGCAAACTGCAAACCACAACAGTAGACTTTCCAAACCCTTTGAGTTTAAAGGCAAATAAGTCTGGTATTTTGTCTCACAGTCACAACATTATCTGACCAATAAATGCTCATGTTACCCAGGATCCCAAACGAAACACTCAGTTTCCCTCAGGGAATCCTGTGGGAGTGGGACTAGCCAGAGAAAAACTCCATAGCAGGCAAAAGCCTCTAAGTAGGGAGACTGTCCAATCATTCAACCAACACTCCCACACACACACCTGCTGAATTGAAACAAACTCTCTCACAGACAGTCCCAGGGTCTCTCTTTATAGAAATCAATAGAGGAATCCAGGGAAATGTTCTCATCATATTCACTCTGGTTTTCGCTCTACTCATAATGCAGGGTTTTCAATACAAGCTTTACAGATGTGAGACTAAGCATTGGCCTTTATGGTTAAATAATAAGGGATATAAATATGTCTTAGAGCATATTACAAAATACCCCAAGACTACCGGTATAGATGTCATTGTCTCCCAAACCCAATATGAACCCATCGCCACCGTTCCAACAGAACAGACGGTCAGACATGATAGAGACAGTCAGACATGATAGATACAGTCCACCAGGGTTCATTTCCTCAAGGTCTGATTAAGATTGGAATGTTCAGGAGCATAGTCTGACCAATACTCTACACAGCCATATTATACACAGACTCTCTTGTCTACACAGTATCATTCTGTCCAGAGCTATCCATACATACACACGATCGCACATCATCACAGTCTGAGAAGTAACGACAGTGCTACTTGGCCCCAGACAGTGCTACTTGACTATGGTCAGGAAGTCTCCACACACACACACACATGTACACACACACACACGGGCATGCTTGTAAACACACACAAACAGTTACAGACGTGTACACACATACACACGCACACACACACACACACACACAACCACATATGCAGACATTCACACAAAAATGGGGGATCCTTTCTCTGGGAGAAATAAACGTGGTCGAGAGGGTTAATTACCTCCAGCTCATAGCCAGAGGAACATTATTCAAGCAAGGTATCACAGAAAGAATGCCCTGGGCTATTTAAACACAGTTTAAAAATAAAAACAATTCTGTCTGCTAACTAGCATGTCATTAGGAAGAGACTCTGACTGAGAGAGAGAGAGAGAGAGAGAGAGAGAGAGAGAGAGAGAGAGAGAGAGAGAGAGAGAGAGAGAGAGAGAGAGAGAGAGAGAGAGAGAGAGAGAGAGAGAGAGAGAGAGAGAGAGAGAGAGAGAGAGAGAGAGAGAGAGAGACTATGGGAAAAGAGAAAGATTGTCTAACAGTGACCTGTCTCTCTCTGTATAACTGACAGATCTAGGGGAAAATGTAGGACATTCGATGTGCAGTATCAGTAACTTTACAGAGTGATAAAAACAGAATCTCAGTCAGCCAACTACCTGGAAATGACCAACAACTGGAACCCCACTCTCTTACTTGAGTGTGATAAATGTCATGCTGAGACACCAGAAATGTTTTTGTTTCTAACATATAAAACTAATCAAACTCAGATGGGGTGTAGCTAATGGCTGACTTGGAAGGAACATATGTGTGAGAGACAGGATTCCAATCACGCAAGTTAGCATTGTTGTCCCAGCCCCTAACGTTTTACATTGTACATTACAGAGCGACTTACAATTAGTTAGTGCATACATGTTCTAACCCCTCTCACCCAGACACACACACAGAGCTATCCACATACACACCTATCTACACACACACATTCACGTAAGCACACATGAGCACACACAGCAGCATGATAGTCTTTTCACAAAAACACCCTGAACAAAATCAGGCTTTTCTGGCTAAAACCAGATGTGACCTGTCCACAGCATTTCATCATCCCTGCTCGTTTCATGTTTCCTTACTTCCTGCGGACCGACATGTCGTTTCACCAAAGCCTGGCCGTTCTAAAGTGTAACGAAGTGAGACAGAGTAGTGTTCACCTTTAAGACCGGGCTCGGATGTCTCAGACCTCATGTGTTTAACACGTTGCGGAGAGCACTAAGGCCGTGGCGGGAGCATCAACCCACAACACATAGCATCAATGCTGCAAACCGCATGTCACAATCTGAAGGATTACATTAGAATAGCGTCCTCTGACATCCGTGATTAGAAGCAGGTGGACGATTGGCCCCCACAGCGGTGAAGGAGGCGGTGTTGTAGTGTACCGGCACAGCTTGGCGCTCACACCAAAGAGGGCTTCGTTCAAGAAGTCTAACCTATGATGAGTGCTGAAAAGAAGGAGGAGGGAGCGAATCTGCAGTGTGTACTGAGTCTCCCTAACGTGCTGGCAGAGCCAGGCGTCACTTACAGGCTTCTGTCAGTGTGCATTCTCCTTGTGTCCGGGCCTAGCGAGAGGGAGTTGTGGTGAAAACACATAACGGCAGATCCCAGGGCTCTGTAACCCAATCGTCTTTCTCTTTCTTTTCACACTCCCTTACTGTCTGCCTCTCTCTCAGCGGCAAAGGTGATCTCAGTATGAGTAACAGACATTGGTTTTAATGGTCCATACACACGCACGGCTGTGCTCACTGTTTCCTGATGTGAAAGTACTCTGTGAACATCACACTTTGCATGTTTGAGGGAATTGGCCTGTGCTAGATGCTGTGCAGAATCACTTATCCATGAACGGTCTTACATCCAAAATAGCTACTTATTATGAGATCACGATCAGTTAACCTGCACACCACCTTGCTCAGGCTGATCCTCTTGGATGTGTTGATTGTCTGAATGTCTGCCGAAGGGTTAATGGACATACTTATTCCACATTTTGTCATGTTACAGCGTGAATTCAAAATAGATTAAATTGATTTTTTTTTCAACACACAATACCCCATAATGACAAAGTCAAAACATGTTTTTAGAAATGTTTGCTAATTTATTGAAAATGAAATACAGAAATTTCTCATTTACGTACGCATCATTTACGTACGCACACCCCTGAGTCAATGCATGTTACAATCACCTTTAGCAGGGATTACAGCTGTGAGTCTGTCTGGGTAAGTCTCTAAGAACTTTGCACAACTGGATTGTACAATATTTACCCATTCTTGTTTTCAAAATGCTTCAAGCTCTTTCAAATTTGTTGTTGATCATTGCTAAACCATTTTCAAGTCACAGATTTTCAAGCAGATTTAAGTCAAAACTGTAACTCGACCACTCAGGAACATTCACTGTCTTCTTGGTAAGCAACTCCAGTGTAGATTTGGCCTTGTGTTTTAGGTTATTGCCCTGCTTGAAAGGTAAATTCATCTCCTAGTGTCTGGTGGAAAGCAGACTGACCCAGGTTATCCTCTAGGATTTTGCCTGTGCTTAGCTCCATTCCGTTTATTTTTTATCCTGAAAACTCCCCAGTCCTTAACGATTACAAGCATACACATAGCACAATGCAGTCACCACTATGCTTGAAAATACGGAGAGTGGTACTCAGTAATGTGTTGTATTGGATTTGCCCCAAACATAACACTTTGTATTCAGGACAAATGTAATTGCTTTGCCACCCTTTCTGCAGTATTACTGTAGTGCCTTGTTGCATGTTTTGGAATATTTTTGTTATGTACAGGTTTCCTTCTTTCTCTGTCAATTAGGTTAATATTGTGGAGTAACTACAATGTTGTTGATCAAACCTCAGTTTCTCCTATCACAGCCATTAAACTATGTAACTGTTTTAAAGTCATCATTGGCCTCATGGGGAAATCCATTAGCGGTTTCCTTCCTCTCCGGCAACTGAGTTAGGAAGGACGCCTGTATCTCTGTAGTGACTGGGTGTATTGATACACCATCCAAAGCGTAATTAATTACTTCACCATGCTCAAAGGGATATTCAATGCCTGCTTTAAAAAAAAAATCTACCAATTGGTTCCATTCTTTGCGAGGCACTGGAAAACCTCCCTGGTATTTGTGGTTGAAATTCAATGCTCGAGGGACCTTACAAATAATAGAAAGGCTGAGGTACTGAGATGAGATAGTCATTCAAAAATCATTTTAAACACTATTATTGCACACAGAGTGAGTCCATGCAACTTATTATGTGACTTGTTAAGCAACTTTTTACTCGTGAACCTATTTAGACTTGCCATAACAAAGAGGTGAATACTTATTGACTCAAGATATTACTTCAGGTTTTCATTTTTTATTAGTTTGTCAAAAATTCTAAAAATGTATTTCCACTTTGACATTATTGGGTATTGTGTGTAGGCCAGTGACAACACGTACATTTAGTCTATTTGAAATTCAGGCTGTAACACAACAAAATGTGAAAAAAGT
This sequence comes from Thymallus thymallus, assembly GCA_023634145.1. NCBI lineage: Eukaryota > Metazoa > Chordata > Actinopteri > Salmoniformes > Salmonidae > Thymallus > Thymallus thymallus. The sequence goes on from CM042379.1 coordinate 11,503,665, forward strand.
CAAGAGGTGTGAATACTTTCAGTTCAGACACAAACATATGGGCCCGAGGAACAGACAGTCAACAGGCGCTATAGTGTACATCCATATCTGTATTGCTAACTGTTTCTGTTCCACAACATCCACATTAATATATGGACCATAACATACCATTGCGGGTGAGGCCCTTAAGTACATTGGGCTGTGGCCCCTAAGGGCCCATAAAGGCTGACTGATTTACCTGTGCTACACTGGCTTGAGGTCAGTAATTCATACATTATATCCAGGGGGTTCCCTGGTTGTTATCCAATGGTTCTCCTGTGGTTCCAGGTGACCCAGGGCTGGGTAAAGCATGGATAAAGCAAGTCTGAGATCCAGAGAGAGGCTTGCATGCTTCCTTGCTGTGTGATGATGTTTTCCAGACGTGTTCTATACAACACAGACCAGGATTAGGGAACATGGAGAAAAGCACACCTAATAAATCTGGAGAGGTTAGCTCTCTCCCCTCCATCTATCTCTTTCTACCCCTCCCCTGTTCCCTGCACCATTGACAAATTCAAAATCCACAGCAAAATATAAAAGTCTCAAAATTATCAAATAATTGTGCCATCTCTTTCATGGTCTGACAATGTGGTCTCATTAGAATATGTAAAAATATGGGTGGTTGGTACCCTTATACATATCTATCTCTATCACTCAGTATCCCTGCACATTGTAAATATGGTACTGGAAGTGACCTTGTAAATAGCTTCTTACTTTCCCGAGTTCTTCTTATTTATTTTGGTCTACCTTATGTTATTTTTTGTGTTACATTGATATTGATTACTGCATTGTTAGATTTGGAGCTTGCAAAAAAGGCATTTCACTGTACTTGTGCACGTGATATTAAAAAACGTGCAACTTTAAATACTATGGTTATAAACAGTATTTCAACATTCAGACATATTTCTAATGATATGGTCTCCATCTCAGCCAACAGTTTTTCTTACTAGCTGGGTGTGGCTCTCCCTGAGTCACTACAACTGCTGGGTTCATGGCTCCAGGTATGGAACAGAGATCCAGGTCTAAACAAACGTCCCATTCACCCACCAAACCTGGTTTATATTAGTACTGCGGTTTGGTTCCAAGATCTGACCACAGTGTGTAAAATTTTATGTAAAATGCTTTTAGGAGAAGGGAGAATCGCAATAGTATTACAACCACCACACTTACATCTAGGTCAACCCAAACCTGAATGCAATGCTGGCGTGAACCATCAAGCTCTGACCACAGTGTGTAAAACTGGTGGAAAGTGCTGTAGACAAAATTTATTATATTATTATAATTATTAAAGGTAGACTCTGCGATATAACACAGATGCAGAAAGTAAACAGCATAGTGGGTCAATTTCTGCAACAACTAAGAGCGTTGATGCGCGAGGCTCAGGGGTTTTGGTCCCCTGGCTACCACACTGTAACATGCGCAGATACCATGTGTGACAGTGTGATAGCGAAGTCTTGCATCTCGCTCATCTCAATATCTGTGGTGCTGCTCGTGGCAACGTAATTTCTCTGAGTCTACATTTAAGTGAGTTGACAGAGCAGTTCTGCATCAACTACCTCATGCTTTAACCCACGTAATGGGTACTGGCATAGGTATACTTTCCACGTCATATGAACTAAACAGAATAAAAAACATACCTGCATAAGCTGTGCTGGTCATTGAGACAACACAAAGAATACACTTCTCTTATCAAGGGAGAATCGCCATAGTATTACAACCACCACAATCACATCTAGGTCAACCCAAACTGGAATGGAATGCTGGAGTGAACCAATAAAGCATGGAGAACATTGTAGAGCTTCCCCCTCCCCATTTTTCTTGTCCTTAATACGTTTAGCAGCCAAGGCATGGTTCTGCAGGGCTAACTCTACTGCAGCAAAGCAGAGACAGTTAGGGCAGGAGCTCTGAGGAACACAGCACATCTTCATCACTCTGATTGAGATGACAGAGCCCTTTGGCAGGTTGAAACCTGCTGACCAGGGACACAAAACCAAGGAAAATGCTCAGAAGCAGACTAAACAGAAATAGTTTATTAAGACATTTTCACATTTTCAATGACATTTCTACAGTGTGCCCTAATGAACACAACCCTGGACTGGTTCTAAGAAGGTGTGGATAATCTTAAGGCCTGTGGCATAGTTAACCTGGTGGACATGGGAATATGGTTTCAGCTCTTATAATCAACGCTCCACTGCTGGAGTAGGCCATATGCTGAAACTACATGGTAATAACCTTGGAATAGCACTTGGAACATTGGAGCATGTGCGTATGAATGGGCATTGCAACTCAAAAAGCAGTTCCCTTCGATCACACCTTTAATCACAATCACACATTGTATCTATATTTATACAACGGGTGGGTGCTGATTCTTTAAAAGCGCATTTCAGCCGGTGTCTATTCCACAAGTTACCACCGGATAAATCTATGACGTTAAAATGCCTATTTACTCTGTTCCATCTGACTACCTAATCCACTGTCTCATCAGCCCAGCCAAGCATTTTATTAACTTGATCTCCACTATAAAAAGCATCTAGACATTATCTCACATTTCTTTTAGACTAACATTTAGTTTTCATCCGTGGAGATTTGTATAGACTTTGCTGTCTGTCTCTCCGAAATTTGCAACATTGTTTAAATTTTCAAATTCGATCTCCAGCTATCCCATAGTAATGAACGAGTTGGGAGTCGGGACGAGATAGACAGGCAATTAAGATTATCTACCCAAAAAAGTGGAAATTTATGACACAGTTGCATTTCTCGAGAGATGGCTTCCAGAGGCATTGGGGCCGGACAACTTTCCGGACTCCCTTACCCCTTTTCCACCAAAAAAGAACTGGTTCGGAACTGGTGCTGGTTCAAAGTTGGTTCAACTTGCGAACCTTCTCAGAACCTGTTTGTTTTTCCACTGACTAGAGAGCCCAGCGAACGACGTTGTTACGTCACTGTGTACGTCGCCATACGTTTTAGCTTTCCCAGAAACGCTTGCGCCAACTTCAAGCATAACAATTACAATGGCGGACTACATCGTCTTTCTGCAAATGTTTCTCCAGGCTTTGCGATCCTATATTGGGGTCAGAAGAAGACGTTTAGAACACATCTACTAGCGCTGTGTTTTTAGCAATGGCGGTCACAACCTTGTTGTTGGTCACAATAACCCCGCCCCCAGCCCCTGACGTAAGCATGACGTGGTAAAAGAACGGTTCTAGTTCAGCAAAGAGTTGGTGCCGCTTTGGAACCAATTTTCCAGGCCGAGAACCGGTTCTTTGGCTGTCGAAACACAAAGAACTGGTTCGCGAGTAGGCACCGGCTCCGAACCGACTCTCAAAATGCTTTGGTGGAAAAGGGGTACCTGTGCATTGAAAGAGCCCATTGGCTTCCGGCTCCTACAGGCCCGAGAAACCACCCCTCTCCTCGTGCCCTTATCATGAAGTTTCTCAACTTTCAAGATAAAGTCAGAGTGATGGGTAAAGTCAGGGCTAAGGGCAAGGTGATGTATGGGGACCAAGAGATCATGTTCTCCCCTGACCTATCCACAGACCTGCACCGAAAAAGAAAACGCTACGACGGGGTCAAACGCCAGCTCAGATCCCTCAACATTGCCTACGGAATAGCCTTCCCAGTCTCACTTACAATGGACTGACACACAAGTTTGAATCTTCCTCTCAAGCCGAGGCATTCATCCGTGGCATACAACGTGAATCTCCTTCCTAGTCATGTTGACTCTCTGAAGTTTACCACCACTCTGGACTAAGGATAATTAAACCACCTTAGATTATGTGACTGTTCTTAAGCTAACTAACATTAGCTAATGTATTAGCTGCTAAATTACTATACTAGTACTGTAGCTAGCATAACAGCTAAGTAATAATATGGCGAGCTAGACCACTCTAAGTTTCCTTATATTATTTGTAGCATGTACAGTGAGGAGAACAAGTATTTGATACACTGCCGATTTTGCAGGTTTTCCCACTAACAAAGCATGTAGAAGTCTGTAATTTTTATCATAGGTACTCTTCAACTGTGAGTGACGGAATCTTAAACAAAAATCCAGAAAATCACATTGTATGATTTTTAAGTAATTCATTTGCATTTTATTGCATGACATAAGTATTTGATACTGTCATGTCCTGATATGTTTCACCTGTCTGTGTTTGTCCCCTCCCCACACCAGGTGCACCCTATCACCAGCATTAATCAGTGTGGGTATTTAGTCTCTTGGGTGCTGTTGGCATTTGCCAGATCGTCTTGCTTAGTCAGTCGTTTCCAGCACTCTCTCGTATTATTAACTCTGCCAGTCTGTTTCCCGGTATTTGGACCTCTACCTGCCTGTTGGATTACGTTCCTGTCTAGCCCCCTCATGTGCCTTCGACCATCTGATCTGCTGCCAAACGAACTCTGCCTGCATTACGGATTACGAGCCTGTCTACTCCTCTGCACTGCCAGCCTTCTGATTCCCGGTAACGAACGCTGCCTGAACTACGACTACGAGCCTGACTCCCCTTATTGGACGACTGCCATTCAGACTCCCGGTTACGAACATTGCCTGTCATTGATTACGAACCTGTTTTGCCCCATATTTCCTATTAAACAGTCAATCATATCTCTGCCTCCGTGTCGGTTTTTGGGTCCCGCATATCTGTCGTTGTGTCAGATACATCAGCAAAGCAGAACTTAATATTTGGTACAGAAACCTTTGATTGCAATTACAGAGATATACGTTTCCTGTAGTTCTTGACCAGGTTTGCACACACTGAAGCAGGGATTTTGGCCCACTCCTCCATACAGACCTTCTCCAGATCCTTCAGGTTTCGGGGCTGTCGCTGGGCAATACGGACTTTCAGCTCCCTCCAAAGATTTTCTATTGGGTTCAGGTCTGGAGACTGGCTAGGCCACTCCAGGACCTTGAGATGCTTCTTACGGAGCCACTCCTTAGTTGCCCTGGCTGTGTGTTTCGGGTCGTTGTCATGCTGGAAGACCCAGCCACGACCCATCTTCAATGCTCTTACTGAGGAAGGAGGTTGTTGGCCAAGATCTCGCGATACATGGCCCCATCCATCCTCCCCTCAATACGGTGCAGTCGTCCTGTCCCCTTTGCAGAAAATCATCCCCAAAGAATGATGTTTCCACCTCCATGCTTCACGGTTGGGATGGTGTTCTTGGGGTTGTACTCATCCTTCTTCTTCCTCCAAACACGGCGAGTGGAGTTTAGACCCAAAAGCTCTATTTTTGTCTCATCAGACCACATGACCTTCTCCCATTCCTCCTCTGGATCATCCAGATGGTCATTGGCAAACTTCAGACGGGCCTGGACATGCGCTGGCTTGAGCAGGGGGACCTTGCGTGCGCTGCAGGATTTTAATCCATAACGGCGTAGTGTGTTACTAATGGTTTTCTTTGAGACTGTGGTCCCAGCTCTCTTCAGGTCATTGACCAGGTCCTGCCGTGTAGTTCTGGGCTGATCCCTCACCTTCCTCATGATCATTGATGCCCCACGAGGTGAGATCCTGCATGGTGCCCCAGACCGAGGGAGATTGACCGTCATCTTGAACTTCTTCCATTTTTCAACAGTTGTTGCCTTCTTACCACGCTGCTTGCCTATTGTCCTGTAGCCCATCCCAGCCTTGTGCAGGTCTACAATTCTATCCCTGATGTCCTTACAAGGCTCTCTGGTCTTGGCCATTGTGGAGAGGTTGGAGTCTGTTTGATTGAGTGTGTGGACAGGTGTCTTTTATACAGGTAACGAGTTCAAACAGGTTGTCCTATTTGGAACTAATAAATATATGTAGCTGGAGAGGGGGATACATCTACTCTGATAGGTGGAGGAAGTCCTTCTGGCTGGAAAGGGGGATAAATCTACTCTGATAGGTGGAGGAAGTCCTTCTGGATGGAGAGGATGATAAATCTACTCTGAGAGGTGGAGGAAGTCCTTCTGGATGGAGAGGATGATAAATCTACTCTGAGAGGTGGAGGTAGTCCTTCTGGCTGGAAAGGGGGATAAATCTACTCTGATAGGTGGAGGAATCTACTCTGAGAGGTGGAGGAAGTCCTTCTGGATGGAAAGGGGGATAAATATACTCTGAGAGGAGGAGGAATGAAAGATGTTAAGGGGGAGAGGAGGAATAAGAGGTCAAAGCTGCTGTGGTCACAGAGGGAACCGAATAACAGGATGCTAAAAACCTTGATGGAAAAGATTCAAGGCTTATCTGTGTCCCCCTTCCCTGTTGCCTGATTATTGTGTGTGTTCCTCTGTTGTTCTCCCTTCCCTGAAAACCCAAGTAGCTTTTTCCAAACAAACGAGCTGGACACTGATGCGTCCCTGTGAAATGTCACAGCCGGAGGAAGAGCAACAAAGTGTGTGTGCGCGTGTATGTGTGTGAGATTTTGTGAGACTCTGTGAGATTGTGCGTGTGTGTGAGATAGTGTGTGTGTGTGTGCGTGCGTGTGACAATGTCACAGTGAGTGTATGTGTGCGTGTGTGCATGCATGAGCATGGGAAGGCGGTGTAACTAATTGTTCTCTGTTCTCTCTTGGTGGGAGTCTTCCTTAGAATATCAACTAACAAACAATGTCCTCTCGCCGTTGGCTGGATGGCAGAGGGTTAGTGGTCAGAGGGTCAGGGAGAAAGGAGAGCAAAACAAGAGATGTTATTCTGGATCCTGTTACTTCTCGTATTTAGAGTCCATGGCCCACTAGTATGCTTTCACCGAAGGTAAACATTCTGTCCATATAATCCAAAAGGTTAAAGATCCTAGATCAGCACTCCTACTCTATGGGAAGACTTTATGTGAATATGGACCCTGGTGTCCAGACAGGCAGTGTCTGTTCCATCTGTGAGAACCTCAAACTGAATTAGAATCCAGATAGCATGCTGGAGGACCGAGGCAGGGTTAAGTTAGCCCCCCAGCGCCCGGGGCACCAGCCTTCATAGGACCCCTTTTCTCCCAGAGTGCACTTCTGCCACCTCTAATTACCCAGCAACCCCCATCGAGCAGCCACTGCCGATCGCAGCCACAGGAAAGGCTAATTTATGTTGTCCAAAGTAAAAGCACAAGGTCTGCACTGTGTCCATTAGGACTTTAACAGTATGCATTCCTTTAAGGATATAGGTCAGTCTCTAGGGCTGGACTCACTTATGAACACACAGCCTCACAGCTCGGCTGTGAAATAGGATACAAGACAAAGGGGTGGCTAGTGGGTACAGAGTGGACACTAAAGGTAAAATAAAACGTTGACCTTTCCAATATTCTCGACGTGTTTAGTCGAAGAAGGCATCTGTGTTTCTCTCTGGCCTCTCATTCACTCTCTCTCACTCTCGATCTCATTCTCGCTCCCTCTCTCTCTCGCTCTCTCTTTACCATTCTCTCACTCCACCTCCCTCACAAACCCCCCCCCCCCCCCCCCAACATGTTCTCTTTCTCTGACTCCAAGGCGACTCACTCACCGTACTGGCAGCGTGTTCCTTGGAAGCCTACGGGACACTCACAGATCTGGTCACCTCTCTTAGCACACCTGCCCCCATTGAAGCACGTAGTAGCAGCACACACCCCTGTAGAACACAACGCACATCAGTCATTTCAGTAGCACCTGCAAATGCTTATACACATCATGGGCACAATAACACATTATCATTTAATTTCCTATGTACGATAGTGCTAAATTTGTCCATAGATAAATGTGTTCATACAAAAATAATCTTCAGTGTTTGTCTTTGAACTCACGGTGCAAACAGCCCCTCTCCTTGCCCCTCTGTGTCCACCCAGGGCAGCACCTGTACACCCTGTGCACATCCATACTGTACACCTGCCTGTAGGCTGTGTAGTAGCCTGTTCTGCAGAAAGGAAATGAGATACAGGTGATGGATATTAATTTGATCACCCTGTTGGAGGAGAACTTTCCTGCAATACAGGAAAAGTTAAACATTTTGTGTATTTGTGGTTTTAAAAGGCTTCTGAAGTCTGTAACTTCCATTTGAAACCCCCAAACAATTTCCATTAATTATAATCCACATAAAAATGCACATTTCCTGTTGCTGCAGAGACTGAGTACAACTATCCAACAACAACAACAACAACAACAACAGGGTATTGGAGAAGACGTGCCACTCACCTCCTTTCGTAGCCAACACACCAGCGGTGGCCGGTGCAGCCTTGCTTCCAGACCTTGACCATCCGAGTGAAGGCCTGGACACAAGGCTGGCGTGCACCCAGCATGGACAACTCCTGGTCCGCACACACATTAGGCCTGCAGAGACACAGAGACGACGGTTCAGTCGGCAACAGTTTACATTAAGTAGCTTGTATACCTGTGTAGTAACACTGTAATTACTCTGGGTACTAGGGCTGCATTGTTATATACCGTGTTGTTATCATCGATTTGATCATTCATTTACAATGGTATAAAAATGGAGATGAGCGGTTTTGATATCCTTCAAGTGATTAATGATACATAGGACAGGAGAGGGTCAGGGTTGAGGCTCATGAGAGAGAGTTTTTACTCTCCCCTCTCTGACGCCAGAGTTGCTGACCCTTATCATGAACCACAAAGCAGCACCAGACCCTCCAGCATCTTGACAGGTGCCCAGCGTGTGTTTGTGTCGGAGTGCTCCCCCTTACCCTGGGGAAATACTGAAACAGTCCAAGAGGTAGCAGATGCACACATTCCAACAAACACAGTTACATACATTACCTCAATTTACTATTTTATGTCTATTTACAGCACCAGATAGACCTGGGAAATTAGCAATTGGATGGAATTTAGCAATGACAATTGGCCATTTTTAGGAGTATCTCATTGTTTAGCTCAAGGCACACTATACGGCTTGTGCATTGCCTGCTGTGAGCTCCATAATGTCAAGTAAAATCATTCTATTTGCATCTGTTCTCTGGATTTTGGTCCGTTCTCCTTTAGAATTCCCTAGACTCATGCTCTCAAATACTCTGCTAGACTTGGACAGTGTTCCAGACACCCAATAAACAACCAATGAAACGTTCCAGCCGATATGTCAGAATGTGTGTGCTTGTATGTCTGTGCGTGCATGACTTTGTACATATTTTTTATTTTTTATTTCATTGTCTGTCTGCCAATGAAAATGCTAAGGGATTCAGCAGCTGAATATCTGACTATCTATATAGCATCATAAATATATCAAGATGCTGTCAGAACAGGGATTTAAAACACACTTTTGTCCAAAGGTGTATTTCTGCATCTGCACACACCATCTGGGTTCAATAGACAGCAGGATAGGCTAATTTGCTAAGGGAAGTATTAGGCTCCTACATGAAAATACCCTCCTGCATGCGTGTCCTGCACACGCTCATTCTTTTCGGGAAGTCTCTTGAGAAATGCACATTCCTTTACATCCTCAGTATAATAATGGCCATGCTTGCCGGGTAAAGCAATATGGTTTATTTTACATGAGGTCCACAAAGGTCGACGCCTAGAGGACAAATGCCTCCAAAAAAGACAAGAGTGCATGCTACAGATATAACGTTAGTATCCAACAGTAGAAAACAGTGACAATAAAGCCTAATAACCATGATTAGAGGTTGTGGTTGATCCCTTTAACCAAAAGTTGTCCGGCCTATTGAAACATGCCTCAATAACACATTTCTTATTTACAGACTCAAATGTTAATGTGTCTCATGTGTCTCAGAGACACATGCAGGCTATAGATCATGTATTAGATCATGCAACATAAAATATTCGTGCAACTCTAAATTCACTCACATGTCAGGTTGTAACTCCAGAGATGATGCAATGCGAGTGGTGTCCAGTGCTATCATACACCAAATTAAAATGTCCAAGAACATTATTCATTCACACAGAGAAGACCACAAATTAAAGAGTGATGTGGAGAAGGTAAATATCTCCTATAGTCCCGTCAAATAATGTTGTGCATCCTGTCTCCGACTGAGAACGCATAGAAACAGGACTACAATGCTTCGTCTCTAGCCACAAGATTGTCCCGTATCTAGAGAGCTTGAGAGAGGGTCTTCTTGTCCCTCAGTTTGCATCCCCCTTCACCGTATGGGCTCCATTCTCAAGAGTGCCGGAGAACCACCCACAACCACTAGAGGGTCCCTACCATCACTAATGAGATCGATCTCTACTTAGCTCTCCTCCACTTAGAGCTTTTCAACTGTGTATTTTGATCTATGAAAAGTGTAGCCTATTGAACTTTAACTTCATACACTAATATATATTTTTATTGGTTTGATTTTTCATCAATTCACAACCTTTATTTAGGAGATCAAAGAAATATGCCACCACTAAGACTTTCTGACACGTTCCCGCTTTATTGTTTTTCTCTGGAACCTGTCAACTTGTTTTCTTGGCAGGATCCTGCTCCATTCTCCAAAGCAGCATAAGTATAATTGTTTGAACTTGTTAGCTGTGTTGGTCTCTGTCTGTCCCAGTTAGTTAGCTATCTACTCGGTGTGAACTGCTAATTTGCTTAAGTAGGTGTCACGGTGCGTAGTATTGAAGGGACGATATACGGAGCGCTGGTGAAGTGTCATCCTTTTTATTTGAAATGAGATGTTCTCACGAGGCATTAAACAAATAAAAAGGAGAGTGAAAAAATATAACTATAACAAAAACACGGTGACTTACTTTTGAATGTTGCAGGCAGTGCAGACAGACAAACGAACAATGATCCACACACAGGTGGATTTGTGTGGGGATTAAATACTATCCCCAATCAGAGACAACGCTAGACAGCTGTCTCTGATTGGGGATGATAATCTCCCTAGTTAGTGTGTGAGAGCTTGGTTGTGTGCCTCTCTCCTCCCCTAGGTGGGAGTAAGAGGCCTTACCACAACCAAGCCCTCACAGTACCCCCCCCCCTAAGGTGCGGACTCCCGATCGCACACAAAAAAAATCCCCCCTCTCCTGAAAGAAAAAATGTCCAAAACTCTAGGGGGGACATGGCGGGGTACTGAGGTGGTTGCTGGTGGGGGCTCCGGTTCCGGTTCCGGGCGTGGCACAGGCTGTGAGAGTAGCTTCTCTCCTACCTCTCCGTTGCACGCCCGGTCCGGTCCGGACCCCGGCGCGATGGTTTCCCCCTCAGTACTCCCGCCTTCCACCAAGTCCTGTCTGGACCCTGGTGTGGGAGCCCTCGACCCTGGAGGGGGGCTGACAACCGGCCCCGGACTGGGCACCGGTGGAGCGGACTGCTCCTTCCCTGGAGCGACGTAGACGACCGGCCCCGGACTGGGCACCGGTGGAGCGGACTGCTCCGGCACTGGAGCGACGCCGACGACCGGCCCCGGACTGGGCACCGGTGGAGCGGACTGCTCCATCACTGGATCGACGTAGACGACCGGCCCCGGACTGGGCACCGGTGGAGCGGACTGCTCCGGCACTGGAGCGACACAGACGGCCGGACCCGGACTGGGCACCGGTGGAATGGACTGCTCCGTTACTGGAGCGACGTAGACGACCGGCCCCGGACTGGGCACCGGTGGAGCGGACTGCTCCTTCACTGGAGCGACGTCGATGACCGGCCCCGGACTGGGCACCGGTGGAGGAGGCTCCAGGCCTTGAGCTGTGGCTGGAGGCTCCGGGCTGCTGACCTTCGCTGGAGGTGGCGGAACGCTGACCTTCGCTGGAGGTGGCGGAACGCTGACCTTCGCTGGAGGTGGCGGAACGCTGACCTTCGCTGGAGGTGGCGTGGCGCTGACCTTCGCTGGAGGTGGCGTGGCGCTAACCTTCGCTGGAGGCCTCGGGCTGCTGACCTTCACTGGAGGCCTCGGGCTGCTGACCTTCACTGGAGGCCTCGGGCTGCTGACCTTCACTGGAGGCCTCGGGCTGCTGACCTTCACTGGAGGCCTCGGGCTGCTGACCTTCACTGGAGGCCTCGGGCTGCTGACCTTCACTGGAGGCCTCGGGCTGCTGACCTTCACTGGAGGCCTCGGGCTGCTGACCTTCACTGGAGGCCTCGGGCTGCTGACCTTCACTGGAGGCCTCGGGCTGCTGACCTTCTCTGGAGGCCTCGGGCTGCTGACCTTCTCTGGAGGCCTCGGGCTGTTGACCTTCTCTGGGGGTCTCGGGCTGCTGACCTTCTCCGGAGGTCTCGGGCTGCTGACCTTCACCGGAGGCCTCGGGGTGCTGACCTTCACAGGAGGCCTCGGGCTGCTGACCTTCACAGGAGGCCTCGGGCTGCTGACCTTCTCCGGAGGCCTCGGGCTGCTGACCTTCTCCGGAGATCTCGGGCTGCTGACCTTCACAGGAGGCCTCAGGCTGCTGACCTTTACAGGAGACCTCAGGCTGCTGACCGTCACAGGAGGCCTCGGGCTGCTGACCTTCTCCGGAGACCTCAGGCTGGATGCCGTGCCCACCCTGGGCACCGACGCAGAGGTGGTCTTCAGCCCTGCAGCTGGTCTGGCTGTCGGCCCCAGACTGGGCACCGACACGCTATGGAGCTCCTGCTCCACAGCGGGACTGAACGTCGTGCCCACCCTGGGCACCGACGCAGAGATGGTTCCCAGCCCTCTGGTGGGGCTGGCTGTCGGCCCCAGACTGGGCACCGACACGCTATGGAGCTCCTGCTCCACAGCGGGGCTGAACGTCGTGCCCACCCTGGGCACCGACGCAGAGATGGTTTCCAGCCCTCTGGTGGGGCTGGCTGTCGGCCCCAGACTGGGCACCGACACGCTATGGAGCTTCTGCTCCACAGCGGGGCTGAACGTCGTGCCCACCCTGGGCACCGACGCAGAGATGGTTTCCAGCCCTCTGGTTGGGCTGGCTGTCGGCCCCAGACTGGGCACCGACGCGCTATGGAGCTCCTGCTCCACAGCGGGGCTGAACGTCGTGCCCACCCTGGGCACCGACGCAGAGATGGTTTCCAGCCCTCTGGTTGGGCTGGCTGTCGGCCCCAGACTGGGCACCGACGCGCTATGGAGCTCCTGCTCCACAGCGGGACTGAACGTCGTGCCCACCCTGGGCACCGACGCAGAGATGGTATCCAGCCCTGTGGTTGGGCTGGCTGTCGGCCCCAGACTGGGCACCGACGCGCTATGGAGCTCCTGCTCCACAGCGGGACTGAACGTCGTGCCCACCCTGGGCACCGACGCAGAGAGGGTTTCCAGCCCTGTGGTTGGGCTGGCTGTCGGCTCCAGACTGGGCACCGACGCGCTATGGAGCTCCTGCTCCACAGCGGGGCTGAACGTCGTGCCCACTCTGGGCACCGACGCAGAGATGGTCTCCAACCACAGAGCTGTGCTGGCGACCGTCGCGGTAGCCTCCGTGCGAGGAGTAGGCACGGGGCATACTGGACTGGGGGAACGCACCACTGTTCTGATGCGAGGCGCTGGCACAGGTCGCACCGGGCTGGGGAAACGCACTGTTGGGTTGTTGCGTTTAGCTGGCACGGGTCGCGCCGGGCTGGGGAAACGCACCGTTTGGCTGGTGCGCGGAGCAGGCGCGGGCCGTACCGGGCTGGGGAAACGCACCGTTGGCTGGGTGCGTTTAGCTGGTACGGGTCGCACCGGGCTAGTGTTGCGCACCGATGGTTTGGTGCGCTGAGTCGGTCTCCTCCTCCTCCGACTCTGGACCGGCACTGGAGGCACCGGACTGGGAACTGGCGCTGGACCACGACTGTCCCTGTCGTGCCTACTCCACCGCCAATCCCCATCCTGTGAGGGTTCTTCCGGGAACCCCCACGAGTGAGGGAACAGAAGCACATCGTCGTCGTCTTCCTCCGACTCCTCTCTGTACTCCTGCTCCCATGGCTGTAGGGGCTCCTCCTGGAACCCCCACGAGTGCAGTGGTCGGGGCTCTTCTCCCTCGATCCCCGACCACCCCCATAGCCCCCCCCCAAAATCCGTTTGAGGGGTTTTCTGGGCTCCAGGCTGGTCCTCAACTCTAGCCCGGTGACGTGTCCTCCGTCTCCGGCGCCTCGGCTGCTCCGGACCCCAGCCTTCCTCCACCGAGCGATAATAAGAGTGTTCCTCCTCGGTAATTTTCCCCATACCGAGGAGGATATCTCCTAACGTTATTCCCCGTTGCGTCCCAGGGTGGTGGATCATTCTGTCACGGTGTGTATTATATACGGGACGATAGACAGAGCGCTGGTGAAGTGTCATCCTTTTTATTTGTTAATGCTTCGGGAGAACACCTCATTTCAAATAAAAAGGATGACACTTCACCAGCGCTCTGTCTATCGTCCCGTATATAATACACACCGTGACAGTAGGTTAGGGATTGCTACCCATTCAGAGTGGGTGCAGGCCCATCCACTTGTTTTCTTCGGTGCAGACTACAACTGAATAGGAGGGGGAGTGGCTACACCTGTGCTAGGCAATTAGCTTAGTGATATTAGCACAGCCTCCTTGTTCAGCGGCAGCTGTCCCCAAAACGAAGACTGTCCCTGAAACAAAGACAGTTCTGCCGAGTTGTTCTGCAGGAGTTAGTCAATGAAGTTAAGTGAGGGAGGTCCCGATCTCTCGCTTGCTCATATGTTAATTTTATTACGATCTCTTTTGCATTATTGTAGCCTTTTCTGTAGCCTGTCAACTATGTGTCTGTCGATCTCTGTTCTCTCTTCTCTGCACAGGCCATACAAACGCTTCACACCACGTGACTTCAACCCCTCTAATCTGCTGGTCCCTGTGTGCATGACCCACGTGGAGTTCCAGGTCTCTGGCAGCCTCTGGAACTGATGTTCTGTGGCCAACAAGGCAGAGTTCATCTCAGCCTATGCTGCCCTCCAGTCCCTTGACTTCTTGGCGCTGACAGAAATATGAATTACCACAGAAAACACTGCTACTTCTACTGCTCTTTCCTCGTCTGATCATGTGTTCTCGCATACCCTGAGAGCATCTGGCCAGCGTGGCAGTGAAGACAGGAATTCAAATCCCACACTCCCAAGTGGGCATTCTCTCTTTTCCCCCTGACCCATCTGTCTATCCATGCTGTCACAGTCACTAGCCCATTCAAACTTAACGTCCTTGTCATTTATTGCCCTCCAGGTTCCCTTGGAGAGTTCATCAATGAGCTTGACGCCTTGATAAGTTCATTTCCTGATGATGGCTCTCCCCTCACAGTTCTGGGTGACTTTAACCTCCCAACGTCTGACTTTGACTCATTTCTCTCTGCCTCCTTCTTTCCACTCCTTTCCTCTTTTGACCTCACCCTCTCACCGTCCCCACCTACTCACAAGGCAGGCAATTCTCATCTTTACTAGATGCTGTTCTTCAACTAATCTCACTGCAACTCCCCTCCAAGTCTCTGACCACTTCTTTCATCCTAATCCGTCTGGTTTCAAGACTGGTAATTCAATGGAGACTGCTCTTCTCTGTGTTACGGAGGCTCTCCGCACTGCCAAAGCTATCTCTCTCTCCTCTGCTCTTATCCTTCTAGACCTATCTGCTGCCTTTGATACTGTGAACCATCAGATCGTCCTCTCCAACCTCTCTGAGTTGGGCATCTCCGGTGTTGCGCACTCTTGGATTACGTTCTACCTGACAAGTCGCTCCTATCAGGTGGCGTGGTGAGAATCTGTCTCCTCACCACGTGCTCTCACCACTGGTGTCCCTCAGGGCTCAGTTCTAGGCCCTCTCCGATTCTCTCTATACACCAAGTCACTTGGCTCTGTCATATCCTCACATGGTCTCTCCTATCATGGCTACGCAGACGACACACAATTATTTTTCTCCTTTCCCCCTTCTTATAACCAGGTGGCGAATCGCATCTCTGCATGTTGGGCAGACACATCCGTTTGGATGTCGGATCACCACCTCAAGCTGAACCTCGGCAAGATGGAACTACTCGCTGTTGTCTGGGCTCCCTGGCTGCGCCATTAAACCCATACAACTTATCCAGAATGCTGCAGCCCGTCCCAAGTTCTCTCATGTCGCATCTACTACAAAACCATGGTGCTTGCCTACGGAGCTGTGAGGGGAATGGCACCTCCTTACCTTCAGGCTCTGATCAGACCCTACACCCAAACGAGGGCACTACGTTCATCCACCTCTGGCCTGCTAGCCCCCCTACCTCTACGGAAACACATTTCCCACTCAGCCCAGTCAAAGCTATTCGGTGCTCTGGCACCCCAATGGTGGAACAAGCTCCCCCACGACGCTAGGACAGCGGAGTCACTGACCACCTTCCAGGGACACTTGAAACCCTATCTCTTTAAGGAATACCTGGAATAGTTTAACAGTAATCCTTCTACACCCCAATTTTAAAAAAATAATACTACCACTTGTCTTTTGTCTAAACTAACACTTATTATTGACTTATTTCACCTGCTGGCAATGCCTTACCTCGCAGCTGCTTGTTTAAACAAATGTACTTACTGTGATCGAGATGTGGTTGTCCCACTGGCTATCCTAAGTTGAATGCAACAATTTGTAAGTCGCTCTGGATAAGAGCATCTGCTAAATAACTCAAATGTAAATGTAAAATGTCTATAGGCCTATTTTATAGTGTTTTGTTGGAGTTTATTGAAGTTTCAATAAAATAGCGTTGAGATAGAAACAGTGACCTCCAGTGTTATTGTTGTGCATTTATACATTGTAATGTTTTATAGGAGTCTGCCCTACAGCGCAAATTTGCAGTTCTCTCAGATGTTAATTCAGATTTTTTTAATGTAGGCTCACAGTACTGATTGCAGATTGGGACATATATGACTGCGTGTGTGTGTTTCTCTATCTATCCTGCTCTTCTCAGACGTCCCCCTCTCTCTCCACTTCTTTCGCTCTCCTTTTCTCCCTCTTTCCCTCTTTCATCTTCTCCTTCAATCACTTCAACTCCACTTTCCCTTTCTGGATTTTTGCGTTCTCTGCGACATCTACTTTTATTTTGTTAATTTCAATCTCTGTCTTTTTTAATCGTCTCTCCTGTTCTACCTTATTCACATCCACTTTCAACATTTCCACTATCTTATTCTTCTCCTCCAACATCTCTTTCTCCTTTTCCAACTCCAACTTTCTCCAATATTTCCAGTTTCTTGCACTTCTTCTCCAGTTTCTCTTTCTGCCTATCCAGCCCCTTGTCTTTCATGTCTACCTACTCCCACTTCTTCTTCATCCCCCACCACCTATCTCTGCCTTGCGACCTTCTCCTTACGCTCTACCCCCTCCTTCCTCTTCTTCATTTCTTCCTTTGCGCTCTCGACTCCCTGCCTTCTCCAACACATTCTCCTTTATTTCCACCTCTCTCCTGATGGATCATCTCCAGAAGTTTGTAGAGCGCTTTCACAGTGTCTTCTATGATCTCTGCATCCACACTCTCGGTAACTCTCTCGATCTCCCTCTCAATCTCTGCATTCGTTTTTGCTCCAACCTTCAAATAATTGGAATACAACTGCTGAATAAGTAGGCTTAATCATTTGTATCAGTTAATAATACATAACATTTTAGGAAAATCTATTCATTCTTATGATCAAACAATAAAAAAAATGGCTAAATTATGTTTTGAACTATGGTTAATAGGTAACCACCATGTGAGTGCAGAACTCCTGTGCTGTAAAGTACTTAAGTACTGTTTAAGTCGTTTTTAAGGGTATGTCCTTTACTATTTATATTTTTGAGAACTTTTAGTTCACTACATTCCTTAAGAAAATAATGTACTTGTTACTCCATACATTTTCCCTGACACCCAAAACATTTTGAATGCTTAGCAGGACAGGAAAATAGTCAAATTCATGCACAAGAGAACATCCACGGTCATCCCTACTGCCTCTCATCTGGCAGACGCACTAAACAAACATGGTTGATTTGTAAATGGTGTTGGAGTGTGCCCCTGGCTGTCCGTAAATTTAAATTTAAAGTCTGGTTTGCTTAATATAAGGAATTTGAAATTATTTATACTTTTACTTTTGTTACTTAAGTATATTTTAGCAATTACATTTAGTTTTGATACTTAAATTAAAACCAAATACTTTTAGACTTTTATTCAAGTAATATTATTACTAAAGTAATATACTTTTACTTTAGTCAATTTCTATTAAGGTACCCTACATGGCCAAAAGTATGTGAACTCCCCTTCAAATGAGTGGATTCAGCTATTTCAGCCACACCCTTTGCTGACAGGTGTAGAAAAAATGAGCACACCACCATGCAATCTCCATAGACAAACATTAGCAGTTCAATGGCCCGTACTGAAGAGCTCAGTGTCTTTCAACAAGGCACCGTCATAGGATGCCACCTTTCCAACAAGTCAGTTTGTCAAATTTCTGCCCTGCTAGAGTTTCCCCGGTCAACTGTAACTGCTGTTATTGTGAAATAGAAAAGTCTAGGAGCAACAACAGCTTAGCCAACAAAGTAGTAGGCCGCACAAGCTCACAGAACAGGACCACTGAGTGCTGAAGCGCGTAAAAAGCGCGCCTGTCCTTGGTTACAACACTCACTACCAAGTTCCAAAGTGCCTCTGGAAGCAACTTCAGCACAATAACTGTTTGTTGGGAGCTTCATGAAATGGGTTTCCATGGCATACAGAAATGGTTTGTCAAGATCAGTGTGGAAGAACTTGACTGGCCTGCACAGAGCCCTGACCTCAACCCCATCAAACACTTTTGGGATGAATTGAAACGCAGACTGCGAGCCAGGCCTAATCACCCAACATCACTACCCGACCTCACTATTGCTCTTGTGGCTGAATGGAAGAAAGTCCCTGCAGCAATGTTCCAACATCTAGTGGAAAGGCTTCACAGAAGAGTGGAGGCTGTTATATCAGCAAAAGGGGAACCAACTCCATATTAATGTTTTTGAAATTAGATGATCGACGAGCAGGTGTCCACATACTTTTGACCATGTATCTTTACTTTTACTCAAATATGACAGTTGGGTACTTTTTCCACCACTGCAGAAATCCTTACCGCAGATATAATAACAGGTATTTAACTGTTTAAAAAAAGATATAGATATATTTTCTTTTAAATATTTTAGATGTGTTACGATTAATCATAATATAACTATTAATATCTTTATAAAACATATTGATAACAGAGACAAAGTTAGTCCCGAAACCAAAAGTGTGCAACGAATGTATTAGGAATTTGTGTTCAATTGTATCAAATGCTTTACAAATGTCGAGGAATAAAATAATAGCCTCAGAGTCAACTGAATCAGCGTAATCAATCAAGTCTAAAACTAACCTAATGTTACAGCTGACGTGGCGACCTTTCATGAAACCAGTTTGGGTTTCATTAATAAGGTGGTTTAGGCCCATTTTAAGTCTGTTAGCAGAGTCACACTCATAACAAATGTGTATAATAGTTTCTCCTTCTTTATCACAAAAGTCCATGAATTTAGAAAACAAGTTCTTGCAAGGGTATATTTTGTGCGAAAATTTAAAGTGAATTTATTTTACTTTATTTGATATACAACATTTGTGAGGGAGCAACCAAGCTTTCTTCCATTCAATTGCATTAATATATGTATTCCAGAAGAATTTTCCTCTAGGAGAGATCTTGTTCTTGGAGTTAAGACGTTCTCTTATGAATGTATTATTACATTTCTTATCCAGCAGGGGGAAACCTTTTAACATAAGTTATGCATCTATCTTGACATGTTCTCCAAAACACAAATGAGATTTCATTAATTGAGTAAGTCCTGAAGGTATTGCTTTGCATATAGAATTAAATTCGTTATAAATGTATTGGGAAGTTATATATATATATATAAGA
This sequence comes from Thymallus thymallus, assembly GCA_023634145.1. Lineage (NCBI taxonomy): Eukaryota > Metazoa > Chordata > Actinopteri > Salmoniformes > Salmonidae > Thymallus > Thymallus thymallus. The sequence continues at coordinate 11,523,313 of CM042379.1, forward strand.
ACTTTCTATAAGATAGTATATTTCCTTCTTTATCAAATAAATCAAGCACAAATATAATATTTATTTCGAACCACTTAGAAAAGAACAAAGCCTTGTTTTTATCAACAATATCTTTGTTGTTCCACATTAGTGCCTTGTGCGGGAAGAAGTTGTGGACATAACATAGTTCCCAGGCTAAAAAGTATGGTTCATTAAATCTGGAAAGTTTTATGTGTGATTTTGCTGGAGAATAATTGCACTTCCACAAAAATGTAAGACCCCCCCCCCCCCCCCCACAATTAAAAAAAAATATGTACCATATAGATTCCGCTCTTCGGTTTGATATTACAGACTTCTCAAGTTTACATCTATTAAATCAAGTGTATTCGATTAAGTTTGTTTTAAAGAAGCACCATGTATCTATCACTGTCAGTTTACTGCAGAATGAAGTGATGATATCACTATTCTGAGATCTTTGAGCTATTCTAGGTGGAAATCTATCTAAAGCGTTAACAGGTGTTTCATTAAAGTCTCCAGCTATTATAATCCATGCATGTGTATACTTGTTTTGCAGCTCAGTAATCTTATCAGCAAGATCCAAAAAGAAAGTCTTATTTTAGGTGTAAGAGACCCATACACATTGCATATAATAAAACAAGCATTATCTAGTTTGGAGATCATCATAACCCATCTCCCATTTTTCGACATACAAGACTCTGAAATATCACATCTAAACGTATGAAGCATTATCATAGATAGTACCAGCTGAGTGGTTTGACCCATTACTATAATACACAGTATTTCCCCATTGTGATTTTCAAAAACTAGAATCTGAATCGCAGGTGTGAGTCTCCTGGAGTAGAATGAGATCTGCATTAGAGTGTTTACGCAGGCATTTTACCGTACGGAGAACAATACTTTTAATGTGACGTAAAACAACTTCCCGTTTGGGTCCGCGCCGTCCAAGACATTCATTACGATTAATTCAGGGCGGAAGTGACCGTTGTTGCCCCTTTCGGTCTCCTGGAATCAACACCTAATGATGCTCCATCCTCTGTAATGCACCCTTGAATCCTCAGCTGGACCATATCCATTTTTTCACGTATATTTAATTGCTGAGAGAAGAACAAACCAGAGGGTAAGGCCAGCTAGCTAGCTACTACCAGCTAGCAAGCTAGAAATGGCGTTTCAAAAAGCTAGCTAGCGTACTAGCTAACTGTCTGTCACACCGACATTACAGGTCATGCCGCAGTCGGTAGCAACGTTAGTTAGCTTGCTACTCACTGAATAGTGAGGCTTTATTTGGGTAAACATTACAGAGAGTAAGCGTACCAACATAACTAACGTTAGATAGCTAAGTTAGATGGCCAGCTCGAGACCTAGACAGCTATGTTTATATCCCAGCCATCTAAGGTCTATTTTGGTTTAATTGGTGAAAATGCTAGTTATTAGTAAGTGGTCCTCGTGTGGAGAGTGGAGATACGTCCAGGCCGTTGATTCTGATGCTCCCTTTTATCCTTATCACATGATAGTGTCACGAGCATTCGGTCTATTTTAATTCAATGAAGAAGACTATCACCATAAAGGTTTCCTAAGGAATCGTTAAAAAGAAGCCTGTATGTGGCTACATGGATAAGCAATTATTTTAGGACCTCTTCTCTTAATAGATCAAGTGAAACTTGCTTGTCATTTTATTATTGTTGTGAAGGGGAATCCCAAACTATGTTGTGTAACCAGTTGGCTGATATTGAAAGTGAATGACGCTTGCTTTGTATATTTTCCAGCCATATGAACGGAGCAGCATTCCCCTCTCCCACAGCAGAGATGGCGGAGATTAACCGCATCCACTATGAGCTAGAGTACACGGAGGGCATCAGCCAGCGCATGAGGATTCCAGAGATGCTCAAAATGGGCCCCTACGGTCATGAAAACCCAGAGGCAGGCTCACATGACTTGCACAACGTCATGATGCAGGTCCCAGAGAGGATCGTAATGTCAGGTAGCTACATTGGTCCTCCATAGGGTCGCTGTTGTGTTGAGACTCCTGGGCCATATTTTCTTTAGGCTCAAAATGGAGGATGTTCTCCCTGACACTAGTTTCATGTTCCATTGCAAACTGTTTTTAGGTTTCAAGTCATACAAAACATAACCCTGTATTGGCCCTTATGTGACACCCTTCCTGACTGCTCTTCTCAGGAGACAGTGAGGACTCCCAGTTCCCCAGGCCCAGAGACCTGGACCTGATCCAGTCCACCCCGCTAGAGAGCCTGTCCCTGAAGACCCCTCCTCGGGTCCTCACCCTCAACGAGCGGCCGCTGGACTTCATGGAAATGGAGCGCAGTGCAGCCCCAACCCAGCCCAGTGAGGAGGTAAGGTAGTGTGGGGCTGGAGAGTCTGGAGATGGGCAGAGATTGTACTGATGGGGGTGATGTGATGGACCAGTCATGTGTGAACAAGCGGTATCAAACCCTGGTCATCCAAGCAACTCAAGACTGTGCTAGCCCTCTGAGCTAAAGCTTAGACGTTAGTGCTTTGAGCTTACACAAATGTTCAGATCTCTGGCAAGGCCATTTGTTTTGTGAGCCTAGTTCACAGAACCACCTCTTCTACACTGAAAATGTGGAATTTATTTGAATGTGAAGGCAAAGTCAGTATTTTACAAGAAGAGGATATCAGTATTTAACTGTTCTCCCCTTTTCATAGGTGCGTTCGCAAGGGCGGTTGCGGCGGGAACGCTCAGCCAGCGAGAACACCACTGTCCGTCACAATGGCCAGATTGCCAGAAACGATTCAACGTAAGTAGCCTATCAACTGTGGTCCACACCCCAGTAGTGCCCTTGCACAACCCACCACCACCACACCCTTCTCCTCTTCCGCAAGCCTGTCCTTCTTTCCTCCTTCCATCTGTTCAGTGGTTTTCCCCGTCTGCCGGCCTGTTTGTCCATCTCTCACTCTCTGTTTGTTGTGATAATGACTTGGGAGTAGTTGGGTGTCTGTATCTCACCGGTGTTGTTGCCCACTCTGTAGTCTCTTTTGTTGGTAGTTGTATTTGGGTCTGCACCCTCTGCTGTTGCAATGCTGTGTCAGTGTGAGAGTAGTACAGCTCCCTCCTGAGCATGGTACTAAAACTAGCTCTTAATTCTCTTCACTATTAACATATTAATATACTATAATGTACCAGGGAGGTGCACCTTACAGTAAATGTGGCATAGAGACATTTAATTTGTTCAAAGCTTATTTCACTATATAAAGTCCTTGGGGATCCTCTTTTGTTTAGAACATCTTTGTGGGGGATGATTCATTGGGACCTTAATTAGGACCTTTCCATGCTTTTGTTTCCACATCTCCCTTCCTGGTGGAGGGTTAGGTATAGTTCAGTGGGGCACTAGTATGATTTGTTTGACGTCACCCCATCCGTACTATCTCTGTCACTCTTTGGTGGCTGTTATCTCTGCGCAGTGAGTAAAGTGCGGATGGTCTTTCTCCCCTCCCTCATCTTCACTCTCTCTCCCCTCTCTGCTCTGTTTCTTTTTCTGGCTTGGCCACTCATGTTGGTGGGGGCAGTGTGACCTCGTCCCCCCCAGCCCCTCTCCGCGCCTGCCCCCCTCTTGCCATGGCCGAGGACGAACAGAACCTGTACAGCGCTAGCGGCGTTCTCTCTTTCATCCAGTCCACCACGCGCCGGGCCTACCAGCAGGTCTTGGAAGTTCTGGACGAGAACCACCGCAGGTGACCCCATGAACCCTCCTCTTAAGGTCATCTCTAGGCTGAACTCTCCCACTCTGCTCACCGTGCAGATATTAACCCCTAAATTCAATACAGTACAATTGTATTAATTTTCTCTGAGGCAAGGAAGTCCCTGCTGTTGTCTCTTTCGCGTGGACAGGGTAATCAAATCTCGGCTGTTTGGACAATTGAAGAAATGAATCATAATTATAATTTGGATATTTGCTCAGTGAACAAAATGATTTGTCTTGACCATATTTTGATCATTTATTTTGGGGCAATGGATAGGGAACACCTGGTAATTTCTAACGTTCAGTAACAATATTAATATGTCATGATGTATATTTATTTATCATTGCAAATCATGATTTACTTTGCCTGATGTGTTGTTATCGAGCTGTGGCCTCGCTCAGTGCTTGACTGAATTGGTTGATGGGAGAGTAGTGTGTAGAGCTAAGTCATATTTTTGTTGAAAACAGTAATTGAATTTTAAATGAGTGCTCTTCTTGCTCTATCCATGTGCTGTAAGGCCATTATGAAGCATTGTCAATGGCCAACCTATATAGTGATGTGTATTGCCTACTCTGAGGAGAAGTTAGTTTATTGGAGATGAGTATATTGTTTTACACTGCATGATCGAAGTCATGAGACATTGGAACTATGAAGTTCAAGAGTGAATGTGAGAGACTTTGGGATTGTATGTGTGGGAGATTGTACTTTGGTGTGCTGCTCTATCTCTCTATTGCGTCCTCTCTCCCATCCCTGTTTCTGCCCTCTTCAGCAAACCATCGCTGCGAGGGGGGTCTGCCTCGACCTCTAACCCCCTACATGAATCCAGGTAACTCCACCTGGCACGTAGACTTCACTCCTCTCTTTCTCTCTCTCTTCCTTTTTCCTCTTCTGCCTTTCCTTTAATCATATAGGCCCCTCATACTCAACTCTGGACCCAGAAACCAGTTCCACACCATTTCTTTTATTGTTCCCTCTAATCAGGGACTGATTTAGACCTGGGACACCAGGTGTGTACAAATAATTATCAGTTAGAACAGAACCAGCAGGCTCCGGACCTCGTAGGGTAAGAGTTGAATACCCCTGATATAGGCTATAGTTATTGTCAGAAGAGGATGAGTGTCGTCACTGTCAATGTATCAAGTTTCCAATATTAGTTGAAAAGATAATTGAGCAATGAGTAATGCCGGTCTATTGAACTATTGTCAATGTATTGTGAATTTATTTATAATAGAAATACTATTCATTCATTGATCGATCATTTAAGCTGAGAACTTCATTCAACGATGAAATGTGATCATGCCTGATCCATGATAGAAATGGTTAACCAGGATGTATTTGGTCTATTTCTCTTCAACCAAGGCTTAACCTGGCCTCACTAGACACTACTCTGGATGTCTCCATGGCTCCTGATGACATGGCTGTTGTAGATGCAGCAACACTTCGACGTCAGGTCTGCACCTAATACATTTTGACTGTGCTGTACTTTGGAAGGTATATCATTTAGCTGTTTTGTTTAGGCTATATTGGTTGGTGTTGATGTGATTTTCATTGGTGTGCCTGTAGATCATCAAGCTGAACCGGAGACTCCAGCTCATAGAAGAGGAGAATAAGGAGAGGGCCAAACGTGAGATGATCATGTACTCGGTCACCGTAGCCTTCTGGCTTATCAACAGCTGGGTTTGGTTCCGTCGCTAGAATGCTTTTCTCTGAACCACTGCCGGAGAGTGGAGAACAAAGCCTCTCCCCTCCCCTTCTATGCGTAAAATGTTAGCTAAATGTACTCTGCACTTAGTTCCAGCACTAGATGGCCTTGCTATTGGGAAATGGGGTGGGGTTTTTTTTTTCATTTAATTTTCATTTGTGTACCTGTACATGTAATTATTATTTTTTTTACAATGCTATATAATTGTATTTTTTTTGCTTTAAAAATCAAAGAATGACTCTGCTGTACATATTTCTTCATGGTACTCAAAGTTGTAATCATTGCTCCTGAGGTATTTTCCACAGATAAGAGGTCTAAAGAAAAGGAAAAAATAAGTCACGGTGGAGACTCGAAATGGGCTAAATATGTTAAATATTTATTGGGGACTGGAGTGATGTGAAAAGAGTTTTACAAAAATATATTTGGAAGTACTACTGTTATATTGTAAGATAATACCTAATGTGAAATGTACTCATGGGTTTAATTGATGTATAATATTGCAAGGATATATTCAGTCACACTATTGCTATTACACCATTTGATTAATTATGTTTGGCCCATATCCACCAAGCCATAGGTATGATATGTTTTTTCTCCTCTCATATTTTATCTCCAGTTCCTATCTTCTTTATTTTTTATTTTTTTTACTAAGACCTTGCTGGCTGGAGCACAATGTTTCCAAATTGGTTGTAGTTTTCAGTCATAATGTACCAGCATATTATGCTGAGATTCATACAATTTTATTGGAATAAATGACAAAATAGCTAATTATGATGTTTGAGTTTAGTTATATTTGTTCTTACCGGTATTAATTACCAGTTTTGGAGAAGCTACTCTGAACATGTATTTTACCAATTACGTCACACTGGGAAGAAGTTAAGCTACACTAAAGTTACCCTTAAGAAAAATATAGCTGAACTAAAGTGATTTAGAAAAAGTAGTTCCTTACGTCCAAACTAATTAATGAATGATTATCACATCTAAATCTGAAATGTCAGACTACAAATTGCAAGGACAGATTACCCTGGGGTCAGATGTTAACAGAATGTGTAATTTAGCCTATTAAACACCAAGTTACTGCTTCATTTAATTAAATTACTAGTATAACTAAATGTAGGTCACTACTCCCGAACACTGTTAATTATCATGTATATTATTACTATGTTATTACAATGTAAAATGGAACCGTCTATGGTTGGAAGTTGTAACCGTCATTTTTTAATCTGGAAATAATTTGGCGCTTTAGGGTTGCTTTCCGGAAGGTTTTCATAGTTACACACTGTCAGAAAACTGTCATGGCGTCCGGATTCGTTGTAAATCGTGGTGTGCTAACATTTGGAATTCACTATCAACATGTTTGTAGAAATATATTCCTTACACAGACCCGAGAGAAGAAGCGATGGATGAAAGCATATACTCTTTTGATGGAAAGAAAGTTGAAGATAGAAGGGCCTCCACCACCTAAGCCGCGGTATGTAAAATGCTAGCTAAGGTATAGGGGTCAAGGCTTTCGGGTGTTCATGGTTAACTAGAGTTGGCATAAATAGGATGCAGAATTCAACTATTTTGTGTAAAATTCAGTGCACCTGTTCGTTATCTCATGCGATACATGATCTTATGAGGAGGATCAATTTTACAATCAATTGGACATAGGCTACAGAATCTGGGGCAATTTACAATAAATACTGACATTACAATTAGCTGGCTAGCCAACATAGAACAGGCAACACCATTTCTGTATGGACCTTGCTTTGTGCATTGGGGCATTGTCATGCTGAAACAGGAAAGGTTCTTCCCCAAACTGTTGCCACAAGTTGGAAGCACAGAATAATCTAGAATGTCATTGTATACTGTAGCGTTAAGATTTCCCTTCATTGGAACTAAGGGGCCTAGTCTGAACCATGAAAAACAGCCCCAGACCATTATTCCTCATCCACCAAACACCACTATGCAACACAGATTTGTCCGTTGGACTGCCAGATGGTGAAGTGTGATTCATCACTCCAGAGAACGCGTTTCCACTGCTCCAGAATCCAATGGCGGCAAGCTTTATACCACTCCAGCCGATGCTTGGCATTGTGCGTGGTGATCTTAGGCCTGTGTGCAGCTGCTCGGCCATGGAAACCCCTTTCATGAAGCTCCCAAAGAACAGTTATTGCGCTGATGTTGCTTCCAGAGGCACTTTGGAACTCTGTAGTGAGTGTTGCAACCGAGGACGGATGATTTTTATGCGCTTCAGCATTCAACAGTCCCGTTCTGTGAGCTTGTGTGGCCTACCACTTTGAAGCTGAGCCGTTGTTGCTCCTAGATGTTTCCACTTCGCAATTACAGTTGACCGGGGCAGGGCAGAAATTTGACTTGTTTGAAAAGTGGCATCCTATGACGGTGCCATGTTGAAAGCCACTTTGCTCTTTAGTAAGGCCATTTTACTGCCAGTATTTGTCTATGGAGATTGCATAGTTGTGTGCTCGATTTTATTTACCTGTCTGCAACTGGTGTGGCTGAAATAGCGGAATTCACTAATTTGAAGGGGTGTCCACATACTTTTGTATATATAGTGTATCTTAATTTCTCTATGCTCTCTCTCCTAGCGCTCAAAAACCTAACTGGGACTACCATGCAGAGGTCCAGGCATTCAGCAGCCGCCTTAAAGAAAACTTCTCCCCGGAGCTCCTGAAGACGGCCTTTGTGAACCCTTGTTACATTCAGTCAGAGCAAGAGAGGAGGCAGGCACTCGGCGTGGACTCTGAAACGGCCGCTCTGGTTCTGGGGGACAACATTCAGCTGCACACAAAGGGCTTGGAGTTCACCAAGAGCTTCCTGTCTGAATGGTGCAGGGCCAGCTTCCCTAGCCTGCCCAGCAAGGGAGTGGTCGCCATTGTCGGGCACCTGACCAGTCATCCAGTAGTGTGCCATGTGGCGCGGAACCTCGCCATCGAGGACCTAACTATGAGCGCTCAATTCCCTGTCCCTGACGAAGTATTGCACAGTACGTTCCTCGCTGTGATCGGAGCACTCCAGGAGAGCAGTGGAGCTGAGAGAGCAGGACTTTTCCTTCGGGTAAGAAGATTCTTACAACTTTCAACACACACCCATTTAAACAGTCATGATTAAACATTTCAAATTAACATTAGTTTGGCTGAAGATGATCCCATGCCCTCTTCTTTCCTACCAGGATTTCCTGGTCACCCAGCTGGTAGGGAAAGACCTGTTTGAGATGTGGTCTGTGGTAAACCCAATGGGGCTTCTGGTGGAGGAGCTGTCCAAGAGGAACGTGGCCCTCCCAGAGCCTCGCCTCACCAGGTCGGCCGGCGCCGGCACCGTTCTCCCTCTCTACTTTGTAGGGCTGTACAGGTATGCCTCACTGGTCGCTCCCATCAGTATGCCTCCTGATAAAGCCAGGAGATTTTCCTGACCAGGAATACGCTGTGTCCCAGGACCTAAATTGTTTTTTTCTGGTCATTAAAAACTCTTGGCATCACTTATGTGTGAGGTATGTGGCAGCGTTCTGCCAGTAGTTCTTTGTTTGTTGATCATGGTACTGAGTGCGTGTGTGTGTGTGTCCTCAGTGATAAGAAGCTCCTTGCCGAGGCTCCAGGGGAGACCGTTCTGGCTGCAGAGGAGGAGGCGGGACGCGTGGCCCTGAGGAAACTCTATGGCTACACTGAGAACCGGAGACCCTGTGACTTCTCTGCAGTGGAGCAGCCTTGGGCTCCTGCCCTCCAATCTATCAGCAGCAGTTAAAGGATGTCACTACAATGTCTTCTTGACATGCCAGAGGGTCAAAGTCAAGCGGTTTCTTTAGCCTATTAGAACCAACCTCTGACTCATACATGCAGACCTAGGAATACCCTCCAAACTATGTGGTCTCCTCAGCCTTGTAAAGTAGAGGACACAAAAATATTGTGTTTTTTGTGTAATATATTATTGATCTAAAAGCTAAATGTTTCATGTCCATAATAAATATGTATCCCTGAGCACATCTCTTGAGAAAATCTTTATCATGCCATCTTTGGTTTCTCCTTGTTTGCTTATTATTGGGTGTTTTTTATTGATGTATGACTGTCACACAACAGATTACATTAGTCTGCAAAAAAAGACATGGTTTAGCAATGTGCATAGTGTCGGGATTGGTTTCACGAGCAAAATCCAAAACACCAAGTTGGCAGGTCATTTTTGGGGTAGTCAGAATCACCTGCTGTGATTGGTTGCCAGGACAGTGTCTCTGACATCCATAGTGGGAGATGTGGCTCCCACCTTTTATCCTCCGCAAATGCCACAGCAACCAATCGGTAGAACTTGGAGTGAGAACTCCGCTTGAGTGTCTGACCTGGTTTATTAAAGCTGTATTTTACTCTGGAAAGTCTGACACTAGTAAAGACACCCGTTTTGGCACTTTGCAAATGCACTTTTATTGTGCATTAATTTGCCCAGTATGGGAACAACTGGATAATTGCTATAGACCTCAACTGGGTAATTTGTCTTTTACATCAAATTACTTTTACAGAGAGTATTTGGATTCTGTTATTTATCTTTGGCTGAACAGTGTGGGTGTGTAATATATCTGGTCCACTTCATGCCAACTGTGCTATCCTCCCTCCTGGTCCCTCAGCATTGGCAGCAGAACCTGTGGGCCTAGCTGCATTCTTTCTCATCCATTCTTTATTGAAGCTGTCATTTGCCTTTAGGGGGTGGATGAAGGCCTCCATCTGCAGGCAGGAAGTGTAGGCCAGCCCTAATAGGCCTACATCCTACTATATTCATCACTAGGATCACAGAGCAGGGTAAAAGGGGTTGCATCCTCCTCACTCAGGTATATTTGTATTTTGTCTTAATATTGACATCTGCATTCTGCACTTATTTTTCTGCACTGTTACATTTGTATTGAGAGACTGACGTAGCTTGGCCCATATTCAAAAAGCATCTCAAAGTAGGAGTGCTGTTCTAGGATAGGTTTTTCCTTTTGAATCATAATGAATAAAAGGGGCAACCTGATCCTAGATCAGCCTTCCTATTGTGAGACACTTTATGAGTACAGGCCCAGTACTCTTGACCTATGTCAAGCCAGTGTCCTCCAAGGTAAGCTGTCAAAGCAGATCTTCTCGCAGATGTAGGCTACTCAGTGGGACCGTGTCACCCTTGGAGTTCCAGGAAAACAGCACTTGTTTTATACAATAGGGGCCATGAATGTGAAGCACAGTCACTCACATGGGGCATGCAAGCAAAGCAGTCTATTCTTTTACTGTCAATGCCGTAGCCCACTACACTATTTACCCCAACGTTATGTGCTGTTTTTTTCTGAATGATAAGAAAAGCAGTGAGAATAGCACGTTCTCAAATAGTGTTCCACCACTATTAAATAAGCTATTTACAGTCGTATGCAAAAGTTTGGGCACCCCTCTGAGGCTGCATAATAATTTACTCTGTCGTCACAGAAAATGATCACAGTGGCATGCCATTCATTTTCTAATAAAAGCTGAGTACTGGGGTATTGTCCAGACAAAGATTTTTAGTGTAGCAATATTAAGTTGTATGAAATTAAATCAGATGTGAAAAATAGGCTATGCAAAAATTTGGGCACCCTTGTCATTCTGTTGATTTGAATAATTGGAACACACAATTGGTTTGGTGAGCTCATTAAGCCTTGAACTTCATAGACAAGTGCATCCAATCATGAGAAAAGGTATTTAATGTGGCCAATTGCAAGTTGTTCTCTTTGACTCTCCTCTGAAGAGTGGCAACATGGGGGCCTCAAAACAACTCTCAAATGACCTGAAAACAAAGATTGTTCAACATTATGGTTTAGGGGGAAGGCTACAAAAAGCTATCGCAGAGATGTAAGCTGTCAGTGTCCACTGTGAGGAACATAGTGAGGAAATGGAAGACCACAGGCACAGTTCTTGTTAAGGCCAGAAGTGGCAGGCCAAGTAAAATATCGGAAAGGCAAAGGATGGTGAGAACGGTCAAAAACAGACCACCTCCAAAGACCTACAACATCATCTTGCTGCAGATGGTGTCACTGTGCATTGTTCAACAATTCAGCGCACTTTGCACAAGGAGAAGCTGTACGGGAGAGTGATGCGGAAGAAGCCTTTTCTGCACACACGCCACAAACACACATTTGGACAAGCCAGCTTCATTTTGGAATAAGGTGCTGTGGACTTATGAAACAGATTGAGTTAATTGGTCATAACAAGGGTCATTATGCATGGCGGCAAAAGAACACAGCGTTCCAAGAAAAACACTTGTTACCCACAGTAAACTTTGGTGGGGGTTCCATCATGCTGTGTGGCCAGTGCCGGTACCGGGAATCTTGTTAAAGTTGAGGGTTGCATGGATTCCACTCAATATCAGCAGATTCTTGGGAATAATGTTGAAGAATCAGTCACAAAGTTGAAGTTACGCCGGGGCTGGATATTTCAACAAGACAACGACCCACTGCTCAAAATCTACCTGGGCATTTATGCAGAGGAACAAGTACAATGTTCTGGAATGGCCATCCCAGTCCCCAGACCTGAATATCATTGAGAATCTGTGGGATGATTTGAAGCGGGCTGTCCATGCTCGGCAACCATCAAACCTAACTGAACTGGAGATGTTTTTCCAAAATCCAGACACTCATTAGAGGCTATATGAAGCGTCTAGAGGCTTTTATTTTAGCAAAAGGAGGCTCTACTAAATATTGATGTGATTTTTCTGTTGGGGTGCCCAAATTTATGCACCTGTCTAATTTCATTTTGATGCATATTGCACATTTTCTGTTAATCCAATAAACCTAATTTCACTACTGAAATATTACTGTGTCCATCAGTTATTTGATAGATCAAAATGAAATTGCTAATCCAAACACCCAATTATTTATAAATGGAAATTGTCAGGGGTGCCCAAACTTTTGCATACGACTCTATGATAATTGAAATCTATAACACATCATCGCCTAAGGTACAGTAGGTGACATACAAATCTTCAGCACATATCTGACATCTTCGATTCCAGGGATCATTAACCAGATTCCGCCGCCAATTTTTTTCTTGAATAATTTGTAGACTGCAACTTGACAACAAGAAGCCCAAACATAATGTTTGACTAAAACATAATCCTTTCAAACCTTGCTTACATTTCTATACGATCACGTGTCTCCCTATAATACGTGGGAACAGATTTCTTCAATTAAAATCACTTGGGCTGATTTCCTGTTTTTACAGTCTTTTATGTCCAACAATGAAACCCCCCCCCCCCAAAAAAAAATATATATATATTCTTTTTTTTTTTGCTCAGAAGACTTTGGTGCCAGGTGGTGAACGCGGTTATATTCTAACTATTATATTCCTATAATTATTGTTCCAATGAATAATACCTTAATAATAGATTTACATCTAAAGATGTATGAGATGAGAGGGGTGTTTCCTCTTTGTATCATGAAAAGGAATGTGCCTGGAATTAGGCCACATGATGCAATGATAAGTGTCAAGCCGCTGGGTGGCGCTGGTTAGCCCATCGAAATAAGGAGCGTGCAGTGCGTGACTCTCCTCTCTTGACTACAACGCCTCGACTCCTTCTGTTCAGCCGAAAGTCACAGTAGCTGCTCTTCCTTTCAGACAGTCGGTACCCGTTTAGCAGCAAAAGCTTTTCCCGTTACTTGCAATTCCCCATCCGACACCGTTTTTGTTTTCTCCCCCTATTTGTCCCAGTCATGGCGGCGAGTGCGAAAAGAAAGCAGGAGGAGAAACACCTGAAGATGCTGAGAGAAATGACGAGTTTGCCTCCCAACAGAAAGTGCTTTGACTGCGACCAGCGCGGCCCAACCTATGCCAACATGACGGTGGGGTCTTTCGTTTGCACCTCCTGCTCTGGCATACTGTAAGTAGGAATGTGATTGAATGAGTGACCTTTCCATTCCGCGTTGAAAGGCCGCACTCATGATGCTAACTACCTAGTTACTAGCTAGCTAACCGTTAGCTAGGTAACGTTAGCTAGCTATCCATTCCTCTCCGTCTCTTTCCATTTCGAGCTGAACTTGTATTGTGTGGGTTGGGTGTCTGCTGTGCTAGGAATAGATAGCTAACTAGATACATCGCGTTATTCTGTCTCTATCTAGTCCAATAATAGGATAGTTAGCCAAATAACATTTAACATATCGTAGGCTAGTAAAGTCGCTGGTGGCTAACTAGCTAGCCATATACTGTAACGACAATTTACTAGTAGTTTGCTGGTTCCAATCAATTAACGCGTTAAACAGTTTAGTAACTAAATGGTAAACCGATAGATGTGAAGGTATCTAGGCGAGAAGCCAGACTGATAGGTGTGTTTTGCTAGTTTGAGATCTGTGGACAAGATGAGTATCATTAAGAAACGCGTCACCTGCTGCAGTCGTTTTCACCCTGCAACCTGGACTCGGGGGTAGATGTAACATAGTGAACGAAAATCCGGGAGTCCTAATTCGTATAATATGTTACATTTCGTATACAGGGCTCCACGCTGACCTTTTTTTACAAGGACCACATGTGCGCATAAGTTGAAAAATGTAGGCGCACACAAAGACATCTAGGTAGCCAGGGCACCGAAGCAGTAGAGAAGTTTAGCCTCACGTTTCAACACTCTTAGTTGTAGCGGAAATTGATCCACTATGCTGTTTCCTTCCTGCAACTGTCGTATCGCTGAGTCTACTTAAATACAAATTCCACGCAAAAACCATCCTTTGGTATTTCTTTCATTAGTCCATTGTTGATATAGTCCTAAAACTGTAATACCGCTGGGATGAGGCATTTTACATCATATGAGGCAAAATGCATCATACCGGCTGTATTTCTGTACTTTAAAAGTTATACATCTTGAAAACTTGATTAGTTTTTGGGTGGAGAGTTCCTTTTAAATAACCTTATCTTATGTATCTTATGTAACCATAACAAAGGTAACATGTCATACTAATTTGAGTGTCCCAGATTTTGGTTTACTCTGTTACGTCTAGTCTGAGAGCAGCCTGCACATTAGCCAGCTAACTTTGCTCCTCAGGTGGCTAGTTAGGGTTTGTTAGACTGACCACCAAGCTTTTTTTTTAGTCGACCACACAGCTAGCTATCAAGCCAGGCAAAGTCGACCACATTAAAACAAGTGTCATCTACCTAGCTATACAGGTCGTAGGGGCAACTCGATTGCAAAATGGCATTTTACTATTTAACATAACAGTATTTCTGTGATGCATGGCTGCTGTACCTCTGGCTTGTACTGTTGTGTAACCAAGCATCTGTATAGTTTGGGATTTGAGGATTAGTGGGGCTGAAGCTGGGTGCAGTCTCAATTATATGTAAAATGTTGTTGAAGAAATTTTATTCTAGAAGATTTTGAAAATAATAACACCACACAGGCAAAGAAAAAAAACAAGAAGAGTTTTCTCAGCTCCCTGGTTTGCTAGCCCATAATATTCTGCAGTATATCAATATGATGTTATTATGCTAATATTTTCATTATCACTTGCAGAACATCTTTCCTCTCAAGTCTTCGGGGGATTTCAGTTTTTACTCTTCCTTACAGTTAGACCTAAAACCACCCATCTTGTGCTAGTCGGTACATTCGCCGATTCGTCTTTAGCATCATAGTTTGTGTGTGAGGTTTGCTGTAGCCTTATGCTGAACTCAGTTGCACCCAGTTTGCATAGGCTACTCTGCAGAGCTAGGCTAGCAACATTTATCTCTCTCTGTTCCTGAACACCAGCCTCGCCCACCATTCCTCAGGCCACCACTGTTTGTCGTGCCCTTTGTGGAGACACTTGTGTAATCTTGCTCAGAAAGAGAAACAACCACAGTGGCCGTTAATTCAATACGGTGTTCATTGTAATGTCCTGATTCCTTCATCAATGCTGCTCAGTGAGACGCCATTCGCCGGGCTTAGCTTTCCTTCCTCACTGAGGTCAACCTGTCATGTTCCATTAGCAGATAATGGTTGGCTTAATAATGGCAGAAAAGCTGAAGTGTGTGTCCCTCCCTGACTCTCTAAGTCCTTCATAGCTCCATTAAGAGGGCAGGGAACTGAGACTGACTTAGCTGCTTCCCAGTCTGGTTTTAAGGTGCCCCTGTCTCCGTATTGGGTTTGCCCCATCCGAATAGTTCTCTTGTACCCCAACTCTTTTCTCTTATTACACACACTGGATCTGTTTTAGGTGTGTACTTGCATCATTAGGTCTAGCCTAAGTGGTACTATCTGGGTGGGCTGTGTTTATAATGTCTTTGTTCTGGCAGCTAAGGGGGGTATGTGTCTGTGTGCACGCTTCAACTGTGAGAACACTGTGTGAGAATCATTGTCTGCAGATGAACAGTTTGGCCCTTCCCCCTCTCCCGTTTGCAGGGATTCCATTGTGAATTTCCCAGTGGTGCTGTGGTATTAAACTTTGTGATCTGGGATAATGGCGTTATTTTCTAAGCTCAGACTCACAGGGTCCTCCGAAGAGTTTCACACTGACTGTGTAATGTGAAAAAGAACTCCAGATGGTAGCCAAAACGGTACAGTGTATGCTACCTAGTCTTTCCTACCAAACATAGGCCTATAGGCTAGCCATATCAGGTAGGTTATTAATGTCTTGTCTAGCTAGTGGTCTGTACCTTGTTCCAATGTAATAACACAATAGCCAGGTGGTCCTTCTTTAGTACTAGCGCGATTTGGTTTCCCAGCAGAAAAATAACCTCACTGATCTCATCTGACCTATCCTCCTTTCTGCTGATCAGGCTATCCATTTGACTGAGTCTTGTGCAAATCTTTCTTGGCAGGACTGAGCAACTGTCATGTTGCTAAGATGGAGAGATGTGTGGGAGGCAGGGGAAAGGACTCCTTTGCTGTCTGCCTCGTGGTACTGTATGTATGCAGGAAGCCAGGTGTGATTCTAGTGTGGGGAAGTGGTGGCATGGCCCATTGGCACCGTTTTGCTACATCAGCAGCATGCAGGGTAGTTAAACAGGAAGTGGACAAGTGCAGGAAGTTGCGAATTTACTTCTCTCACTTTGGTTCCCAGAAATTTTAGAGGAGGTTAGTGCTGACTGAGAGACATCAAATTACTGTATGCGGGACAGTTTCCAAGTCCCAGAATAATATTTGTCCTGGAAAACACTTTGTGGGGACTCTGCATTGAGTATGCTTTTTAGTCCAGGAGTAGGCTTAATCTGGGTCTGGGAAATTGTCCCATTGTGTTCTTTGAGACCCTTTTGTGCATGCTGACATAGGCCAATGATAGTGTTACAAGCTACTGGTTTAGGCCTATAATTTAAGGATATGTGTGTTTGTATTTTTTGATAGGATAGCTCTTAGTGCTGCTGGCATGTCTATACTTCCCACACCCTGAAGATAAGCTGAAGGAATGTGAGGGAAATGTTACCAGTTCGACACCATCCTCCTGAGTCTCTTGTTAGCCACATGCCCCCCCCCCCCCCCCCCACCTGTAACACAACACTATTTCAACACTCATTCATAGAACTCTGCTGCTTGATTGTGGCAATCTTTCCTTCTGTTGATCCTAATGCCTTTTGATTTGGTTTGAGATTAATAGTTGGTTTCTTCTCATCATTGATTTGACTAGTTAACTAGGCCAGTTAGACTAACTGATTTGAGTAGTTAACTAGGCCAGGTAATTAGGCTAACTGATTTGATTAATAATTATCTCAGCCAGTTAGTTAGGTAACTGCTTGCCTACTTGTCAGGGGGGTCAGAGCCGGGGCACTTCTCGGCCCCTCTCCTTCCCTGCCTGTGGCTTGTTTAATGGGTGGGGTTGGAGTCTACTGTGTAAACACATTCCATATGAAGGTGGAGAGGCTTTTCCCAGGAGGAACAGTTTGTTGTAGAGATTTCCTTACAGTAGGAAGTTACTATAGTGACACATTGACCATAGTTCAAAGTTATTTTCTGACCGTGTCAGCCAGGACCTGACCACGTGACCTGACCAGGAAAACCTCTCAGACCTAGTTGAATTCTGTTGTAGTTAGTTCATGTGATTGGTAAAAACTACTGAGCCCAACCATAGTTTCTGGTGATCTGAATCAAGATTACTGACCGCTGTGTTCTTGTAAGCATTGAATGAATGCTGAACAGTGCTGACGGACACCATATTATCATATACAGGCTCATCTGTTCTTGGCTTTGGTTAAGAAGTATGTGTGTCTGAGTACTACAGAGGCATTGGCTTGTGAAGATGCTGCATAGATGGCCTCTGCTGGGATATGGGTACAGACCTACCGGTCCCTTTCTCTCGCTCTCTCCCTTTATCTCTTTCTCTCATCCTAGAGGAGTCAGTATGCTAATGAGAGATGCTCCACTGCTGGGTGTTTCAGCTCTCTCTAAACACACGGTTTGTGTGTGTGTGTGAGAGAAAATAGTGTGAAAACTGACTTTGACAATACTACTGGGTATCCAACTCCACTAGGTTTCACTGTAACCACATACAAACACTCGCAGAGTGATTTTAAAAAGTGTCAGAATTTTTCAATTGCTGTGTGATGCCATGCTATTTCAGAGCTGGAGGTGTTTGGAACTCTCTCCCAGTATCTGACCTACTTTCCTCCTCATGAGACTGTAAACTGATCATTCACATGCCCCAGGCCACACACACACACACACACACACACACACACACACACACACACACACACACAGTCAAACACTAACTTCACCCTCATGGTTGGCTAATTGGCCAGTCTGAGTAGAGAGAGAAGGTTGAAAAGTAGAATGTTCCCTGCACTCGTAGCCACAACTACGCTGTCGGGTGTGCTATACTTTGTGCCAGCATGAACACGGTTGGAATGATGACAGGCTGAATCGAATGCATGTATTCCTCTAGTCGAATGCTATTCTAATACTAATTGTAGAGAACTACCCCAATTTCCTACTCTGTCATTGTTGTCTGTCAATAGATCAATAAGAGAGCCCCATATACAGGCTCTGTACCAAATAACACCCCATTCCCAATCTAGTGTCACTACTTTTGACCAGGGCTCTCTGAATGCAGCTCCAGTCAGTCAGTTGATTGATTTGGTGTTGTATAGAACTGAAGATAAAAGGTGATGGATGGATGGATGGATGGATGGATGGATGGATGATCCATAGAAATACAATGAGGTGATCTGCCATTTGGGTGGGACTCGTCCCTAGTTTCAACAGAGGGCTAAAGGCAAGAGCAGTGAATAATTGAAGAACAGCCCTAGTCTAGTCTTACACGGCACAGCGTCGCTCTCTCTCCCTCCCTCCCAGTTCGCTATAGCTTTTAGGTCTTTCTTAGGTCTCCATGGAGAATGTTTAGGCGACGTGTGTGTGAGGACCACCATTCGCAGATTTTCTTTTAACAGAAATGTTGTCCATTTTAGCAGTGAATGTAAACAGGCCTATTATTTGCATTGTGAAAAGTAATGTAAAATTGTGTATTATACCATTAATACTCCCAACTGATATTATACTTAAAAAAAAAAATGAAAACAAAACATTACAAATAATTGCGGACCACCTGCAGTACCCCGGACCACAGGTTTAACACCACTGGTCTAGAGCAAATGTTAACGAGAAAAATGTCATTAACAAGTGCTGAGGCTCAGGTGACCTGAGTGACACTGGGTACAGTTTCACCTGTTCCTCCTCTTTTGAAATGCTGCACACAGGAGCAGGGCCGTGCACAGGAAATGGTGGAAAGAAACCGGCTTCCCTGATGGCTGGGGCTCACTCATGCATCACAAGGAAACTCGAACACTCTAAAAGCTCACACACTTTCATAAAAACACTCGGTCACACACACATACAGCGGGTGAAAAAGTATTGAACACGTCACCATTTTTCTCAGTAAATATATTTCCAAAGGTGCTATTGACATGACATTTTCACCAGATGTTGGTAATAACCCAAGTAATCCATACATACAAAGAAACCAAAACAAATACGTTCAGAAATTAAGTTATGTGTAATAATGTGAAATGACACAGGGAAAAAGTATTGAACACATGAAGAAAGGGAGGTGCAAAACGGCATGGAAAGCCAAGACAACAGCTGAAAACTATCAGTAATTAAAAAGCAATCCAGCCCCCTGTCAGTGCAAATTAATATCAGCTGGTTCAGTCCCAACTGATGGCTTACAAAAAGGTCTCATTGCCAAGGTGTCACACAAGACACATCTCATGATGGGTAAAAGCAAAGAGCTGTCTCAAGACCTTCGCAACCTAATTGTTGGAAAACATAATGATGGCATTGGTTATAGGCGCATTTCTAAGCTTCTGAATGTTCCAGTGAGCACTGTTGGGGCCATAATACAGAAGTGGAAAGACAATCATTTCACCATAAATTTGCCTCGACCAGGTGCTCCTCGCAAGATTTCTGACAGAGGAGTGAAAATAATAATCAGAAGAGTTGTCCAAGAGCCAAGGACCACTTGTGGAGAGCTTCAAAAAGACCTGCAATTAGCAGGTACTGTTGTCTCAAAGAAAACAGTAAGTAATGCACTCCACCGCCATGGCCTGTATGCACGCTCACCACGCAAGACTCCATTGCTGATAAAAAATCTTGAAGCTTGTTTAAAGTTTGCTGCACAACATTTGGAAAAGCCAGTGAAATACTGGGAGAATATAGTGTGGTCAGATGAGAGCAAAATTGAACTGTTTGGATGTCATAATACACACCATGTTTGGAGGAGAAATGGCACTGCACATCACCCTAAAAACACCATACCAACAGTGAAGTTTGGAGGTGGGAACATCATGGTGTGGGGCTGCTTTTCAGCAAATGGTACTGGCAAACTTCACATAATTGAAGGAAGGTTGAATGGGCAAATTTACATTCTTGACAAAAAATCTGCTGCCATCTACCAGGATGATGAAGATGAAACAAGGGTGGACATTTCAGCAAGACAATGATCCCAAACACACAGCCAAGGAAACTCTCAATTGGTTTCAAAGAAAGAAAATAAAGCTTCTAGAATGGCCCAGCCAATCACCTGACTTAAATCCCATTGAAAATCTATGGAAAGAACTGAAGATCAAGATTCATAGAAGAGGCCCACGGAACCTTCAAGATTTGAAGACTGTTTGTGTGAAAGAATGGGCCAAAATCACACCAGAGCAATGCATGCGACTAGTTTCTCCATACAGGAGGCACTTGAAGCTGTCATTACCAACAAAGGCTTTTGTACAAAGTATTAAATAAATATCAGTAAGTGTGTTCAATACTTTTTCCCTGTGTCATTTCACATTATTACACAACTTAATTTCTGAACTTATTTGTTTTGGTTTCTTTATGTATGGATTACTTGGGTTGTTACCAACATCTGGTGAAAATGTCATGTCAATAGCACCTTTGGAAATATATTTACTGAGAAAAATGGTGACGTGTTCAATACTTATTTCACCCGCTGTGTGTGTGTGTGTACACATACATACATACATACATACATACATACATACATACATACATACACACATGTGTATGTGTACACACACACACCTAGGCTAACTCCCTTCAAGTGTACCGGAGCTAGGTTGCTCAACGAGCATTGCATGATAAGTAACCTTGCATGAGACTGAAAGACTAGTGTTGACTCTTCGATCTAGGCCTCAGTTACCATTTAAGGATTGAGCTCCGTGAGCTAACACAGTCTTGTTTATCGTGACAGCAACCCAGGGTTCAGTACCTGTGTTAGGCTATACAAGGGTAGAATTGCTCTCTCTTTGTCTCTCACCCTCCTTTCTCTCTTCCCCTCCTCTCTAGTGATGTGTCTCTGTTCTTGTCCCAGATTCTGCAGTAATAGGCCCAGTTGAACTCTGCACGTTCCTAATTAATCGCTCTAGTCTGAGGAGGAGTCAGTACAGGGATCTGGATCTTATGATCCTATCTAATGGGAGGGCTCTTTGTGTGTTACAATTTAAATATCCCTCTTTCTCCCCCCTCTTCTTTCCCTCTCTCCGCTGTTCTCTCTTCCCTCCTCTTTCTCTCCTCTCCCATCTTCCCCTCTTCTTTCCCCCCTCTCCTGTCCTCAGGCGAGGGCTGAACCCACCCCACAGAGTGAAGTCCATCTCCATGACGACCTTTACACAACAGGAAATCGAGTTCCTCCAGAAACACGGCAATGAGGTAAGTTGGCATGGCGACCGGGCCCCACAGACCTCCCTGGACTGTTGTCATCATGGCTGATGTCTCCCTGGGTTGTATTCCCCAAGAACGCAAGGGAAGCAAACAGGCCAAAATTAAATGCTAGTTTTTGTTTTCTGTTGTCACTGGCCAGCTCTTCCAATTCTTAGGACCCTGATAGAGACTAGAATGCAGAAACACATAGGTTTATAATGATAAAGTGTTTTTCTAGCTTGGTCCCAGGCTAGTAGGCTATGTTTCTATTCAACTTCCATTGTCCTCCAAGCTAGGCCACCTTTCATATGTCCACCTCTTAATCTATCAGTCTAAGGAGCACTAGCTGGCTGACTCCTTTCACTCAATGCCCTGAGACTTATTCTAAAACCAGATCATTGAATTCCATACTTTGTGTTCGAGAATCCTGTATGGCCTGCATCACCCTTTCCCCCTTTTGGTTTTGGGTGACATTCCACTGATATTTTCCCTAATCCTCTAAAGTGGGATTTGTGTGTTTGCTGAGAATAGCTTGGTGGCGTGTCGATCGGGTGGCTACAGCACAACAGACAGAGAGCAGCTCTTTCAGGAGATGGTGCTCTGATGCACTCTCATACGTTCCACACATCTGGCTATTTATTTAGTTGGCCATGACACACATATATATACACACACAAACTTTAATCTGCCAAGGATTCCGAAAAGGAGTAATGCGCTTCTGCTAGATGATATGGGTGGTAGTGGTACAAAACTGAACCTCTGTTTGTTCTTGATGCTGTTCTGCAGGCTATGTGTGTCAGGTGCTTTATGTGAGAAGAATATTCTTGCCCTGTTGGAAACATCGACACAAGCCTTGGTGGAAATTCATTATCTTCAGCCTTGACTTTACTGTCTGCTGCTGTCTGTCCTCTTTTTATATACAGTGAAGTCGTAAGTTTACACACACTTAGGTTGAAGTCATTAAAACTAATTTTTCAACCACTCCACAGATTTCATGTTAACAAACTATAGTTTTGGCAAGTCGGTTAGGACATCTACTTTGTGCATGACACAAGTAATTCTTACAACAATTGCCGCTCAGCAAGGAAGAAGACACTGCTCCAAAACCACTGTAAAAAAAGAAATATGGTTTGCAACTGCACATGGGGACAAAGATTGTACTTTTTTGAAGAAATGTCCTCTGGTCTGATGACACAAATAGAACTGTTTGGCCATAGTGACCATCGTTATGTTTGGAGGAAAAAGGGGAGGCTTGCAAGCCGAAGAACACCATCCCAACCGTGAAGCACGAGGGTGGCAGCATCATGTTGTTGGGGTTCTTTGCTGCAGGAGGGACTGGAGCACTTCACAAAATAGATGGCATCATGAGGAGGGAAAATTATGTGGATATATTGAAGCAACATCTCAAGACATCAGTCAGGATGTTAAAGCTTGGTCGCAAATGGGTCTTCCAAATGGACAATGACCCCAAGCATACTTCCAAAGTTGTGGCAAAATTGCTTAAGGACAACAAATTCAAGGTATTGGAGTGGCCATCACAAAGCCCTGACCTCAATCCTATATCGTGGGCAGAACTGAAAAAGCATGTGCGAGCAAGGAGGCCTACAAACCTGACTCTGTTTTTTTTATTTTTTTATTTCACCTTTATTTAACCAGGTAGGTCAGTTGAGAACAAGTTCTCATTTGCAACTGCGACCTGGCCAAGACAAAGCAAAGCAGTGCGACAAATAACAACAGAGTTACACATTAAACAAACAGTCAAAAAACACAATAGAAAATCTATAAACAGAGTGCAAAATGTAGTGCAAAAATGCAGTAAGGTTGGGAGGTAGGACAATAAATAGACTATAGAGTAGAAATAAATTACAGAATTATCATCATTAACACAGGAATGAAGGATGTGCAAATTATGATGTGCAAATAGAGATACTGGAGTGCAAGATTAGTGAAAAATAAACAAAAATAAATATGGGGATGAGGTAGTAGTGTGGGCTATTTACAGAAGGGCTATATACAGGTGCAGCGATCGATAAGCAGCTTTGACAGCTGATGCTTAAAGGTATTGAGGGAGATAGGAACCTCTAGCTTCAATGATTTTTGCAATTCGTTCCAGTCATTGGCAGCAGCGAACTGGAAGGAATGGCGGCCAAAGGAGGTGTTGGCTTTGGGGGTGACCAGTGAGATATACCTGCTGGAGCGCATGCTACGGGTGGGTGTTGCTATGGTGACCAGTGAGCTGAGATAGGGCGGGGATTTACCTAATAAAGACTTATAGATGACCTGGAGCCAGTGGGTTTGGCGACGAATGTATAGTGAAGGCCAGCCAACGAGAGCATACAGGTCGCAGTGGTGGGTAGTGTAAGGGGCTTTGGTGACAAAACGGATGGCACTATGATAGACTACATCCAATTTGCTAAGTAGAGTGTTGGAGGCTAGTTTGTAAATGACATCGCCAAAATCAAGGATCGGTAGGATAGTCAGTTTTACAAGGGCATGTTTGGCAGCATGAGTGAAGGAGGCTCTGTTGCGAAATAGGAAGCCAATTCTGGATTTAATTTTGGATTGGAGATGGTTGATGTGAGTCTGGAAGTTGAGTTTATAGTCTAACCAGATGCCTAGGTATTTGTAGGTGTCCACGTATTCTAATTCGGATCCGTCGAGAGTAGTGATGATAGTCCGGTGGGCGGGTGCTGGCATTGTTCGATAGAAAAGCATGCACTTAGTTTTACTAGCGTTTAAGAGCAGTTGTAGGCCACGGAAGGAGTGTTGTATGGCATTGAAGCTTGATTGAAGGTTAGTAAACACAGTATCCAAAGAGGGTCCAGTTGTATACAGAATGGTGTCATCTGCGTAGAGATGGATGAGAGAGTCACCAGCAGCGAGAGCAACATCGTTGATATATATAGAGAAAAGGGTTGGCCCAAGAATTGAACCCTGTGGCACCCCCATAGAGACTGCCAGAGGATCGGACAATAGGCCCTCCGATTTGACACACTGAACTCTGTCTGCAAAGTAGTTAGAGAACCAAGCAAGGCAGTCACTTGAGAAACCAAGGCTGTTGAGTCTGCCAATAAGAATGCGGTGATTGACAGAGTCGAAAGCCTTAGCCAGGTCGATGAAAACGGCTGCACAGTACTGTCTTTTATCGATGGCGGTTATGATATCGTTCAGTACCTTGAGTGTAGCTGAGGTGCACCCATGACCAGCTCGGAAACCAGATTGCATAGCAGAGAAGGTACGGTGGGATTCGAAGTGGTCAGTTATCTGTTTGTTAACTTGGCTTTCGAAAACTTTAGAAAGGCAGGGCAGGATGGATATTGGTCTATAACAGTTTGGGTCTAGAGTGTCTCCTCCTTTGAAGAGGGGGATGACCGCGGCAGCTTTCCAATCTCTAGGGATCTCAGACGATACGAAAGAGAGGTTGAACAGGCTAGTGATAGGTGTTGCAACAATTTTGGCTGATAATTTCAGAAAGAGAGGGTCCAGATTATCTAGCCCAGCAGATTTGTAGGGGTCCAGACTTAGCAGCTCTTTCAGAACATCAGCTGTCAGGATTTGGGTGAAGGAGAAGCGGGGGGGGCTTGGGCAAGTAGCTGCCGGGGGTGCAGAGCTGTTGACCGGGGTAGGGGTAGTCAGATGGAAAGCATGGCCAGCCGTAGCAAAATGCTTATTGAAATTTTCAATAATCGTGGATTTATCGGTGGTAACAGTGTTTCCGAGCCTCAGTGCAGTGGGCAACTGGGAGGAGGTGCTCTTATTCTCCATGGACTTTACAGTGTCCCAGAACTTTTTGGAGTTAGTACTACAGGAAGCAAATTTCTGTTTGAAAAAGCTGGCCTTTGCTTTCCTAACTGACTGGGTGTACTTGTTCCTGACTTCCCTGAATAGCTGCATATCGCGGGGGCTATTCGATGCTAATGCAGTGCGCCACAGGATGTTTTTGTGTTGGTCTAGTGCAGTCAAGTCTGGGGTGAACCAAGGGCTATATCTATTCTTAGTTCTACGTTTTTTAAAAGGGGCATGCTTATTTAGGATGGTGAGGAAAGCACTTTTAAAGAACAACCAGGCGTCCTCTACTGACGGGATGAGGTCAATATCCTTCCAGGATACCTGGGCCAGATCGAATAGAAAGGCCTGCTCGCAAAAGTGTTTTAGGGAGCGTTTGACAGTGATAAGGGGTGGTCGTTTGGCCGCTGACCCATTGCGAACACAGGCGATGAGGCAGTGATCACTGAGATCCTGGTTGAAAACAGAGGAGGTGTATTTGGAGGGCAAGTTAGTCAGGATGATATCAATAATGGTACCCATGTTTACGGATTTTGGGTTGTACCTGGTGGGTTCCTTGATAATTTGTGTGAGATTGAGGGCATCTGAGGGCATCATGTTACACCAGTTCTGTCAGGAGGAATGGGCCAAAAGTCACCCAACTTATTGTGGGAAGCTTGTGGAAGGCTACCTGAAACGTTTGACCCAAGTTAAACAATTTAAAGGCAATGCTTCCAAATACTAATTGAGTGTATGTCAACTTCTGACCCAATGGGAATGTGATTAAAGAAATAAAAGCTGAAATAAATTCTCTCTGCTATTATTCTGACATTTCACATTCTTAAAATAAAGTGGTGATCCTAACTGACCTAAGACGGGGAAATGTTGCTAGGATTAAATGTCAGGAATTGTGAAAAACTTAGTTTAAATGTATTTGGCTAAGGTGTATGTAAACTTCCGACTTCAACTGTATATGATGTCTCTTTCTTTCTCTTTCTGTCACCTTTCTCTCTCGCTCTTTTCTCTCTCGCTCTCTCTCTGTCTCCTCTCTCTCTCTCTCTCTCTCTCTGACTCCTTTATTTCTGTCTCTGTTTCATTATGTATTTGGTTGTTTGTCTGCTTCTAATTGTAAAATCCTAGGTGTCTGTGTACTTTAACATCACTTAGCACTTGGCAAGTTGGCTGTAGATCTCCTCATTTCCGGGCTCCCAAGAGACACCCTGGAATGTTCCAGAATGTGCTGCATTCTGCTGCTGCTGCTCTCTTGGCCTGGAGGTGTTGAAGGGTTTTTTTTCTCTTTCATGTTTCTTTTTCCTCTTTAAAGTTGATGAACCCCATTTTTTTCTTTTATTCTCCTTTCATTTTTCACTAAACATGTTTTTCTGCTCTCTCTCTCTCTACCCCCTCTCTCATCTGTCTTCTCTAGTCATGCAAACCGATATGGCTGGGGCTTTACGACGACAGAACCACCTCCATACCGGACTTCAGAGAACCCCAGAAAGTCAAGGAGTTCCTTCAGGAGAAATACGAGAAGAAGAGATGGTGAGAGGCTGCTGTAGAGTCCATAGGACTCTGGTCAAAAGGAGTGCACTTAAAACGGAGTAGGGTGCCATTTGGGACAGGCAGCTCACTGCAGTTGGCTCTCGGGCAGCAACGCGCTTTGCATCCGTTACAACCCAGGTGTATTTAGTGGATGATATCTAGGTTACTGTATGCGTTAGTTTGAATCCAAAAGGAATGTAGAATATTTACTCACATCTAATGCTGCGTTTAGACAAGGGGCGCAAAAACCGTGGTACCATTCGGAATAGCGGGACAAGAAAGCAAGAAAGACGGTGACCGCAAACCAGAACGATGGTATGCGTTGCTATGGTAATATCAGTAAACAAACGGTGCAAATCATCATCTGGTAGGAAACAACGCAACGACAAAAGACGAAATATTTTAACTCTGGCTGCAAGTCCTGTTTACCGTGGCGGTTGACAGCATTCACTGCCAGCCTCAACGGCATTTACTGTGCTCTCATTGAAAACAATGACATAGCGTTTGAAGTCTACCTCTCTTTACTTTCAATTAATGTTCAGGACCTGTATGCACAAAAAGGTGTGCTGATCTAGGATCAGGTCCCCCCCCCCTGTCCATGTAATCTTATTAATTATTAATTAGATCAGCACTCTTACTCTGAGATGCTGTGTTATATGAGTGCATTTGAATTATAGTCTATGTTGCTGTGTAACCAATTAAACACCATTGTTGTTATTTTAGGTTTGTTCCCCCGGAGCAGGCCAAAGTGGTGGCTTCGGTCCACGCCTCCATCTCAGGCTCATCAGCAAGCAGCACCAGCAGCACCCCCGAGGTCCGACCCCTCAAAACACTGCTGGGGGAGTCTGCCCCCACCCTGCACCTTAACAAGCACACACCCAGCCAGGTAAGACACACACACACTGGTTACTCAGCTGGCTGATAACAGGCCGTACAACGTTTTCCCTGACTTGAAGTAGGACCCAGGGAGTTTTTCCTATTCAGATCATGTGTTCAGGAAACCCTCCTGGCTCTAGTAGTCAAAACATATATCAACAAGAACCTATATATCCACACAGGCTAACTTTGTCTGCATGGTTGAGGTGTCCGTCTCTCTTTGTGAATTAACAGGGTCATATATTGCACGAAATGGAGTGAAACAGGGATATTCCATAAGAACTGTCCAATAAGAAATGCTTATTTTTGTTTTCTGTTGCAAAGCATTTTACTACGGCATGCCCCAATGAACACAGCCCTTTTGTCTCTCTGTAGTCTCCGGTGGGGAGTCGTGCGGCCCAGGCCATCCAGCTGAGCCAGCAGCATCAGTTCCACGACAAGCAGTTTGACCTCCTCAGCGAACTGGGTGGGGACATCTTTGCCGCTCCGCCCCACTCACAGGCGGCAGCAGGCTCGGCGGCCAACTTTGCCAACTTTGCACATTTCAACAGTCACCCAGGTAAGGAGTGACATGAGCTGCACTGCTCCCTGGAGTGGTCCTTACACCTTGAGTCAGAAAAGCTCTGGGCACTGTGGTTACATCTACTGCTTAGGTCATAGACGTCATTGGCCAATGATACTTACACTCAATGATGCACTCGTACTTATGGAATTAGAAAAAGTAAATTTCCTGAAGAATATTTGTCCTAAAGTGTGTTTTATGGTATGGACCTTCACTTGTTCTTACCACACTTTGTTTTTCATATCAAGATACAAACATACACATACGAACAGCAACTTACACACAAAAACGTACACAAACAACGACTACATCTCCTCTGCCCAGACACGCATGCTCACACCCCCATCACTAGTTACTGCATTATTGTTTTCACATGGCCTTAAATTGTACCAATTTGTTTTTCTCGGTCGCCCATGCCATTTCAATAATAAGTCATTCGATTTTTCCATTGTGTTAATGATGGTGGATTGGTTGATTTCCACGTTTTTGGATATGTTAACCCCCTCATTGTCCATCACACTGATCTATGTAAAGCATCGCCAGACACTAGAATTCTCATAGGGCTATGGGCGGTCAGTCTCCTTGCTTACTAATGAGGCCAACGTCAAGCTTTTTGCTCAGAGGATAATGTTTTCCTCATCCTCAAAGAGCCATAAAGTTCTACAGTAATGTAGTGTGGGCAGAGAGGCAGCACCAAGTAAGCCCACATGAGGCTTAAAGACACGCACACTCTAAAAAGAACATAGAAAATGGACAATAACCTACACACTTATCAAACATTCTATACCTATCAATTCTTTCCTATCTTTCTATTACTTAAACAAAATAAATCAGAGATTCCCAGGACGCCCATCTCTGCAGCCAACTCCCAACGCCCCCAGAATGGCTTCCAGTTTCTCCATCTCTTCATCCTCACGTTCCTGTAGAACTCAACCTTCTGTGTCTTCTCCCAGTGCTTGGGAAACAGATGCTGTTTCTCCTGCTCAGGCAGGTGCTGGTTGTGGTAGCAGAAGCTGGCCATGTTTAGGGACCGGGACTTCCAATAACACTCAAAATGCCAGATCTCTGAGTAACTCGGGAGGACCTGACCTAAAGTCACAATAAAACCAATTCCCTGTATCTACATGGAATTTGAGAAATAATCAATAAGCCAAATCGAAAAACAGAAATGAACCAAATCATGGTAAGAATACAGTATTTGATGCTTTAACATTTGTTGATGGAATTTGAAGCTCTTTCAATAAGATACTGATGTCTCTGTGCCATCCATGGTACAGACTGGTGAAATCGCTGGGTGTTGAAGTCTATCTTTTTGAATTGATCTTATTCGATAGCAGCAGTAAGTCGCACGTCTAGTTCCAAGTCAACATTGGTGCCTGTCAACCTAAAGTTCTAAATTGTGTTATCATTACATTGAAATGTAACTGTATTCTTATGAATACAATCACCATGGCAAATAAATGCAATGCGTTTCAAATCAACACTGTTACTCTTACCAACCAAACATTCTAAATTCAAACATTTTACCATAGAGATCCTATTATATGACCAATTCTATGCATTCTACCAACTTGATTTATTATTTGTATCATTCAGAATGTCCATGACGATGAGAGGGTGAAATGAATGGATGTACTGTGCTTAATTTAAAATCTGTTTTACATTGAACCCAGATAGTGTCACACACACTAGAAGAGAACATGAGCTTAGGTCAGGTCAGTGCCCCAATAGAAGAAGGTGGACCTGTCATTATCACATCCATTTTTGGTTTGTCATTGACAGCTGGTGCCAGTGTCATTAGCTCCATCTAGTTTAGTTCCATATCCCTCAATGTGTCCTTTCTGTCGCTTCATCCCAAATGGCGCCCTATACCCCATTTAGTGCACTACTTTTGACAAGGGGGCTCTGGTCGAAAGTGGTGCACTATTGGAATAGGGTGCCATTTGGGATGCAAGCCTGTGTCATGTGACCATTAATCATCTCATTCATTGTGTCTTGTTTTGTTTGTCCTTTTTGATTTTATGTGTGTCTGACCCTCGTACAAACCTCCAGCTGCTCAGAACGCAAACGCAGACTTTGTTAACTTTGATGCCTTTGGGAGCGCGGCGGTGGGTCCATCGGGTGCTTTCCCCTCGGCAGCCCAAGCCCCCTTCCAGACCTCGCATACAGGTAGAGCACGTTCCATTCACCTGTCATGGCCTGTCTCTATATCACACACGTTCACATTTTCACACGGGTTACTGTTAGACACTCCTCCTGCTCTCTCTCTCTCTCTCTCTCTCTCTTTGTTACACACTCACATCAGTTCTCTCACTCCTACTTGTTATGTGGTTTGTGTCCATCTTGTCTGTGTTGTAGTTTATGTTAGGAGACAGATCTCCATATGATTTGTCTACTGTCTTTATTTGTTTATTTGTGTTTGTCTGTCACTCACTGTTTCTCCTCCCCATCCTGGTCCATGGCTCCACTCATTTCATCACTCTCATTGGCTCTGTGTTTGCTAGCTCGATCGCTGGCTGCTCAAGGCACACACACACACACACCACTCACTCACTCACTCACTGGCTAGGTTCCCCACCCACAGTTAAGGGAATTTGTTTTGAATGTACCACACCGCCCTCTGCTGGAAACGAATGCCTGCAGTCTGCAGATGACCTTGTGACTTCTACAAAGTGGTGGATGGGAAAGCACTGCTCTCTGGGTGCATCTCAACACAAAACTGACCACCACGCTGGCTGGCCTGGCCTCTGCTTTCACGCTGACCACCACGTTGCCTGGCCTCTGCTTTCACGCTGACTCCATTCACTCTGTTTTGATTTTGACTGATTTTTCACCCTGTCTCTGTGGTACTCATTCCTCCCGCCCCTCCTTCCTGTTTTGGCTACCAGCGTTCACGTCCCTCTCATCCAGCCGCAGTGTGGGTGAGTTTGCCACCGCTGGCACTGCTCTACTTTACCCGGGTGCAGGCGCTCACAGTAAGTTCTCTCCGTCTCATTGGGCTCAGCCTCTAGCTAACACCGAACTGCCCTTTCTCACCTCTGTCGGTCTGGTAGGCTCTAGGGGTTTTCCTATATCAATGTCTATGGTTGTTCCTATTGATGTGTGTGTGCGCCTATCTGTCTGTGGATGTGTGTGTTGTATGCTCTTTGCTGACATGTTCCAAGTACAGGGCCATTGGTGCAAAATGACATGGAGTCTAAACTGCAGCCAGCTATTGACAGAAAAGATGGCCAACTGTTACCTCAACCTCTGGAATTCTTATCCTGCAGGAGATCATTTTAAGAATGATTTGAGATTATTAATCTAAAGATATTTCTCCACCTATGTATGGTACTAAGATCTTGTAACAGTGTAGGTAATTCAGTAATTCACTGTAGGTGTGTTAATTTGTCAAGACAGGAGAGTAGACAGGATTTGTTATTGTCGGGTTCTACCCTCAAACCACTCCCAGTGAAGTAGCGCTTCTTCTCTTCCTTTACTTCAACTCTCACACTGTTTTTGACCACTTCCCCAAATCCTGTAGCGCCGTGGTCAAAATTAGCTAAATTGCTAGCATTAGCTAGGCCCCCCCCCATTTTCCACCTGACTCTCTACCAATGCCACCATATGCTTCTTTCTATGGTTGTTGTTTATTCGGTAATGTTCCACAAGTAAATGTAATAAATAAAACAAAAATTAAATAGCTCAGATCTTGAAAATATGTGAAACCTTTATTTTGTAAAAATCTTTTTACATGTGTTTAGTAGCCGAGGCTATATGGCTGAGCCATTAACTTGTTCATTTAACAGTCATCACTTGCGTATCAACACATATATTTTAAGAATATAATGCAATATAACCAAACATTTACATTTCTCTTAGAATAAAAACCTCCAGTTACAGCTTCTTCTGACGAAGTAGAAAAAAAAAGCGTATTTTTTTTGTGCGCACGCAGGACAGACGAAGGGCGGTTCATACAATATTGTTCTAAATTTCAATCACCCTCTTCTTCATCCTCATCATTCGGTTAATTCAAATTCAATTATAATACATTTTCTCACCCTAAATGTCAACCGGAGAAACCAGTAGCTATTTGAAGTTATTTCGAGACATGCAAGAGAGACCTTAGCAAGCTTATGACTTAACAATGTAAATCTGTGGCCGTATGTATCAGACATCTCTGAGTAGGACTGCTGATCTAGGATCAGGTTCCCCCCGTCCATTTAATCCCATTCATTGAGATCTAAAAGGCAAAACCGATCCTAAATCGACACTACTACTCTGAGATGCTTGATACATATGGCCCCAGATGCTCATAAATCCCCACTGCTAGAATCTGGCTTTAGCGCCCCCTTCTGGTCAGTCATGCCATCTGATTGGGATCTCACCTGTCACCTGAATTGCTATGGTTACCTCTGAGTGAAAAACCTTTCTTAGCACTGGGGTATCTGACTTATCTTAAGAGTTTTGGTATCTATTCTGTCCTGACCTGCACCTTGAGGACTATGGTCCAGTGGCTTCCAGCATTCCACTTCTGGCTTCTAGATCACACATTTTCGTTCGTTCATACAACTAACAGCAACAAGAACTAGATCACCGCTTGTTGTGATCATGGTGACGTTGCTTGAGTGTGGAGCTGTCTGGATTGTGTCCCTCGAGGAGCAGGATCCAGTGTACTTTTGTGTGGGTGTGATGTGTTGCTCTCCCTGCTGTGTATAGGAGATGGATGGAGTTACTAGCTTCTACATTCCCCTCCTTGTGTTGTGAACCGGCCTGTGTCTGTGTGTTATCAGGAGGTAGTGTCCCTAGTGGGGTCCCAGGCTCTCTCCCCCCGGGGGCGTCCGCAGGACTGCGTCACCCCCAGAGTCAGCTGACGGGTACTTCAGCGGCAGACCGCTACGCCGCTTTGGCCGAGCTGGACAACGTGTTCGGTTCGTCGGCCCCCGTCACCAGCGTCTACAACACCGTCAGCACTTCACAAGGGTACGAGAACCCTCTTTCCATACTGCCGCACTATGTATCGTGTATCTGTCTTTTGTGTATTTCGTTCTGGCATTTTGCTACTGCCCTGTGTTTTTTATAGCTGCTTGACAAATAACCTACCTATCTACTTTCTTGTTACCAACAAGTGGGTCTATCTTTCAAAATGATACTCAGCCCTCTCACCTCTTGTCTCTGGTTGCATCCCAAATCACACCCGATTCTCTAAATGTGCACCATTTTCATCACTACTGTTGGGACCATGTCATTTGGGATGCAGCCTCTGTCATGGTTAGTCCATGTGGTCACTCTAATGCCAGTGTTGTGTTGTATCCCAGGGGGATGTTTGGCCCTGTGACAGGAGTCTCGTCAGCCCAGGCACAACAATGCATGTCCAGCATGCCCCAGGGTTTTGGAGGTAAGTGACAACCCTCCATGTGTGTTTCCATTCCCTACCCTTCCCCCTTAGTGTGCACTGCACTAGTTCCAATGTTTAAAAACATTGGATAGCTGTAAGTATGGGCTATAGGAAGTTTGCCTATTTTCACTCACTGTCTTGCGTCCATTACTTTTCAATCCGTGAGGGGGGGAGTGAACGAGTGCACACTTTGTTGTGGAGAAGTGGTAGATTAGAATGGGGCCTCAACCCATTTCTCCAGAGCTGAAGTAGACACTTAGAAGTAGACACTGAATGTCTCCTCTTCCATTCTGCCAGGACCGTCAACAAACCCCTTTGCTGCTGCAGGGGTTGTTACGGCGACAGCCACCACCAACCCTTTCCAGAGCAACGGGAGAGCAGCGGCCATGGCAGCAGCAGGTGGGGACCCGCCACGGATGTCTTGCATACCCAATATACTTGAAACTAAAGCCATAGGCTGTGTCCGAAATCATTCTTGCCGACTATTTACGAAAATGCTGTTCTATGTACTAACCATACTACATACTGTTTAGAACAAACTGTTCAGTAAAAATGTATGCAGTAAGCAACAGATATTAACATACTAGGCACACGCATACTGAGAAGCTTGTTCCCTGCCATTCGTACATCAAGTCTCATCTGATTATCAACTGTTGTCAAATACACGTGGGAGTCAATAATCTTCCTCAATAGCATGCAGCGAATTCGTGCTAGATTGAAAAGCCGAAATGAGTATGACATCCTGGCATTTAAAGCTTTCTACATTTTTGAAATATGAATAATATATTTTGCGCATACCCAATCAACATACTATTTAGAACGTGTATTCGGGTACTTAACCCAAAGCCTCATGGGCAGCCCATTGCAAGGATAGTAGATGAGCTCGGAAGTACATTATGACTAAAGCTGATCTGTCAGTGGTTAGGGGCCATTTTGAGGTAGTGCAGAACAAAAACATGTTTCACAGAGGGCAACTATAATCCAAAGTCACGCTAAAATATCACAAATCAACTGAGGCAGGTGATCATGTAAAAGCTTCTATATGTAGCAAAATTCAAGGAATAGCCTAGTAAAACCCGAAATCGCACAAGCCCATATTCTTAGATGAAACCCTGTGAGAGGACTCCGTCACAGTGGTCATGGTCATCAGAGGTCATAATGAGGTTATGAACCAGATGCCTTCACTTCATCGTTTATTTTAATTGTATTAATCTCGTAAGTAAGTATTGCCGGTGTCTCGGCTGCATCAAGACGGCAGCATTATTCACTAACAGTTGTCTCTAGCTAATAGAGGATGTAGTAACAGTCTTACATAGAGTAAATTGGAGAGACACTGATTGGTGACAGTGTTTCTGTAATGATCGTGAAGGTGTGTATGTGCAAATGATAATGGGCTTTCTGATTGTTCTTGTGATGCTGGACAGGCCTGTTGGGGGCTCTGCATGGGCAGGGTTACCCTCCAGCCCACTTTGGTAGGTCCCCTCCTCCTCCTCCTCCCAGCTCACTCCTCCCCCCCGCCTCCCTGTGTCTTGGCTGTGGCAGTACTTCATAGAGCTCCCCTGAGCGTCCTGTGACTGTCTCGCCGACTATGCATGTGTTGTGTGACCTGACCCCGGTGCTGCTTCTACTGTATCTGTGAGTGTGGGGATTCCTGATGCCTCAGCTGCCCTCGCCATTCCCCTCCTGCCCTCACTCTTGCCCTCACTGACGCTCCCAGACTGTAGTGATGTGGCATCGCCGATTGCCCCCTGCCGGCCTAGAGAAATAGCCTAACGGACAGTCGTAGCTTTTCACGCTGTAGCTGTTGGCAATGTGTATGTCCTCCAGCAGAGCTCTGAGGTTATAGACGGGTGTTGAAAGGACATCAAACAGCCACATAACCATTTTAAGAGTATCCTTTAACTGCACAACCATCTTGACTGTAAGCTTCTTATCGTTTTTCACCCTCCTGGGTTCTGTACACATCCTTTGCTAAGAGCGCCTATGCCCTGAGTGCTGTAGCTGTGTGCTAGACGCCGTCTAGTTTAATGCTGGTTATGTTATGTATAGAGCTAGTCTGACTCACAAATTAGGTTTTATTTGTTGCTGTGTATTGTTTCTCTGTGTTTAAGTGTACACTGCTCAGTAAAGGTGTTTTAGTTCAGCGTGTGTGCCAATGTTAACCTGGCGTCAGGTGTGATTATAGCTTGACAGGGGGGGGGGGGGTGTGCACGCGCACAGATGTTTTGTAGTCTGCGTTAGTACTTAGCAGTAATCGTGTAGCGTAAGCTCTGTGTAACTGATGTGATATTTTGTCGATTGTGAGTGTCCTCTCCTCTCCCGCCTATCTTGCAGCCACGTTTGGCACCGGCTCCATGAGCATGCCCGCCGGATTCGGGAACACTGCTGCATACAACCTCCCCACCAGCTTCAGTGGGACCTTCCAACAGGCATTCCCTGGCCAGGCCCCCTTCCCCCAGCCTCCGGCCTATCCCCAGCAAACCAACGGTGTGTGTGGGTGTTTGCATGGGTGTATGTGTGCTTTGCATGAATTTGTATAGTGTACCCCTTTAATGTAATACCTTGAGTATTCAGCTCTTTCTCTGGTCCACCAGGAGGAGGGTTTTCAGCCTATGGACAGGCCAAGGCTGTGGTGACCCCTTTTGGACAAGCAATTGCTGCACCCGGGGTCTCTAGTAACCCCTTCTTGGTGAGTGGGACCATCAGGTGGTTTTCAACCAAATGTCCACAGTCTTCATTTGATAAGACTTGTTGGTTTCACTAGTGGTGATTTAATGGCTCCCCTACCCACCCTCCCCTTCTCCCTCTCTCTGTCTTTGTCGTCCTTCCAGGCGGGCGCCCCTTCAGGACACTACCCCTCAGGAAGCTCTTCAACCAATCCTTTCTTATAGCGCTGCTCCAACCAAACCTCCATTACACTAGGGTGTTGTCAACTGGCGTGCTCCGCTCGCACCTCTTGCACTGTTTTGTTTCACAAGACGCTTTAAAAAGACAAACACAATGTTTCTAAAACTGGTATTATGTTTTATGAACAATGATGACGACAACAACAAAGTGACAAACTGACACCGTCCATGGTAACAAATCAAAACAAGGTAAAGGTGTGTAAAGGGAAGGGGGGGGGGGGGGGGTATAGGGGCGGCAGGAAGCCTAGCGGTTAACAGTGTTGGGCCAGTAACCGAAAGGCCGCTGGTTTGAATCCCTGAGCCGACTAGGTGAAAAATCTCCCGATGTGCCCTTGAGCAAGGCACTTAACCGTAATTGCTCCTCCTGTGAGTCGCTCTGGATAAGAGCATCTGCTAAATGACTAAAATGTAAATGTGTTAAAGGGGCGGGGTCTCCTCTCATCCTCCATCTAACCTGTGAACTGGCCCGGCCTCAGCTGAGCCACATGTATATTCAAACTGGCTGATACTAAGTTATTGCAAAATATTCCCATTACGCTGCAATTTTATAAATATTTTTTTCTTAGTGGAAATGAGCTCTGTGCATATCAGTATTTGTACCTTTTAATGAGTTTAAGGGCATAAATGTTATTTGGAAAAGCTGAGTGGACTACTTTGAGTTACTGTATTTGTAAAGAGGATCCAAAAGCGGTTTGTGCAGCATGATATCGGTAGGACTATTTTTACAGAGAAGAACATGCATTTCATCATTTATTACAGAAGAGGGGGAGGAGTCTCTCCTCTTCTGTGATTGGCCCTGAGGGCAGAGGCTCCACCTGGAAGGGGATGGGCTCTCACCCTGTCTTCTCACCTGTCCTGCTGTCCAGGTGGTGGTGGTTTACCACAATATAGACTGAAGACCACTGGCATGGGGTGTTAAAGAGATTTAAGTTAATGTGTGTGTGTGTGTGTGTATACATACATACATACATACATACATACATACATACAGTGGGGAGAACAAGTATTTGATACACTGCCGATTTTGCAGGTTTTCCTACTTACAAAGCATGTAGAGGTCTGTAATTTTTATCATAGGTACACTTCAACTGTGAGAGGTGGAATCTAAAACAAAAATCCAGAAAATCACATTGTATGATTTTTAAATAATTAATTTGCATTTTATTGCATGACATAAGTATTTGATCACCTACCAACCAGTAAGAATTCCGGCTCTCACAGACCTGTAAGTTTTTCTTTAAGAAGCCCTCCTGTTCTCCACTCATTACCTGTATTAACTGCACCTGTTTGAACTCGTTACCTGTATAAAAGACACCTGTCCACACACTCAATCAAACAGACTCCAACCTCTCCACAATGGCCAAGACCAGAGAACTGTGTAAGGACATCAGGGATAAAATTGTAGACCTGCACAAGGCTGGGATGGGCTACAGGACAATAGGCAAGCAGCTTGGTGAGAAGGCAACAACTGTTGGCGCAAATATTAGAAAATGGAAGAAGTTCAAGATGACGGTCAATCTCCCTCGTTCTGGGGCACAATGCAAGATCTCACCTCGTGGGGCATCAATGATCATGAGGAAGGTGAGGGATCAGCCCAGAACTACACGGCAGGACCTGGTCAATGTCCTGAAGAGAGCTGGGACCTTAGAAAACCATTAGTAACACAATACGCCGTCATGGATTAAAATCCTGCAGCGCACGCAAGGTCCCCCTGCTCAAGCCAGCGCATGTCCAGGCCCGTCTGAAGTTTGCCAATGACCATATGGATGATCCAGAGGAGGAATTGGAGAAGGTCATGTGGTCTGATGAGACAAAAATAGAGCTTTTTGGTCTAAACTCCACTCGCTGTGTTTGGAGGAAGAAGAAGGATGAGTACAACCCCAAGAACACCATCCCAACCGTGAAGCATGGAGGTGGAAACATTCTTTGGGAATGCTTTTCTGCAAAGGGGACAGGACGACTGCACCGTATTGAGGGGAGGATGGATGGGGCCATGTATCGCGAGATCTTGGCCAACAACCTCCTTCCCTCAGTAAGAGCATTGAAGATGGGTCGTGGCTGGGTCTTCCAGCATGACAACGACCCGAAACACACAGCCAGGGCAACTAAGGAGTGGCTCCGTAAGAAGCATCTCAAGGTCCTGGAGTGGCCTAGCCAGTCTCCAGACCTGAACCCAATAGAAAATCTTTGGAGGGAGCTGAAAGTCCGTATTGCCCAGCGACAGCACACAAACCTGAAGGATCTGTATGGAGGAGTGGGCCAAAATCCCTGCTGCAGTGTTTGCAAACCTGGTCAAGAACTACAGAAAACGTATGGTCTCTGTAATTGCAAACAAAGGTTTCTGTACCAAATATTCAGTTCTGCTTTTCTGATGTATCAAATACTTATGTCATGCAAATGAATTACTTAAAAATCATACAATGTGATTTTCTGGATTTTTGTTTTAGTTTCCGTCACTCACAGTTGAAGAGTACCTATGATAGAAATTACAGACTTCTACATGCTTTGTAAGTGGGAAAACCTGCAAAATCGGCAATGTGTATCAAATACTTGTTCTCCCCACTATACATACATACATACATACATACATACATACATACATACATACATACATACATACATACATACACACACTGTATATATTACAATTAATTTTAAATAAAAATAATGACCAAACCATGTCTTTGATTTGCTGTACTTTACATCTCCAGTTTCATATATTGAAATATTTTGTATGTATATAAGAAGATTTCTATGTTTCAGTCTGAATGTTGAGCTCTTGCTCGGTAGTATGGCTGCTGGAACTTATTTATGGCAATAAACCATAACTAATGTCAAACAGACCGGAATGTCATCGGTGTAATTCAGTATGGCACAATGTCCTTTTTGGACACATTCAGGTAGAAACTCTACGTTTCAAAACGTCTTCTCCCATTCCGTGCCTCCAGAACACGACCCAGGGCCCAGTGGTCAGTTTCTTCTGCTCAGAGTCTTTGTTCAGGGCTAGTGTCACTGTCTTTCAGACTTGGAGGCTGCTCCTCTGCAGTGGTGGAGTCTCTGTGGCTTTGCCACACTCTCATAATAGTGTACACACCCCTCAAGAAAAAAATGACAGCGATGGCTGAGAAGTAGCTTCCATAAATGATGAACTGCAAGAAAGAGTGGAGAGGTATGAAGCTTTTACCTTACTCTTCAGTTGTAGGGCTAGCAAGCAGGTCTTATTATTGTCCTGTCACACTTGAACTGTTAACTCACCTGTGGGATGATGCCCAAGCCAAGCCCCCTGCCATCCACCACAACAGAAGTGATTATAGTCTGAAGGACCAAAGCCCCAAAGTTGTTTGCTCCGAAGATCAGTGCATACCTCTCCATGGAGAGCTCAGTAGCAATTTGGAACCTGGAAGGAAAGAGGGCACATGTTTCTCCCTCTACCAAATATTAAAAGGGTAATTTTGTTACATTTCAGATCTAAAAAGGGGTCCACCTCCCAGGCCATTGGTTTTTTGAGAACTACTTTTGGATTTCTAGACGGTTTTAATTATATGTCTGGACTTTTCACAGTATTTTTACACTTTGTATTGTGTTAAATATTAGCCACTATAGGTAGCATCGTCATTTATAACTCACTTTAGTGCTAGTTTTTTTCCATTTTGCATTCCATTCTATTAGTTTCCCTTTCATCTGTCACATTTGTGTGGTTGTTCCTGAGGATTGCTAACAGTAGTGGATCATATTAGGCTAATGTATTACAAGCAATCATTTGGGACATGTAACCTCTTGGTCTGGAACGCAGACCGTATGTAGCTGTTTAAACCTGGAGCCTGGTGCATGGTTCACGATGACTGGACCGTTGTCATCACAGTTCCATGATTAGTGAGGATTATTAAGGTACATTTATAGGACTATTGATTAGTGAAGATTATTGAGGTAGATTTTATAGGACTATTGATTAGTGAAGATTATTGAGGTAGGTTTATAGGACTATTGATTAGTGAGGTAGATTTATAGGACTATTGATTAGTGCTTATTATTAAAATAGATTAATTGATTAGTGAGGATTATTAAGGTAGACTTAGGGCTATTGATAAATATATATATTTAACCAGGCAAGTCTGTTAAGAACAAATTATTTTTAACAATGACAGCCTAGGAACAGTGGGTTAACTGCCTTGTTCAAGGGCAGAACGACAGATACATTGTCAGCTCGGGGATTCGATCCAGAAAGCTTTCAGTTATGGGCCCAACGCTCTAACCACTCGGCTACCTGGCTTATAGGGCTATTGATTAGTGAGGATTATTAAGGTAGATTTATAGGGCTATTGATTAGTGAGGATTTTTGAGGCAGGTTTATAGGACTATTGATTAGGGAGAATTATTGAGGTAGGTTTATAGTTCTACCTCTTGTACACTTTTCTCACCTGGAAACTTTCACTGTATTTTTTATTAACCAATATATTTAGTGCCTAAAGCTACTCTAACCCGATTTTTCTTTTCATTTATTATATATAAATACTTTCCTAACCCTAAATAATATACAGGATCAGTGAATTTTTTTATCTACCAATTTGTTGCTGAAAAGGAGATTAATATGCATATGGCTTTCTTTCATTGATCCCTAATATTCTGAACGTTCTCCATATATCCTCTGTCGAATATTCGAGTAAAAGGTACAAAGGGATGGATTTAGATAAATGTACTGAAAACCCTATTGAATGAAAACTCCACAAGAAAGTGTTGGCCAGCAAGTAGTAACTATTGAGAAGTGCTCGGGAAAGGCGTACATTTCCTAAGTTTAAATCGGGCCCCATTTCCAGATTTGCAGTGCTTATCTTTTCCATTCATTTGAGGCATTTAGCTAGATCTATCTACATAACCAATGGTGTGGGATGTGGACTCATTGACATTAGACAACTTTGGAGGTATAAAAACATCTGATAAACCTTGATTTAGGAGTGTAATGTACCTTTTTAACATGTGAAATAAGGCATATTGTTCCTCAGAACGCAGTAATTCTCAATTTATCATGACTATATTTGCACTCACATGGCTATGGTGATAAGCATCATGTAGAGACACTTGAAGACGATGTAGCCAGCGTAGCAGGCCCAGATGTTGGCTGTGAAAGTCATTGTGAAAAGGGCTGCAGCTCCCAGGCCAGAGAATGAACCCAGAGACAACTCTCCCCACTGGGCCCAATCCACCTGGGTGAAACCAATTCCATAGGCCGTCGCTGCTCCTGCAAAGTACACACAGTGCTCTGAGCCCTAACATTTTACATGACGTTGCTATATACAGTTGAAGTCGGAAGTTTACATACACTAAGTCATTAACTCATTTTTCAACCACTCCACAGATTTCATGTTAACAAACTATAGTTTTGGCAAGTCGGTTAGGACATCTACTTTGTGCATGACACAAGTAATTTTTTTCAACAATTGTTTACAGACCGATTATTTCACTTATAATTCACTATATCACAATTCAGAAGTTTACATACACTAAGTTTACTGTGCCTTTAAACAGCTTGGAAAATTACAGAAAATGTCATGGCTTTAGAAGCTTCTGACAGGCGAATTGACGTAATTTGACGTAGTCAATTGGAGGTGTACCTGTGGATGCATTTCAAGGCCTACCTTCAAACTCAGTGCCCCTTTGCTCGACATCATGGGAAAATCAAAAGAAATCATTCAAGCAAAAATTGTAGACCTCCACAAGTCTGGTTCATCCTTCCGAACGCCTGAAGGTACCACGTTCATCTGTACAAACTAGTATGCAAGTATAAACCCATGGGACCACGCAGCCATCATACAGCTCAGGAAGGAGACGTGTTCTGTCTCCTAGTGATGAATGTACTTTGGTGCGAAAAGTGCAAATCAATCACAGAACAACAGCAAAGGACCTTGTGAAGATGCTGGAGGAAACGGGTACAAAAGTATCTATATCCACAGTAAAACAAGTATATATCGGCATAACCTGAAAGGCCGCTCAGCAAGGAAGAAGCCACTGCTCCAAAACCGCCATAAAAAAGCCAGACTACAGTTTGCAACTGCACATGGGGACAAAGATCGTACTTTTTGGAGAAATGTCCTCTGGTCTGATAGAACTGTTTGGCCATAATGACCATCGTTGTGTTTGGAGGAAGAAGGGGGAGGCTTGCAAGCGGAAGAACACCATCCCAACCTTAAAGCATGGGGGTGGCATCATCATGTTGCAGGAGGGACTGAAGCACTTCACAAAATAGATGGCATCATGAGGAAGGAAAATTATGTGGATATATTGAAGCAACATCTCAAGACATCAGTCAGGATGTTAAAGCTTGGTCGCAAATGGGTCTTCCAAATAGACAATGACCCCAAGCATACTTCCAGTTGTGGCATAATGTCTTAAGGACAACAAAGTCAAGGTATTGGAGTGGCCATAACGAAGCCCTGACCTCAATCCTATAGAAAATTTGTGGGCAGAACTGAAAAAGCGTGTGTGAGGAAGGAGGCCTACAAACCTTACTCAGTTACACCAGTTCTGTCATGAGGTATGGGCCAAAATTCACCCAATTTATTGTGGGAAGCTTCTGGAAGGCTACCCAAAACGTTTGACCCAAGTTGAACAATTTAAAGGCAATGCTACCAAATACTAATTGGGTGTATGTCAACTTCTGACCCAATGGGAATGTGATGAAAGAAATAAAAGCTGAAATAAATTATTCTCTACTATTATTCTGACTTTTCACATTCTTAAGTGGTGATCCTAACTGACCTAAGACGGGGAATGTTTATTAGGATTAAATGTCAGGAATTGTGAACAACTGAGTTTAAATGTATTTGGATAAGGTGTATGTAAACTTCCGACTGTACCTTTGTAAGGTGTTAATTAATTATTAATGCCTGACAAGCATCTACAAAAAACAAATGGTCATGTGTCCTGTTTGATTGTTACTTAAAGGGATGTTCTTGAGCTCCGTATGCTGTCTTTAGTCTTACTTTTTTCTAAAGTTTGTGTTTTTGGTTTCAGCGGTGGGGTGCAGTTGTTCAACAAGTATATTATTCTTCTGGCTTTATTTTTGCTCAGTTTGTGATATTTTACCTTACCTCGCTAGCTTGCTAGAAAATCAATCCTCTGATGCCATACCCAATGTTGTAGATGTAGACTATAACAATTGTTACTGGGTATGTAATTCCAGTTGTATGAGTGGAGCAAAGTGCCATAGGGGGTGCTTCGCTCCTATTGGTTTACCCTGCTGTCTAGGCAGCAACGCCTTATAAGAAAATGATGCACGAGCTCCAGCCAATGGGAGACCAGCTGACCCTATATATTGGAGCACCCACTAACCATCAGCCTCCCTTAAAGTCTTCAGCGATTGCCTGGTGGCTGGCAAAGCCTGAAGCCCACTCCGCTCCACTCCTGTTGGTTTAGTTTAGGGCAGAGCGAGCGAGATAGAATCTACTCCCTGAATCATGTTTAGGTAGCCGTATATAAGGCTTTATGTAAGGAACGCCCTTTTAGAGCTCACTTCAGACCGGTACTTTATGCAGCTAAGTTTTACTGTGACCTCTCCAGCTTGCTGACAATAAAGAGTGATTCATTTAAGATTGACTTCGAGTCCCCCTGTGTAAGAATTCCCACGACAAGCTACTTCCCACACTGTTGCAGGACTCCACTGCTTGGCAAACAGGACCGAAAGACACTGTGTCCCGGTGGTGTCGATGACTACCAATATGAGAGTTATTTATTGTATAAGCTGCTGTCCTACTTGAAATATAATCCTGGGAGGGGCAAAAATGGGCCACGTTACTAGCTACCGCCGGAGACACCGTGATACAGCTGCCCAGTGGGAAGCACCTCAGGTCAACAGGCATCTCAATACAACACTAGTGCACTGGTCACCATGTTAGTTACTGCTGGCAACACCTTGATAAAACACTGGTTGCTATGTTAACCAACTTTGCCTCCCTGGGTGGACCATTCTTGGGCGGTTCTGGCACAGGACGCGTGTTGCAGTCAGACCCACCTCGAACTGCGTACACAACGTTTCATGACGTTGCCAGAAAATGGGTCTATAGTGTTGTTGGCTACTCACCAAATAGGTTAGACACAGCTTCCACCCCTCCATTGTAGACTGTGAAGTTCTGGGATGGCTCTACATGCTGCCACAGCACCTGAACATAGTTGATTGTCTGGTTATAGCCACAGGTGGCCAGTGCCCACCACACTGACCAGTACAGCAGCTCCCTGGTAGAGTAACACTGGAGGAAGTCTCTCCACAGCTGGATAAGAACCTGGCTGCAGCTCCTAGCTCTCACTGGTCCCTCTGGGGGCTCTGCCATCTCCCCATCACCTGCACATATGTCCCCTCTTCCTAGGG
This sequence comes from Thymallus thymallus, assembly GCA_023634145.1. Classification (NCBI taxonomy): domain Eukaryota; kingdom Metazoa; phylum Chordata; class Actinopteri; order Salmoniformes; family Salmonidae; genus Thymallus; species Thymallus thymallus. The sequence goes on from CM042379.1 coordinate 11,568,193, forward strand.
CCTCTGGTAGTTCTTGGGTGTCCATTTCTTCTACGTTTCCAGTTTTATGCCTCTCCTGACTCAGATGGAAGAACATGCTTCTCTGTGGCATTGGCAGGAACAGGGAAGTCACCAGGGCGATGGAGGTCAACACCAGGTTAAGTACCAGGATGTTGTTGTAGGACATGAGGTTGAAACTGACCAGCAACTGTCCCAGCACAGATCCTGTTGTGTAGCCTAGCAGCTGTACACTACGGCAGTAGGATGTAGCTTTGCGGTAGTGTTTCAGGTCCACTATGCTGTAGATGTATGAAAAGTAGGCCACCTCGCTGGCTGTCACCATGGCGTATTCAAACTGCATTGCCTGCATGGCTGCCACTCCCTGCAGCCAGAGCAGCATTGCTGTGGTAACAAAGAGGTTGATACACTGGAACACCACAACAGGCTTGTAGCGCAGCCAATCGGTGAGCAGGAAGATGGGCACCAGCACAGCCAAGTAGGAGTATGTCCACACGGGGAAAATCTCATTGGTCACCTGAGGAAAATGGTAATGATGTCAAAGACTGGTGGTGCGTTCGTATGCTATCGGAAAGTCAGAGATATGATTTCCCGAGTTGGAAAGACCCACTAGAATGACCCTCCAAATCCAAGTGGGGAACTCAGACCAGAATGAATGATGATGCCCGACCTTTCACCTTCAGATCAAAAGATGGCCTACAGCCTTAATAATGTGGATAATGTAGCTAGTTTGACCAATAGTCTATGGTGTGACACAGTCAACATAAGCAAGCTAACTAATGTATTTGCAACATTAGCTTGCTTAGCCACCTAGTTTCTCATTGGTTTAATCGTTTTTCAGATTTCAAGCACTCAAATCATTCATGATGTCATCCAGAGTTCACCAACTGGGAGCTAGGAGTTCCCGACAAGCATTGGAACACACCATCAGTGGACCCTACCAAGCATTGGAACACACCATCAGTGGACCCTGCCAAGCATTGGAACACACCATCAGTGGACCCTGCCAAGCATTGGAACACACCATCAGTGGACCCTGCCAAGCATTGGAACACACCACCAGTGGACCCTGCCAAGCATTGGAACACACCATCAGTGGACCCTGCCAAGCATTGGAACACACCACCAGTGGACCCTGCCAAGCATTGGAACACACCATCAGTGGACCAAGAATGCCTTCTTATTATTTCTTCACATCATTCAATACATTGCACATTTTTATCAAGCACGTAATAAAGGGATCATAACCCCTGGTCATTGGCTCACAATGATTAGGGTAACTCTTTACTTGACACCAGTGTCATAACCATGTCATAATATATCATAACAGCTGACATAACTTGTCATAACCTGTAATAATATGGTCATGTCACATACAGCATATTTAGTCCTGTTGTGACATATTTTGCATTATTTTGTGGCTGGTTATGACACCTACATAAGAGTGTCTAAACCCACAAAACAAAGCAAAACATTCAATTTTTTGTCATAGCCTACTTGTCATGTTATATAACATTTGCTGAAATTTACCACACTGAATTATCATTGTAATTGCGCACAAATTGATGTCAGACATGCAGCTACCACAATGCTCTGTTGCTGATGACTGGGATAGATAAGGGTATGTACGTGATAAGCCTATCTGGCTTATATGATTATGATGGTCATAATGCTTCTTGGCAGTGTATGTTCTGCAAGCAATTTATAATATGATGAAAAAAGCATGACTGTGAACAAAATTCATTACAACAAATGACTTGAGAAACAAACCATCAAACTATAGGAAACGTCTTGCCTGTGAAAAAAACCTTTTTTTTTTAATATAAATGTGGGTGTTATAACCTACATGGGGCGGTAGGTAGCAGAGTGTAACCGAAAGGTTGCTGGATCGAATCCCCGAGCTGACTAGGTAAAAATCTGTCGTTCTGCCCCTGAACAAGGCAGTTAACCCACTGTTCCTAGGCCGTCATTGTAAATAAGAATTTGTTCTTAACTGACTTTCCTAGTTAAATAAAGGTTAAATAAAAAATATATAAAATAACCGGCCATAAAATAATGCAGTATAGGTCACAACAGGTCACACTCATGACCATATTATGACAGGCTATTACAAGTTATGTCAGCAGGTATGGTGGTTGAGATTAGAAATAATAAATACATATACATTGCTTTTACTTTTTAGGAAATTATTGTTTTAGTTAGATTAATAATATTTGTATACAAACAACACACAGTAAACAAGTTTCTAGGACCTACCAATCTTTTATGATTCAACCGAAAGTGGCTGAAGTTAAATGTTACAATTTACCCAGTAGTTGGGGTTAAATGTAACAGGCTGCGGCATTAAAGTAACACTGTCTTCAATAATAAAAATTAATAAGAGTAATTGCAAAGTGTTATGATTTGTAAATTATATTTGGATGAAAATCCTCTAAATGAACAACAAATATTTCCATTTGATCTTTTAGGAATTTCATATTGACCAAAAACTCTAAATTTACCAGCATTAATATATGAAAAAGTATTTGCCCCCTTTCAAAGGGAACCTGAGTGAACAAATAACACAACAGTTACATACTTATTGCATTTATTTCATATACAAAGTTATGCAACACCCAATGCCCCTGTGCAGTGTAGTAGTGCAGTGCTTATTCAGGAGTAATGCTGGGAAAGGTACTTTCTTGTATACAGGAGCCTCAGAGTGGAATGAGTTGCCTTTGCCCATAAAAACGACGTCCTCTCTGGGCAGCTTTAAAAACTGTTTCATGTCTTGTGTGTCCATTTGAATGTACCCTACGATGTAAATGCAATGATGAGATAGATTTTCTTCATACTGTGTTCAACCGTGTTCGATCTTGTCTAGCCATCTCGTTGCAAGAGGATCACAATGGAAATAAGTCCCAAACGTTATTGTGTGTTATCCTCGATGATTTTACTCATGTGCATGTACGGCGTTTTCAAGTTTTATATGTCATTTTATTTTTTTAATGGTCAAATAAATAATATAAACTAAACTCGAGACCGGTCTGGAGACCACATAAATGTATCGGTCTTGTCTCGGTGTCGGACAGTATGGACTTGTAATTTCTTCCCAAGACCAGCAGAGTAAAAAACTCGTAATTATCAGCTTCCATTCTGTCAGCGCATAAAACTGCTTCGCCAGGCCAAATATATACACTCCTTTCTTGAAACATTAATATCTTAACAGCCTTTAAATCTATTATAGACATGTTTGCGCAGTGGCAAATTTATAAGTGTTCAGTGTGTGACAGGTTCGTGATTCTGAAAGGACAACAACCGTAATAACAGCGCACTCATGTAGGAGGGTGCACTTTTTGTAAAACACAAAGGGCCAGTGGTGTAGTGGTGGGTATACACAGGTATGAACGGTAATCCAGTTTTTTTTGTCCGCATTGTTTATACTCACTTCTTAATCTCAATTGAAGCGTATCAAAGTAGTGTAGTGCAGGTATACGACTTATCAATTATGTAGTACAATAGAGAAATCATGCACAAAGTAGACTACACAATCGCAAAGCACGTGAAATATATTCACATGCGCGCCGCACACAGCCTAGTTTCAGCGGAATATCATAAGGAGGCAGCAAGGGTGTGAAGCTCAGCTGGTTTTGGCATGGAGCAGTTTACAGAAGAATGATATCGGTAGCCGGTAAATTAGGAAAGACGTTTCAATTTACAGTATATAGTCGTATGAAAAAGTTTGGGCACCCCAGACAATTTCCATTTATAAATAATTGGGTGTTTGGATCAGCAATTTCATTTTGATCTATCAAATAACTGATGGACACAGTAATATTTCAGTAGTGAAATTAGGTTTATTAACAGAAAATGTGCAATATGCATCAAAACGAAATTAGACAGGTGCATAAATTTGGGCACCCCAACAGAAAAATCACATCAATATTTAGTAGAGCCTCCTTTTGCTAAAATAACAGCCTCTAGACACTTCCTATAGCCTCTAATGAGTGTCTGGATTCTGGATGAAGGTATTTTGGACCATTCCTTCTTACAAAACATCTCCAGTTCAGTTAGGTTTGATGGTTGCCAAGTGATGGTTGCCAAGCATGAACAGCCCGCTTCAAATCATCCCACAGATTCTCAATGATATTCAGGTCTGGGGACTGGGATGGCCATTCCAGAACATTGTACTTGTTCCTCTGCATAAATGCCCGGGTAGATTTTGAGCAGTGTTTTGGGTCGTTGTCTTGTTGAAATATCCAGCCCCGGCGTAATTTCAACTTTGTGACTGCTTCTTCAACATTATTCCCAAGAATCTGCTGATATTGAGTGGAATCCATGCGACCCTCAACTTTAACAAGATTCCCAGTACCAGCACTGGCCACACAGCCCCACAGCATGATGGAACCCCCACCAAATGTTACTGTGGGTAGCAAGTGTTTTTCTTGGAATGCTGTGTTCTTTTGCCGCCATGCATAACGCCTCTTGTTATGACCAAATAACTAAATCTTTGTTTCATCAGTCCACAGCACCTTATTCCAAAATGAAGCTGGCTTGTCCAAATGTGCGTTTGCATACCTCAAGCGACTCTGTTTGTGGCGTGTGTGCAGAAAAAGCTTCTTCCGCATCACTCTCCCGTACAGCTTCTCCTTGTGCAAAGTGCGCTGAATTGTTGAACGATGCACAGTGACACCATCTGCAGCAAGATGATGTTGTAGGTCTTTGGAGGTGGTCTGTGGGCTGTTTTTGACCGTTCTCACCATCCTTCGCCTTTCCGATATTTTACTTGGCCTGCCACTTCTGGCTTTAACAAGAACTGTGCCTGTGGTCTTCCATTTCCTCACTATGTTCCTCACAGTGGACACTGATAGCTTACATCTCTGCGATAGCTTTTTGTAGCCTTCCCTAAACCATAATGTTGAACAATCTTTGTTTTCAGGTCATTTGAGAGTTGTTTTGAGGCCCCCATGTTGCCACTCTTCAGAGGAGAGTCAAAGAGAACAACAACTTGCAATTGGCCACCTTAAATACCTTTTCTCATGATTGGATGCACTTGTCTATGAAGTTCAAGGCTTAATGAGCTCACCAAACTAATTGTGTGTTTCAATTAATCAGTGTTAAGTAGTTACAGGTATTCAAATCAACAGAATGACAAGGGTGCCCAAATTTTCGCATAGCCTATTTTTCACATCTGATTTAATTTCATACAACTTAATATTGCTACACTAAAAATCTTTGTCTGGACAATACCCCAGTACTCAGCTTTTATTAGAAAATGAATGGCATGCCACTGTGATCATTTTCTGTGACGACAGGGTAAATTATTATGCAGCCTCAGAGGGGTGCCCAAACTTTTTAACACGACTGTATCTACCAGTAAATACAGAGGCAACAATGGGAATGGAAACCAGGTATCCAAACGCACGGCCGCTTTCCCACTCTATATTGCTATAGCATTTTCACAAATGCCTTAGTTTACGTAATTCCCAAACATTCAAAGAATTTATGAAAATTACCATGTCTAAGTAATCACTTGTCAGAATAAAATATAAATAAAGTCATATTCTTCCTGGGGGTGTATATGAACAGATTTTAACAGAAGATTTGTATTATTATTATTTTTTTACTAATACTATTTGAATACTATTAATTTGAGATATTACAAAAAAGCGAAAGCCCCCACAACAACATAACTACATAGCTTATTAGGCCATATTTTCTGTGCTGCCCGCAGCGTCACCCCGGCCCGGTGCATCAATCACCCAAGTTGGAAAAACAGCAAAAGAACGTTGGCTAACCTGGAACACTAGCGCGAGCCCATAGCAAATGAATGGAATCGAATGTTCGCAGAGGCTGTTTTGACTGGAGTGATGCTTAGAATTCAATTTCACCTAAATGGCACACAAAAATGTATCCATTTGTATTAGACCACTACAATATGTTCGTCGGACGAAACTGGAAAAAAACAACTTGTGTAGAAAGTAAACATCCGCACCTCGATGGTGTCAACGGTGCTTATGTCTGCGTAATGAGAAAGTAGGGAAGAAATTACAACTTCTGACTATTTCTGGGCTAGTGATCGATGACAACCGAGCTCGCTGCTCAGACTTACATAATTACAAAGAGGAGATTCTCCTGAACAAATCTAAATATAGACATTGTGATATTTGGCAAATAGACAGACATAGCTATATTTCCCTATAGGAAACAATGGGATTACCTCAAAGTTCCATGAGTCATTTTTGTTGTTGTTTACATTTTAACTACAAACAACGTGGACAGGTCTAATTTCCAACAGGCATTGTGACGTAGAACAATAAACTAGTAATATAATGTTTGGAAGGCGAGTTGGTGCCACGGTGCTCAATAAAACTAATAGGAGCTGGCAGGGTGAAAAATGCCCTAAAATAAGGCCTATTTTTTCATGATTACTTCAAAACTATGGCAAGCAGCTGGGAAATATGGTCATATTTTGAAACTGGGCTCCACTGCAGATGCAATTAACTAGTTTTGATCAGAAAAAAGCATAGTAATAAATGCCATGTGTCCAGCCTACTACTAGCTAGTTTACTTTGGATGATACTAGTAATGTTCGCTAATTTAAATAGCTAGCTAGCGTAAGAGCTGATATATGTTTAGCTAATTAATATGTTAATCTACAACAAGAGTTATTAACTGAATGTATTGTGTGATCATAGAACTGTAGAACTACTGTAGGCTTGTGTGTGGGGGAGCCATGTGGAAAGCCAATGCTAGCTTAAGGGTTTCCCAATAGAACTGTGTCTTGTGGTAAACACGAGATAAGGACATCTGCTGAGAGGGAACTGCTTCCGTCAACTGGATTGCGTCACGACAGGTCAGCTCCTTGCTGACCTGTCGGAGTAGAGGCTGAGTGTGGTTTAAACTTACTCAGCCTGCACGCCAACGATAGGCTGAGTAAGTTTAAACCACACTCAGCCTCTACTCCGACAGGTCAGCAAGGAGCGGAAACGATTCTGTCGGCCTACATGCCGCTATCAACCCAGCCACATGATCTCAGATATGGGAACCAAGGATGTTTCAACTGTGGAAGACCCGGACACATGGCTAGACACTGCACTCTGCCAAGACAACCATTCCAGGCTAGAGGAAGAGGGTACATGGGCCAAACCAGAGGAAGAGGACAGTGGGCACCTTGAGACAGTGGTAACTGACATGGAGGACGAGGTGGACAGAAGCAATGGCCCCTACAACAGCCATTCCAGCAACAGAGCCAATATCAGCCCGTGCCGAACCCAGCCCTGATCCCCAATATGGCCTGGGCTGGAGAAGGTGGCAAACAATGAAGCTGCCCGGAAACCCCAAATAGCACCACCACCAATATCTACACTTTTCCACCAGATGTGGAACCAGTGGTGAAGTGCGTAATAGGAGGAAGGGAGCATGGTATGCTGATTGACACAGGATGCACCTGGTCTTCTGTGCAGACAGCATATCAACTCACAACGAAAAAACAAGCTTTTTCTGGGGTTTCGGGGACAATTATGAGAAAGCCATACACGGTACCACTGGAAGTGGTATGGGATGACCTTAAAGTAACACATCAGTTCCTACACAACCCAGAATGCTCCGTTGGACTGATGGGCAGGGACTTGCTATCAAAAATGGGGTGTAGCATATACTGTAATCAGGCTGGGATACACATCTCAACCACCCCTATACACCAACTCATGCCGATTATAATGAACAAACTATCGGACCCTCCACGTATGTTATATATGGGAGGATGTTCTGAAAATGAGGAAGAAGAAAAGACTTATGTTTATTGGCTTAGGTTGATGGACTCAGACCCAGACACACCCAGAGTTTGTAGGACTTTCCAGCAGTGGAAGGCATGGATACAAACCATAAATGCTTACTACCCACCAGAAGACCCTCCCCATGTGACTATGAACTATTCCAGGGAGTTGGATGAGATATATGATGAAGCATGGGAAACTGAGATGGAGGATCAACGCCCGATTGTGACTAGCAATCATATGTACATACTCAAGGAAGGGGTGGCAACAAGCTGTACGGTTGTGGATGGTGATGTAAACCTTGATGACAAATGGTTTGCGTTAACAAGCGATTCGGTTCCACATGTGACCTTAATGGTTGGTTTTGGTCACGAGGCTAGGTCACTGGGTCCAGCAGTCAAAACAGCAATCTACCTGAAATGGGAAGAAACACAGCTGCCTAATGTGGAGGCATCCTACATGGATGGTGTGGCAGTCTGGAGAGTCAAACTAAATCTTGATGATGTCTCCCGACCTGAGGTGGTGAGGAGATCGCGTTACCATGGAAGGGAAATGTCAGACCACCCAGACACTTCTAACCTCCTGACGCAGGTACCTGCTATCCTGTGGACCACTAGTGCTGAGGACGTGGGTTTGGTTGAGGTCGATCCAGTTCTGATCTCGGTGCGTGAAGACAGTCGACTGACTATCCCTGTGTGGAGATCTAAATACCCATTGAGTGAGGAAAAGACGAAAGGCATTGAACATACCCTTAAAGGTCTGCTAGGTGGTAGTATACTCTACCCAACTGTGTCACAATGGAACACTCCTATACTTCCTGTGGAAAAGGGGGATACAGGCAAATGGAGGATGGTTCAAGATTTAAGACCAATCAATGAGGTGACTGTTCCGGATGTACGACCAGTACCGGACCCGTATCTTGCCCTACAAAATATCTCTCCAACTCAAGACTGATTTACAGTAATAGATCTCGCTAATGCTTTCTTCTGCATACCACTACATGTTGACTGTAATAAATATATTCTTGATGTCGCTTATTACCAACGCTGTATTACACACATTAGCTCGAAACATTACACAACCTGTATTACACACATCTTTTAGAATATCTAATCCTAAACACACACAGACTTATGAGGGCTGGACTCCGAGGACAAAGAACACTGCCAAGAGCCAATGGGAAGTCGATACTGCCCGAGGAGGGACTGCCCTCCATAACAATGACCAGTCAGGAGTGTGAATCTACCTACGTCATTTTATTACTATTGCTCTGTATAAATATGTGTGCCACGTGTTTAGGAGGCCTCTTTGTTCCGGACGACTCCCTAAGAGCTGAAGGAACGAGCCCGTGCACGAGTTACCAAATATCTTTGCATCAAATAAATCGCTTGACTGAATATCAATTCCACCTGGTCATGAGTTATGACTTGTCTCCTTCTCGAGTAATTGTAAATATCAACAACTCCCAGCCATTGTTTGCGTTTACATACGAGAACCAACAGTACACGTACTCGCGTCTTCCACAGGGGTACAGGGACTCCCCAGGAATCTTCAATTCCATCCTGAAGGACCATCTCGAGGAGCTCACCCTGCCAGAAGGGGTAACACTGTTGCAATATGTGGATGACCTTCTACTTGCTGCACCTACTGCTGAATCATGTTTACAAGCAACAAAAGCACTGTTGAACCACGTGGCAGACAAAGGCTACAAAGTCAAGAGAGAGAAAGTCCAATGTTGCAGAAGAACGGTTCAGTTTCTTGGCAGGGTCCTGTCAGGCAAAGGACAGGCTGTCTCCATGGCACAAAGGACATCCATTTTGGAACATCCTAAGCCAGACACCGTCCAGCATCTGCTCTCATTCCTTGGACTCACGGGATATAGTAGAACACATGTCCCAGAGTACTGCCTTAAAGTTGAGCCACTCAGAGATATCCTAAGGGAAGCGGGAAATAGGAATCTCACTGCAGTCCTAAAGTGGACTACTGAAGCAGAAACGGCATTCATTCAGCTCAAACAAACCTTAGCACAAGCAGAAGCACTGTCTCTACCTGACTACACGACACCATTCCATCTTGATGTTTCAGAACAAGACGGGTTTGTTCATTCCGTCCTGTATCAGAAACAAAAGGGGGAGAGGAGAGTATTGCATTATTACAGTGCAAAATTGGACAACATTGAAGCAGGCCAAACAGACTGTGCCAGACATATGGCTGCACTGGCAAAAGCAGTGGGAAAAACAGCACACATATTGATGCGACATCCATTGGAAATCAACACAGACCATGGGGTAGCAGCTTTTATCGGTTCCAAGCTTTTTGCCCTCTCTAGCAAGAGAAAATCCGACATAACCAAGACAATTACGGCAAAACACATCACATATGTGACAACAGTCGCCAACATGACTGATGGCATGGGCAAGGGGGGACCACACGTTTGTGAAGACAGGGCAGCCAAGCAAATAAAGGTTCGAATGGATCTCGGAAACACACCACTGGATGGAATGAAGGAAACCCTATTTACGGACGGGTGCTGTTATAGGTCAAAGAATCCGAGCGAAGGAAACATTGCTGCCTATGCTGTGGTGCGCCAGGGAAAGAACGGAGATCATGAAGTGATGGAAGCAGGAAGATTGGAACCAGCAGGAGCCTCGGCACAACTAGCAGAACTGAGAGCATTGCGGAGAGCACTAGAGCTCTGCCTAGGAAGAGAGGTAGACATCTATACCAACTCTGCATACGCCCATGGAATTGCTCACATTGATGGCCCTCAATGGATGAGGAGAGGGTTCCTAACCAGCTCAAACGAACCTATAAAACACAAACAAGAGATCCAGAAATTGATTGAGGCAATCAAGCTGCCAAAACGGGTGTCAATCATGAAATGTAAAGGACACAGTAAAGAAAGCACTAGGGAACGTGAAGGGAATGACCAAGCAGACCTGGCAGCTAAGGAAGCGGGAGGTTACACTGCACAACAGATGGTGCAGAGGACAACCCATAGCCAGGAAGAGCTGACAGAAGATACAGTAAGACAGTTACAAGAGGCTGCTGATGTTTATGAACAGAATGTGTGGAGCAGGCAGGGGGAAAGAAGGGATCACCAAGGAATCTGGAGGGCTACCACAGGAAAAACAGTGGCTCCTGCCAAACTCCTCAGATCTATCATCAGAGAAGAGCATGAGAAAGCACATGGAGGATGGAAGAGTGTGGGAAAGGCAATTGAGAAGGCATGGTACCACCCCAACATGATGGATATGGCCAGGGAAACATCTGAAAGCTGTGAAATATGCAAAAGATACAACAACAAAGTATCATTAGGAGCAGTGATAGGCAGTTTCCCAATACCTGACGCGCCGTTTCAGGACATCTGCATAGATTACACGGACATGGGACAGGACAACAGAGTGGAGGGGAAAAGATATCTATTAGTAATGGTCGATAGATTCACCAGATGGGTGGAAGCCATCCCCACAGCAAGGGAAGATGCTAAGGCTGTGATTAAATGGCTAAGAAGGGAGCTCATACCAAGGTTCGGGGTCCCCCGTATGGTCCGCTCTGACAACGGGACCCATTTCAAGAACGAGCATCTGAGAGAGGTAGAACAGGCATTAGGGATTACCCACAAGTTCGGGTCGGTGTATCATCCCCAATCGCAAGGTTTGGTGGAGAGGGCTAACCAAACTTTGAAACGAAAAATGGCCAAAATTATGGCAGGGACAAAACTGAAGTGGGTGGATGCGCTGCCGCTAGCCCTAATGTCCATGAGAAACTCCCCAGGCTCTGACACACATCTAACCCCTCATGAACTATTGACAGGGCGTAGGATGCCAGGGCCACCAGCAGATAATCTTAGCATGCCTAGACTAGACATAGCTAAAATCAGATACACAGACTATATGCAGGCGTTAACTTCTCTTGTTGAAAGACTGTCCAAACAGGTGGTGGAGGTCCGAACTCCTGCAGTCGAAACCACAGACGAAAACAGAGATATCCTGGTGGGAGACCTGGTGAGCGTTAAGGTGCATTCCAGAAAGTGGACGGAGCCCAGGTGGGAAGGACCGTACCAGGTGAAAGAGGTATCAGTTCACTCATTGAGAGTGAATTCAAACAAAAGAGATTTGTGGTACCATAGAAATCACTGTGCAAAAGACGAAGGCCCAAATCGCTCATTAGAAGAGACAGGGCGAGACTTGAGCAAGTTGACAGATTCAGGCAAGAACATGTGGGGGATATGGGTGATATACATGATGGGGGGGGGTAACTCACTCTGCAGGAAGTATAGTTATCACTGTGTTTTTGCTTTTAATGTGCTGTGTTGCTTGTATCATCCCATGTTTGAAAAAGTCTGTTACAGATGTTGTGCAGGCTGTTGGTATGATGCCCCTACTTGGAGCTCAGGTAGCTGATGCTGATACCGAATCAAGTCTTCGTAGGAAGATGGGTCTGACTGAGGATGACCATTGGTTTGCTATACGGGAGGTGGTTGAATAAGGTGTTTTCATAAGTCGTTCTTTCACGGGTTTAAAAAAAGAGGGTTTTAAGTTCTTGGGTGGCTGGTAGCCACTCAGCAAAAGGGGTGGAGAAACTAAGGATGAGCGGGTTGGTTGATTTGCTGTTACAGATGCGAGGGTTGTAAGTTTTGGAGTGACTGGTAGTCCTTTTTATATCCAGTAGGTGTAGCTGTAACAGGTTGAGTGTTTTTTATTTTTTTAATGCATAAGCTTCGTATTTTTTGTATTGGGGTGAGTGACACCCTAGGGGGTGTCAAAAGGGGGATTGTAAGGGCTGATATATGTTTAGCTAATTAATATGTTAATCTACAACAAGAGTTATTAACTGAATGTATTGTGTGATCATAGAACTGTAGAACTACTGTAGGCTTGTGTGTGGGGGAGCCATGTAGAAAGAATGTGCTAGCTTAAGGGTTTCCCAATAGAACTGTGTCTTGTGGTAAACACGAGATAAGGACATCTGCTGAGAGGGATCTGCTTCCGTCAACTGGATTGCGTCACGAGGCTGGGACCAGCCTGCACGCCAACGATAGGCTGAGTAAGTTTAAACCACACTCAGCCTCTACTCCGACAGGTCAGCAAGGAGCGGAAACGATTCTGTCGGAGTATTTAAGGAAGAACAAAGGATAGGGGCGCTTCTCTTCTCTAGCGCTGCTGACTGTTTGCTCACTCACTCTCGCGCTCTTGCGCTCTCGCTCTCTCGCTCTCTCTCTCGCTCTCTCTCTCTCTCTCTCTCTCTCTCTCTCTCTCTTCTCTGGCCCTGCTTGCTGTTTGCCCTGCGTGGTGACACAGTGAGCCTGTATATACGAACTTCATATTTACCATTTAAGGGTTTGCTAGAATAAAATACATAGATGATTTAAACAGCGTAGTAATCCTTTTGTTCCAATACCAGATATGAATTGACGCGACCTTAACACTAGCTAGAGTTAATGTCAGTTTTTTTTTTTTACCATAAATTCATTAGGGAATGTTGGAAAGACTATTCAGGTGTTTGGGGAATAACCTAACCTATAACATAATTTTGAGAAATACACTTTTTTTTCCTTGCAACGAAGTGTGCTGCACGAACCATCCACTGTCTGCCTCAAGAAACCAGGCATAGGCCTAAATTTTATTGACATTTTAGCTAGTCTAGTTAGCCAACGTTAGCCCTGTTTGTAAAAGTAAATTAAAATGCTTTTCCTTTCCCATCCCCTTGTAATTAATAGTTGTAAGCCTTTGCATTTTCATTATTGATTAGTCTTATATGTATTATAGCAAACAGCATGCTAGAGAAGTGCTCATTGAATACATGTTTTGTGCATGAACGCTAGGTGTAATTATTCTTGTTATTTGTGTTTAGGCTATAATGTGGCTTAGGTGCTATTATTGTATAGTTTCACCATCAACAGCTTTTTCATTAATATAATGTAACACCCGATGGTCACATATATTCCACTTCTCTCTTCAGATGCACTTTTGAAATACTTGAATCCCACCCCTGCAAATCCTGGGCCACCTGCAGACACCTTCTCTACCTCAGTACAGTACATCAAGTGCTCCTGTCCCCTCTACCACAGCACAGCCCAGCGATGCAGCATCAGGCATCAACAAAAAGGCTGCACCAATTGACCCTACTGACTGGCCATCTGTTTTAACTGATAAGGTAAGAACAGAGTTTGTTCTCAGAGGACCATGTCAAATTTTCACGTTTCAGAAACAAAAAGACGGGAGAAGGTGTCAGCATGACTATTTCAATAGAGTCTTAGTCAATGGAGAAAAAAATCAAAAGAAGCTGGCTAATGTACTCAAAAAAGAATGATAGTTTGTACTGCTTCTGCTGCATAATGTTTTCTCAGAGAGATTTCAAATTGAATAGAGAAAATGCAAGCTCAAGGCCCATGAGGATAGCCAGGAGCACAATACACACGGCAACATAGGTATTGGAGGTCCATCTTGCAAAGGGGCTAACAATAGATAAGCAAGAGATGGCATTCGCTGAGGCTGAGAGACACAGGTGGCGTGAAGTTCTTACCAGATTGGTGGCAATAATTCAGTCCTTAGCTGAAAGAAACGTGGCTTTAAGGGGATCCACAGACACATTAAACAAACCAGACAATGGCAATTTTCTCAAAGAGGTGGAGCTTATGACCAAATTTGATCCAGTAATGAAGCAGCATGTTGGTAGGGTGGAAAGTGGAGCTGGCAGTCACACACATTACCTGGGCAAAATAATCCAAAATGAACTGATAGACTCCATCAGCGCAAAAATACTGGAAAAAATTGTGGAAGAGATCAAAACATCAAAGTATTTCTCCATTATTTTAGATTGCACCCCTGATCTGAGTCATAAGGAACAGCTCTCTGTCATTGTCAGAATTGTGTTACTGGAAGACATGCCACAAATTAAAGAACATTTCATGGGCTTTCTTGTGGCAGAGGAGTCAACAGGGGAAAGTTTGTCATCTCTCATCCTCAAAAGGCTAGAGGAGCTGAACATCCCCTTTGAGGACTGCAGAGGACAGTCCTATGACAAGGGCACCAACATGAAGGGAAAGAATAAAGGTGTTCAGGCTAGGCTGCTTCAACAGATCTCAATAACCTTTTTTGTCCCATGTGGTGCCCACAAGAGCTCACCAGATGCCATTGGCTACTTTGGATATTTAGCACAATTATTCAAACTCTTCTCAGCATCCACCCATAGATGGGATATCCTCCTGAAACATGTCAAAACCACTCTGACATCATGGTCAGAGACCAGGTGGGAAAGCATGATAAACAGCATTCAGGCAGTAAGGTACCAGGCTGGGCAAGTCAGAGAGGCTCTTCTGGAAGTGAGGAAAACTACTGCAGACCCTGTCGTGAAAGTTGAAGGCCAGTCTTTGGCTGAGTAGATTGGATCCTACTGCTTTTCTATTTGCACAGTCATATGGTATGACATCCTCAACAAGATCCAGCATGTGAGTAAACTGATGCAGTCACCCTCTATGCAGCTAGATATGGCTGTCGACTTGCTGAAGAAAACCAGAGATTCCCTTACTTGCTACAGAAACACTGGATTTTCTGATGCACAGACAACTGCAAAGGAAATGTGCGAGGAAATTAACGTGGAGGCTGTACTCAAACAAAAGCCGTTGAGAACCACAAAAAGGCACTTTGGTTATGAGGCTCCAGATGAGCCTATTGGTGATGCACTTCGAAAAATGGAAACCACATTTTTTGTTTCTAAAATAAACAAAATCTCGAAGACTATGCAGTTTCTGTGTGAGTGTATGAACACAATGATCGGTGGTGGAATTGGCTGCGATGCAAGGGGCACCAGCTAAAATTTTGCATAGGGCACCAAATTGGTCAGGGCCGGCCCTGCGAAAACCAAACACTGCATTCCACAGTAAGAACCTCATACCAACAGTCAAGCATGGTGGTGGTGGTAGTGTGATGGTTTGGGGATGCTTTGCTGCCTCAGGATCCGGACGATTTGCCTTAATAGAAGGAACCATGAATTCTGCTCTGTATCAGATAATTCTACAGGAGAACATCAGGCCATCTGTCTGTGAGCTGAAGCTGAAGCGCAGCTAGGTCATGCAGCAAGACAATGATTCTAAACACACAATCAAGTCTACATGAACATGGTTAAAAAGCAACACATTTGACGTTTTGGAATGGCCTCGTCAAAGTCCAGACCTAATCCCAATTGAGATGTTGTGGCAGAACTTGAAATAAGCAGTTTATGCTTGAAAACCCACAAATGTTGCTGAGTTAAAGTAGTTCTGCATGCAAGAGTGGGACAGAATTCCTCCACAGCGATGTGAGAGACTGATCAACAACTACAGGAAGCGTTTGGTTGGAGTCATTGCAGCTAAAGGTGGCACAACCAGTTATTGAGTACAAGAGGGAAATTACTTTTTCACAGGGGAATTGGGAGTTGCATAACTTTGTTAATTAAATAAATATTATAAGTATAAACATTTTTGTTATTTGTAAACTCAGGTTCCTTTTATCTAATATTGATTTTTGTTGAAGATCTGATAACATTCAGTATCAAAAATATGCAAAAATAGATAAAATAAGAAAGGGGGCAAATACCTTTCACGTCACTGTAGGCTATTTGTATTCCAAAGTATGAATTTTACTTTTCTTTTCATTTTTCTAAGGCATTATCATAATTGTACTGCTAAACTTGTTGTAAAGAAGTTCCATTTTATATAATTATGTGAATATGTCTAAATACCATATAAGGTGCAAAATTGGCCTAACCTCATCCAAGTTTGGGAAAGGCAAGGGGGATACTAGTCAGTTGTGACCGGTGTAGGCTGTCATTGTAAATAAGAACTTGTTCTTAACTGACTTGCCTAGTTAAATAAAGGTTAAATAGAAAATACAAAATAAATAAAAATGGAGAATGTTCCAAAGGCCAGTCATAAAAAAAAAAAAGAGGCAAGATAATTGATGGATTTAAACAAACTTCTTAGGCATGTAGAGACACTAACCAAGCATTAGCACATTGAATAACATTCAATTATCAGGATGTTACTGTCACGCTCGGGTGTGTATTGAGTAGACCAAGGCGCAGCGCAGCGATAGTTTATTAAAGTATTAACTATACTTAATGTGAACTATACAAAATAACAAAGATACATATACAAGCGCAAAACACACACTTACTTTCAATACAGTACAAATGACAATGAACCACACCTAAGGAGTGGAACAAACACATATAAGTAGGATCCCTAATTAGAGACAATGCATAGCAGCTGCCTCTAATTAGGGATCCCACACACAAAACCACACAGAAATAGAACTTATAGAACTGCCAGACGCTGACCATAGAATTATAGAGAAGCAAGGCTTCTCTATGGCCAGAGCCTGACAGTTACAACTGACCCTGTGTTACTTTGTTCACTGGTCTCCTCATAGATATAGCCCTGTTCAAAATCTCAAAAGTGCGGGAATGACAACATTTTATTGGCATTTTAGTACTAAAGTAGCTTACCTGTTCCACTGTCAGGTTTTTGTCTGGACCTGTCAGGTAAGGTATGAGGAAAGGTTCTAGAGGTTTCACAGTACTGAAGAATCCATAGATGCACAGCACTGTAGTGGGATAGCCCCATCCTGCCCTCCACTGCTTCAAAGCCTCCATTCTCATAGATCCACAGAGATAGTCACCTGTGTCACCACACAATTGCATCACTTTCACCTGCTGAGGTTTTTCTGCTTTACCTGCCCAGATGAGTCTGCTCTCTCATGTTACATGTGCAGGAGTTTACCTGCTCAGATTTAGCTGCTTTACCTGTCCAGGCTAATCGGCTCTTTACTTTAAAACTATTGTAGTAGAGTTCTATCCTCAGGTTGTTTGTGTAATCGCTGAGCTCCGTCTGTCAATCAACAACTTGCTCAAAGGGCACTGCTTCTGGTCCACTCACACACGTTCCTTATAGAACTGAGACATGAGTGCAATAAATAAATAAAACAAATAAATCATACCTGTAGCTGTACACCTTATCTTTTTTAGTTTCATTATAGAGTAGTTGAAGTAGGCTAAATTATGCTTATGCAACATATACCCACTGGACAAAACGGCTTGAATCAATGTTGTTTCCATATAATTTCAGCCACAAAAATCTATGTGATCAAATAGTGACTAAAGTTCAGGGCAGGATCGGCTAGTGGTAACTAATTAACAGTCTGATGGCCTTGAGATAGAAGATGTTTTTCAGTCTCTTGGTCCCAGCTTTGATGCACCTCTACTGACCTTGCCTTCTGGATAGTAGCGGGTGAACAGGCCGTGGCTCTATAATGAAACTAAAAAAGATAAGGTGTACAGCTGATAGGCAGGTATGATTTATTTCGCTTCTCTGCCTTTTGGCTAAGATCAAGTGTAGTATCTGTTCTTATCAGTTTAATATCTGATACATCCCGTATCTGGGGACCTTATATTAAATAGATTTTTGGAACAGGAAGATGGAATAGGGGCTTGCTCCGTCCACTCCACACATCGACCTGGTATTGCAGTTCCTTGAACGATGCACCCCCCCTCTCAGTCTACTGAGCGCCGACCAAGATGGCTGCTTCGTGACTAGCTCCTAAGACACTCTGCAGTATTTTGTTTGTTTATATACTTATTTTTTATGTTATTAGCTCAGGAATTGTTTTGTGCTATTACATACAGCCTAGAACTATTGAATATTAGAACGGCGGTAACTCACCTGAACCAGCAGCATTACGACCAGGATTATGAATTCCCCGGAGCAGATCCTTTGTTCGTTCTCCCAAGCGCAATTTAACAAACAGTGCAGTTATTTCCTCCGTAATGCAATTAAGCAGGCTAAATGTCGATATAGGGATAAAGTTGAGTCACAGTTCAATGGCTCAGACATGAGACGCATGTGGCAGGGTCTACAGACAATCACGGATTATAAAAGGAAAACCAGCCACGTCGGACACCGACGTCTCACTTCCAGACAGGCTGAACACATTCTTCGCTCGCTTTGAGGATAATACAGTGCCACCAACGCGGCCCACTACCAAGGACTGTGGGCTCTCCTTCTCAGTGGCTGACGTAAGTAATACATTTAAGTGTGTTAACCCTCGCGAGGCTGCTGGCCCAGCTGGTACCCCTAGCCCCGTCCTCAGAGCATGCGCAGATCAGCTGACTGTTGTGTTTACAAATATATTAAATCTCTCCCTATCCCTGTCTGTTGTCACCACATGCTTCATGATGGCCACCATTGTCCCTGTACCTAAGAAAGCAAAGGTAACTGAACTAAATGACTATCGCCCAATAGCACTCACCTCTGTCATCATGAAGTGCTTTGAGAGACTAGTCAAGGATCATATTACCTCCACCTTACCTGCCATCCTAGACCCCCTTCAATTTGCTTACTGTCCCAATAGATCCACAGATGATGCAATCGCCACCACATTACACACTGCCCTAACCCATCTGGATAAGAGGCATACTTACAGTCGTATGCAAAAGTTTGGGCACCCATGACAATTTCCATGATTTCCATTTATAAATAATTGGGTGTTTAGATCAGCAATTTCATTTTGATCTATCAAATAACTGATGGACACAGTAGTATTTCAGTAGTGAAATTAGGTTTATTGGATTAACAGAAAATGTGCAATATGCATCAAAACGAAATTAGACAGGTGCATAAATCTGGGCACCCCAACAGAAAAATCACATCAATATTTAGTAGAGCCTCCTTTTGCTAAAATAACAGCCCCTAGACGCTTCCTATAGCCTCTAATGAGTGTCTGGATTCTGGATGAAGGTATTTTGGACCATTCCTCCTTTCAAAACATCTCCAGTTCAGTTAGGTTTGATGGTTGCCGAGCATGGACAGCCCGCTTCAAATCATCCCACAGATTCTCAATGATATTCAGGTCTGGGGACTGGGATGGCCATTCCAGAACATTGTACTTGTTCCTCTGCATAAATGCCCGGGTAGATTTTGAGCAGTGTTTTGGGTCGTTGTCTTGTTGAAATATCCAGCCCCGGCGTAACTTCAACCTTGTGACTGATTCTTCAACATTATTCCCAAGAATCTGCTGATATTGAGTGAAATCCATGCGACCCTCAACTTTAACAAGATTCCCAGTACCGGCACTGGCCACACAGCCCCACAGCATGATGGAACCCACACCAAATGTTACTGTGGGTAGCAAGTGTTTTTCTTGGAACGCTGTTATGACCAAATAACTCAATCTTTGTTTCATCAGTCCACAGCACCTTATTCCAAAATGAAGCTGGCTTGTCCAAATGTGCGTTTGTGGCGTGTGTGCAGAAAAGGCTTCTTCCGCATCACTCTCCCGTACAGCTTCTCCTTGTGCAAAGTGCGCTGAATTGTTGAACAATGCACAGTGACACCAGCTGCAGCAAGATGATGTTGTAGGTCTTTGGAGGTGGTCTGTGGGCTGTTTTTGACCGTTCTCACCATCCTTCACCTTTGCCACTCCGATATTTTACTTGGCCTGCCACTTCTGGCCTTAACAAGAACTGTGCCTGTGGTCTTCCATTTCCTCACTATGTTCCTCACAGTGGACACTGATAGCTTACATCTCTGCGATAGCTTTTTGTAGCCTTCCCTAAACCATAATGTTGAACAATCTTTGTTTTCAGGTCATTTGAGAGTTGTTTTGAGGCCCCCATGTTGCCACTCTTCAGAGGAGAGTCAAAGAGAACAACAACTTGCAATTGGCCACCTTAAATACCTTTTCTCATGATTGGATGCACTTGTCTATGAAGTTCAAGGCTTAATGAGCTCACCAAACCAATTCTGTGTTCCAATTAATCACAACTTAATATTGCTACACTAAAAATCTTTGTCTGGACAATACCCCAGTACTCAGCTTTTATTAGAAAATGAATGGCATGCCACTGTGATCATTTTCTGTGACAACAGAGTAAATTATTATGCAGCCTCAGAGGGGTGCCCAAACGTTTGCATACGACTGTATGTAAGAATGCTGTTCATTGACTATAGCTCAGCATTCAACACCATAGTTCCCTCCAAGCTCATCATCAAGCTCGAGGCCCTGGGTCTGAACCCCGCCCTGTGCAACTGAATCCTGGAATCCTGATGGGTCGCCCCCAGGTGGTGAAGGTAGGAAACAGCACCTCCTCCTCGCTTATCCTCAACACTGGGGCCCCACAAGGGTGTGTGCTCAGCCCCCTCCTGTACTCCCTGTTCACCAATGACTGCGTGGCCAAGCACGCCTCCAACTCAATCATCAAGTTTGCAGATGACACAATGATTACCAACAATGATGAGACAGCCTACAGGGAGGAGGTGAGGGCTCTGGGAGTGTGGTGCCAGGAAAATAACCTCTCACTCAATGTCAGCAAAACTAAGGAGATCATCAAAGACATCAACCACCCAAGCCACTGCCTGTTCACCCCACTATCATCCAGAAGGCGAGGTCAGTACAGGTGCATCAAAGCTGGGACCGAGAGACTGTTAAACAGCTTCTATCTCAAGGCCATCAGACTGCTAAACAGCCATCACCAACACACCAGAGGCTGCTACCTATAGACACTGATTAGAAATCACAGGCCACTTAAGGAATAGAACACTAGCCACTTTAATAATGTATCCGTATTTGCATCACTCATCTCTATGTATAAACTGCACTGCACTCCACACTCTACGGTATCTTAGTCACTCAATTTGTGTGTTCATATTGTATCACCCATCTCATATGTATATACTGTATTGTACTCTATACTACATCACCGACTGCTAAATAACCATCTCTAGCACATCAGAGACTGATGCCTATAGACAGATTAGAAATCACCAGCCACTTTAAGGAAATGAAACACTAGTCACTTTAATAATGTTTCCGTATCTTGCACTACTGATTAACTATACGCTATACCATACTTCGGTATCTTAGTCACTTAATCGAGTTTATATACTTCATCAACCAACCACTTATGTGTATACTGCATACTATAAAGCTTACTATGCCACTGTATCTTAGTCCAATGCCGCCTTGACATTTATGTATATATTCCCAATCCATTCCTTTATGGGTATTTGGATATATGTTGTGAAACTGTTAGATATTACTTGTTAGATATTACTGCACTGTCGGAGCTAGAAGCACAAGCAATAACATCTGCTAACCACGTGTATGTGGCCAATACATTTGAAATTCGAAAAAAATTGAAATTTGAGGTATTTGATGATCTTCTTGGCCTTCCTGTGACACTGGGTGCTGTAGATGTCCTGGAGGTTAGGCAGTGTTCCCCTCAATTATGTATTTGGCCTCTGGAGAGCCCTGCGGTTGCGGACGGTGCAGTTGCCGTACCAGGTGAGGATGCAGCCAACAGAATGCTCTCAGTGGTGCGTCTGTCGAAGTTTATGAATTTCTTCAGCCTCCTGAGGTTGAAAAGGCGCTGTTGCGCCTTCTTCACCACACTGTCTGTTTGTGTGGACCATTTCATATTGTCAGTAATTTGAGGAACATTAATTTATTGAAATTATAAATACAAGTATACAGAGCACCATGATATTAGATTTGAAAGTAAAAGTTTGGTGAGACATCTGGCCCCGCTCAGTTCTGGACAGATTAATGTCTATGGTCAGATGAAAACACTTCTACTTTGGGTTCTTCTTTTTGGTCCACTGCTGTTCAAGCTTGCAGTGGTGTACACAGGGTTGGACTTGGAGGCTCCTCTGCAGTGGTGGGGTCTCTCTGGCTTTGTCGCGCTTTCATAATCGTGTACACACCCCTCAGGAAAAAAATGACAGCGATGACTGAGAAGTAGCTTCCATAAATAGTGAACTGCAAGAAAGAGTGGAAAAGCATTAAGCTTTTTTTCAGTTATACAGTTCAGATAAAAATATATAAATTTTTTGAATGAGCCAGATATTTAACGCTGTTCCAAGGTACCTATTAATAACTTTGGATAATGACATTGTTGGATGAATTGCACCACTGGGGGTTGTGGTGGAAGGGTCGGGATCTAATTTGTAGGGACTTGCCTCCTTTGACACTTGAACCTTTAACTCACCTGTGGGATGATGCCCAGGCCAAGCCCCCTGCCATCCACCACAATGGATGTGATGATAGTCTGAAGGATCAAAGCCCCAAAGTTGTTTGCTCCAAAGATAAGCGCATATCTCTCCATAGAGAGGTCAGTAGCAATTTGGAACCTGGGAGGAAATGGTCACGTTTTTTATGTTGCTAAATAATAATTCAAGTTTGGCACCTACATTTTTGTAAAGGCAGTAATTCACAAACTCACATGGCAAATGTGATAAGCAGCATGTAGATGCCCTTAAAGGCAGTATAGCCGGCATAGCAGACCCAGATGTTGTCAGTGAAGGTCATGATGAACAGGGCTGCAGCACCCAGGCCAGAGAAGGAGCCCAGGAACAACTCTCCCCACTGGGCCCAGTCCACCTGGATGAAACCAATTCCATAGGCCGTCGCTGCACCTGCAAGTCCCACACATGATGTGATAACCTTACCATTAAGTCATTATACATTAGTAGTGTGACTGCAGATTGACTGTTGATGATTATTGATTATTAATGCCAGACAAACATCTACAAATACCCAATGGTCAGGTGTACTCCAATAGTTGGTGCTTCACTACTCACCAAACAGGTTGGAAACAGCTTCCACCCCTCCATTGTAGACTGTGACTTTCTGGGATGGCTGTATGTGCTCCCATAACACCTGTACATAGTTAATTGCCTGGTTGTAGCCGCAGGTGGCCAGAACCCACCACAATGACCAGTACAACAGTGCTCTGGTGGAGTAGCACTGGAGAAAGTCTCTCCACAGCAGCAGGAAGACCTGGCTGCAGCCCCTAGAACTCACTGGCCCGTCAGTGGACACATCACCTACACACCTGTCCACTCCTTCTGGGGTCTGTGGGGGTTCACTTTGACTCATATGGAAGAACATGCTTCTCTGTGGCATGGGCAGGAAGAGGGAAGTCACCAGGGCAATGGAGATCAACACCAGGGAAAGTACCAGGATGTTGTTGTAGGACATGAGGTTGAAACTGACCAGCAGCTGTCCCAGCACAGAGCCCACTGTGTAGCCTAGCAGCTGTACACTACGGCAGTAGGATGTAGCCTTGCGGTAGTGTTTCAGGTCCACTATGCTGTAGATGTATGAGAAGTAGGCCACCTCACAGGCCGACTTCACGCCGTAGAAGAACTGCATCGCCTTAAAGGCTGCCACCTCCTGCACCAATAGCATCATCGCCCAGGTTATGAAGAGGTTGATGCACTGAAACACCACGACGGGCTTGTAGCGCAGCCAATCGGTGAGCAGAAAGACTGGCACCATCACAGCCAGGTAAGAGTATGTCCACACAGGGTAGATCTCGTTGGTCACCTGGGTTAGAGTGCAACACTGCTGTCTGTTTGGGAGGTTGCAGCATTACAGAACATTCAGCTAGAAAATGTATTGATTGTAGCGACCTTAACCCAACCCAACACCTAGTGAGCAATGCAGTGACCTCATCAAGAGGTTTGGATCTCTTGGGATAACAAATAAAGTGTTGGGTTGACAGTCTTAAGGTCCTGGGTTCAAGGTTAAAGCCTGGGTTGGGACTACTCCTTGATTTGCTACAGTATTGTTTAGAACAGAAATGATTGTCATAGAATCAGAAGTCTCTGTTTGTTACGTTGTTTTGTTCTAAACATTTCCCTTCACTGAATACACCCCTGGTTTCAAGAGCCTCTTCTCCTTTCCTTTTCCTTTATCAAGCTGGTCGGTAATAAATTCGTCATAAACATGGTTACATTACTGATAAAGTTGTAAAGGCACAGATAAAAAATTGGTACACTCCTCTAAAGAGAGTATAAGAATATGAAGACAATGCATTGAAATGTTTACTGTACCTGTTCCACCGTCAGGTTTTTGTCTGGACCAGTCAGGTAAGGGTAGATGAAGGGTACGAGAGGTTTCACAGTACTGAAGAACCCATAGATGCACAGCAGAGTGGTGGGATAGCCCCATCCTGCCCTCCACCGCTTCACAGCCTCCATCCTTATAGATCCACAGACAGCGATAGCCACTACTATAACCCACACAAGTTTTTATACTTTATACGAAAAGCAGGTTTATGGCTTTACCTGCTCAGGTTAGTGTGCTCTCTCACACACTACTCTTAATCCAGCCTGTGTCTAGTCCCCATACGGAAGTCACCTCGGTTTGTTTGTGTAATCAGTGAGCTCAGTCTGTCAATCAACAACCTGCTCAATAAATATATGCAATAACTAAAATGCTAGATAGATAATGCATATTTAACATGGCCACACCTATCAATTGAACACGGCTTATCTTTTGGATGACTTAAAGAGAAGTTGGACAAAACAATGTATAAATACAAGTATGTAACACCATTAAATTAAATTTAGGGTGAACCCCTGAAGAACACTCCTTGCCCCCCTCAGTCTCTGATAGTCTATTGTCTGTGGTCAGAACAGAACCAGTCTGAAGAGGACATCTCCACTTTGGGTTCTTCTTTCTGCTCCTGGTCCATTGCCTGTTTAGGCCTGCAGTAGTGTGTACGGGCTGTGTACATCCCTTGGATCAGGAAAAGCACAGATATTGCTGCATAGTAGCTGCCATAGATGATGAACTGGAGAAAGGGAAATTAAACTTTGGTTTGATTAGAGTGGTCAAGAACTGTAATAAAGCAGTGATAATTATCCACCAGGTGTCACTCTCTCTTCACTTTTAGTAACCTGTGCAGTGATCAGTTAAAGGCATGGGTAAAGGCCTTTCTAGTTCTGTACTGTGCAACCATACAGGTGTGACAATGTGTAGCCCCTATGCAGTTTCATCAACAACGATGGCTGTGAGAACAGTCTGCAGCAAGAGGGCGACAAAAGTGTTGACTCGCAACGTTAGAGAATAGCACGCCATGGAGAGGTTGGATGCAATCTGGAATCTGCAAGGACAAAAAAGATAATACTTTGATTTTAATATTTTCATTGTGCAGTTCTGATTAATGTCTATGGGATGCATGGAAGGTATATTAAATAAATATAGCAGAGCTCATTGAAGTATGGCCTAGAGAGTACTCAGGACGTATGTAGTGATGGTGAACAGCAGCATTTAGGGGGCCTTGAAGATGACGTAGCCAGCATAGCTAGCCAGCAAATGTTGCTTGTGAGCCCAATCAGAAACACGGCCTTGCCCCCACCGCAGCTCCCCCCAGATTTCCCAGGTCACCTTTACATGACCCACACAGAAGGCTGCGGCTGCACCTATGGGACCTGGATGGGACAACAACAGTGAATTATTTCCTTTTTAGATCCTGAGTAAATACTTGTAAACTGTAAACTGCATCCTTCCTTCCTCCCTTCCTTGAAACAATAACTGATCCAACACTGTTGGATGGGTTAAAGCAGGGCTGGAGAGCTACCCTCCTGTAGGTTTTCACTCCAACCCCAGTTGTAACCAACCTGATTCAGCTTTTCAAGAAGCTAATTATTAGAATCAAGTGTGCTAGATGAGGGTTGGAGTAAACCTACAGGATGGTAGCTCTCCAGGAACAGGGTTGGACAGCCCTGGGTTAAAGCATAGGATTCAATACATGGCTTTCATCAATCAATCAATCATCCCCAAAGAGCAAGCAGTGCAGATGTAGAAGCACAGTGGCTAGGAACAACTCCCTAGAAAGGCCGGAACCCAAGAAGAAACCTAGACAGGAACCAAGCTCTGAGAGGTGGCCACTTGTCTTCTGGCTGTGCCGGGTGGAGATTATAAGAGCAGAAGGCTATTAAGGCCAGATCGTTCTTCAAGATGTTGAAGATCCAGTCCTACCAGATCAGTGGTTACCCCAGGCAAGGACGGATGCGAAGTTTGAAGAATTTGAACAGAACACTGATTGTATTCCTAGGGGAAGAAGCGTTTCTACCATAATTTATCAGGACAGTATAACGTCTCTATCCCTGAACACATAGGATCAAGGACAGGGCTTTGATTGAATTAAAGGGATACTTCAGGATTTTGGCAATGAGGCCCTTTATCTACTTTCTCAGAGTCAGAGTGACCTGTTACGATGGTACATTCACCTCTGAAGGTAAATAATGTACTTACATTCAGTAATCTTGCTCTGATTTGCTATCCTGAGGGTCCCAGAGATACAATGTAGTGTAGTTTTGTTTGAAAAATCTATTTTTATATTCAAATGTAGGAACTGGGTTCTACAGTTTGACCTCTGGCTCCACACCAACCCTGCCCGGCCATCTAGATGTGTGAAGGTTAGTGTCTTTTCTGTAGGGAAGCTAATGATCCATCATGTATGACATTCCTGGGAGTGTGCAAACTTACATTTTGAATTACCATAGCATTTTTGTATGTTCTCTATAGTTATGTACTTGAAAACCAAAACGGCACATTTGGGAAAAACTCCTGGCAGACTTGATACAAAATATGGTGTAGGGATGTAATTCTTCACTGGATCAGTCTGAAACATTGCACACACACACTGCTGCCAAATGGTGGACAACATCTAAATTACATCTAGAACCCTACATCACCGTCTTGCCTTTCTCTTGCATTTCAAAGATGATGCAACAAAAAAAATGATAGAAAACGCACGTGTTTGTATTATCTTTTACCAGCTCTAATGTGTTATATTCTCCTACATTAAATTCACAAATTTCCACAAACTTCAAAGTGTTTCCTTTCAAATTATATCAAGAATATGCATATCCTTGCTTCAGGTTCTGGGCTACAGGCAGTTAGATTTTGGTATGTCATATGAGGCGGAAATTGAAAAAAAGTGTCAGATCCTTAAGAGGTATTAATTAAAGCAATTACTCTTCTCTGCGTGCAGAGCCCAACTTGGACTAAAGCAAAGATGACCACGGAAATACTTTGCCTCAAGCCAATCGAAACACATTACCCATTTAATCATGGACCACAAATAAATCAGATTGTGAGACCAACATTCAGCTGTGTCATGGTAATTTTATTATTATTTATTCAGTAATAAAAAAAATATATTATCATTGCAAAATGATCATCGAGGCCACCAGCCGTTAAACCCCAAAGCACAGCTACTCCATTGAACACACACACACACACACACACACACACACACAGTCCTGAGACTGTCTTACCTACTACTGCACAGATGACCTCTCCTTTGTAGACAGAGGTGGTGCTGGATGGCTCTATGTGGTCCCACATCAGCTCGATGTAGTTGAACACCTGGCCTTGGCTGGCCGTGGTTAGAGCCCACCACAGTGACCAGTAGGCCAGCTTCCTAAAACAGTAGGACTCTGAAGCTGCTCCAGAGCAGCCTGCCAGCATAGACCACAATATGCAGGCTGCACCAGCCAGTACTTCCACCGGCACCCTGGGTCTTATCCGACCCAGCACATTCCTCCATGGCCTCCTCTGCCTCCAGTGCCTCCTCCACTGCACTCGCCTCCTCCCCCACGTGACCCTTGGCACTCAGGTCAAGGACAACCTTCTCCCCCCTGAAGAACATCCTCCACTGGGGCATAGGTAGCCAGACCGAGATGAGGAACGCAAAGCTGAAGATCCCCAGGAAGATGGCGTTGAGGTAGAAGTAGTCCAGCCCTGCCAGGGAGACCAGCAACTGACCTAGGGTTCCCCCTAGGGTGGAGCTTGTCAGCATGGCACTGCGGAGGTAACCGGTGGCCCGCTGGCACCTCTCTGGAGGGATCACACTGTAGATTTAGGAGAAGTATGCCACCTCTGTGGAAGTCACCACGGCATAGTTGAACTGCAGGAAGGTCAGGCCCTGGACCACGATTACCGGCTTGTACCTCAGGAAGTCTGTCAGCAGGAAGACGGGGAAGAGAACGGCCAGGTAGGAGTACGTCCAGATGGGGAACAAGTAGTTGGTCACCTGAGGAGGCACAGGAAGAGGAGTGATTAATTTCTTGTTAGATCTAGTCAATATCCACAGGGATACTGAATAGTCCTACCAATCCTCTATATGAAGCAAAAAAAGAACATAGCCCACTGTATACAGTTGAACATACACTATACATACAAAAGTAGGTGGACACCCCTTCAAATTAGTGGATTCGGCTACTTCAGCCACACCCGTTGCTGACCGGTGCATAAAATCGAGCACACTGCCATGCAATCTCCATAGACAAACATTTGCAGTAGATTGGCCTTACTGAAGAGCTCAGTGACTTTCAATGTGGCACCGTCATAGGATGCCACCTTTCCAACAAGTGTTAAAATTTCTACCCTGCTAGAGCTGCCCCGGTCAACTGTAAGTGCTGTTAGTGTGAAATGGAAACGTCTAGGAGCAACAACGGCTCAGCCGCGAAGTGGTAGGCCACACAAGCTCACAGAATGGGACCGCCTAGTGAGGAAGCGCATAAAAATAGTCTGTCCTCGGTTGCAACACTCACTACCGAGTTCCAAACTGCCTCTGGAAGCAATGTCAGCACAAGAACTGTTCGTAGGGAGCTTCATGAAATGGGTTTCCATGGCCGAGCAGCCGCACACAAGCCTAAGATCACCATGTGTAATGACAAGCGTCGGCTGGAGTGGTGTAAAGCTCACCGGCATTGGACTCTGGAGCAGTGGAAACGCGTTCTCTGGAGTGATGAAGCAGTCCGACGGAAAAAATCAGAGTTTGGAGGAAGCCAGGAGAACGCTACCTGCCCGAATGCATAGTGCCAACTGTAAAGTTTGGTGGATGAGGAACAATGGTCTGGGACTGTTTTTCATGGTTCGGGCTAGGCCCTTTAGTTCCAGTGAAGAAAAATCTTAACACTACAGCATACAATGACATTCAAGACGATTCTGTGCTTCCAACTTTTTGGCAACAGTTTGGGCAAGGCCCTTTCCTGTTTCAACTTGACAATACCCCTGTGCACAAAGCGAGGTCCATGCAGAAATGGTTTGTCGATCGGTGTGGAAGAACTTGACTGGCCTGCACAGAGTCCTGACCTCAACCCCATCGAACACCTTTGGGATGAATTGGAACACCGACTGCGAGCCAGGCCTAATTGCCCAACATCAGTTCCCAATCTCACCAATGCTCTTGTGGCTGAATGGAAGCAAGTCCCTGCAGTAATGTTCCAACATCTAGTGGAAAGCCTTTCCAGAAGAGTGGAGACTGTTGTAGCAGCAAAGGTGTGACCAACTCCATATTACCACATACTTTTGGTCATGTAGTGTATTTCATTCATTATAGTGTGCATCATTTACTTTCTTATCACAACCTTGTTAACAAATCCCATAAAAACTGATAATGTGTATCATGCAGCTCTCTGCTGCTGGTTACTTTACCACTTCCTCAGAGATGTTCTTGTATGGTCCAATAAAGTAATAATGGCTCAGCTGGTCTGCAGTTAGCGAATAACCTATAGAGCGACAGGACGGCTGTAGGAAACACCCAGCCGGTGGACTTTAGCTCTGGGTCTGAGTCCTGTGTACCACTGGTGTCTGTTGGCAGTAGGCAGCTGTAGATCACTGTTCCAAGTCTTTGTCGGGGAAATGTATGAATTTAGTCTATGTCTATGAACTACATGTGCATAACTGAGAATGTAAGTTTATATGACGGTGACTTTGAACTCTTGGGAAATAGTCCCACTGATGATAAAATGAAAGCTTATGTCAGCCTCAGTTATCATGACACAGAGTTTTCCAAGTTTTTATTGTTGACTTTATATACATGTAATACATTTTTTGTGTGCAGTTACGGATTTTACTATCTGCGCATGCGTCTTGGCCGCACTGTAACTCTGTCGCCATAACAACGCTTTGTTGGCAAGGAATTTCTGCTGGAGAAGCGAAATGAAACTCAAACGATTCCTTCTCAGATATTATCCACCAGGTAATGAACATGTTGTTGATTATGCTTTACAATTAAGATACTAAAGAATGTTTGGACAAGTAGCTAGTTAATTATTTGTACCGTGTTGTGCAACTACACTGCAACTTTAGTGCTGTTCTGACCTACTAAGCTACCTGACTAGGCTAGCCCAGAGCAGAGCTAGGTCTCTGTGCTAGCCAGACCAGTTAGCTGTGACAGCAATTTAATGCATGATGCACAAATTGGTGCAAATTGAAGTTACAAGTAGGCCTAAAGTAACTTGTATCTCACACTTGGTCTGGTCTTGAATATTGAATTGAAGCCTTTTGTTGACAGGTATCATCCTGGAATATGAAAAAGGAGGAGCTTTGAAGACTAAATCCATTGATCTGTTGGATTTGTCTCCAGAGTGGGTAGACAATAGTACAATTCATGTTTATGAATGAGATGCTGTGTTTAGTGATCATGATATGAAGAAAGCTTGGAGTGAGATTTGCTATGTGAATTTCATTTCCCCCTGGGGGTCCTCCCTCAGGAAATTTGTACCATTTTAAAGCAAATTTCCTGCATTTCTACATATTTTGACACACTGCCAATTCGACTCCTTTGTTACTTTAATATTAAATTTGAATCAAATTGTATTTGTCTCACAAGTGCCGAATACAACAGGCGTAGGTAGACCTTACCGTGAAATGCTTACTTACAAGCCTAACAATGTAGTTCAAGAAATAGAGTTAAGAAAATATTTACTAAATAAACTAAAGTAGAAAATAAAATAAAAAGTAACACAGTAAAATAACAATAACGAGGCTATATACATGCATATATTTTGAGGAGGATGACATTTAAAGTATGCTAATATTTTTTAAGTGGTTTGACACTTTATTTAGACAGTAATGAAATGAGATAGGCAAATGCTAGAAACAGTGGGAAGGTTGGAAGCAGGGATTGATCCCTGTTCTCAGGGGGAAAGTTGTATGCGACACGTGCCGGGGAGTATTACCACTACACCAAGGCTCTGTACAGGAATTGTTTATATTTACTGTTGATGGCAGAGGGTAACCAAATCATATATTGCAGTTTCCTTGTCCATAGACTGCTTTCAAGGTAAGGACACAAACATTTTGTAATTTGGGTGAACCATCCTTTTAAAATAGGGCTGGAACAAAATCCTGCTTGCTCTTCAGGAGGGTTGACCACCCCTGATCTATGTTTCCAATGTGCTGGGTGTTTGTTATAACAATTAATTTCTCAAAATCACCCAACCTTCAAGAAAAGTGTAATGAAATCAATATTCTGGTGGTTTATGCCTACTAGTGGAAGATCCTTGTCATCATCTTACTCTACATAGACAAAATATGATGCCTTTATGAGTTCTGAGTCCCCCTACCATCTCTGCCTAGCATGTACTAAAATGTCAAAATTATATTATACTATCCATTAATGGCTGCAAAAATACATAGCCTCATATCATTCATTTTCAAATATGTGATTACACTGGAATAATTGGGAAGAAGTGGAATAATAGAATAAGTGCTGGGAACAACAGTAGTGTTCTTGCTGACAAGCACAGTAATCACCCTATATTTTAGCCCATTGTTAAGAATGATAATTGTTCCACTTCACCCTAACCAAATTTGTTGTTCTATTTATTTTCCCACTCTAGAATCAAACATGCACTTTTGGGTTCACAATCTGTTTGACTAAATTATTTTGTATAGTTACAAAAGGTCACCCTACCAAACTCCCTGCTAAAACATACTGTACGTCTGTCTGCTGCATTCTTTTTGTTGTCACAGCCTAAATGCCAATCACCAAACGATGGGACTAAAGCAAGTGTGGATTAAATCGACTTTAGTAGATGCTGTCAAAAGGCTGCATTCCGCAATAGATTCATGGAGAGGAGTAACAGCAACCTCATTTTGTTGACAACATTTTACATTAAACAGTGCTACCATGTTGCTCTTTTTACAGTTTTATAAACTCAGCGGAGAGTCTTTCTCCATTCAGCTCCACTCTAATCTTGAGGGGCGTTTCTTTGAAACATGCATCCAATCCCCCTGATCCCTCACATAACTAGACCAATCATATGCTTCAATGTGACGCGGTTCACAGTGCTGTGGCAAGACAGGGCAATGGATAGATGTGGTGTTAAAATGTAGGTGCAAATGCTCTGATTTCAAAACGATTTGGAGCACAATTGAAAAGGTAATGCGATGACTATACAATGGACTAATTAGGAAAAATAAAAGCAGTAGTTTTCAATGCGTGAGATATATGAAGAGGGTCAAATGCGTTTGTCTCACGGCCAATGTATGAGGATTGACAGCCCTGTATGAATGCAATTAATTAAACTAGTGCTGGAGTAGTATGGGGATGATGATGATGATGATGATGATGATAATGATACAGGTAGAAAAACACACCCACTAGTTCTTCACAACTTCATCATTGATCCTGCAATACAGTATGACGTATATCCCCCTTTTTTCAATGACCATGATGCTTCACTCTGACACGTCTCTATCCATACAGCACAGACACTGAGGAGTTAATATCAGAGATCAGGAAATCGGAGCCACTAATCACAGCATCACGCGTCGACCAAGTCAAACTCTTGATCCTCAGACTGCAGGAGAAACTGGGTCAGCAGGACAACCGCAGGTTCTACCTTTTCAAGGTCAAATACAGCTTCCATCTTTCTGAGCTACCTATTTATTTTCATTAGGCTCTCTTCTTAATGATCATGTCCTTGTCTGGCTCCTGATCGTCCACTCTTGTGTTTAAGCGCACACTCTGGGAAAAGGGTGAATAATTGGGATGCAGCTGTAGACAGCGATTAACTGGCATGACCACACTGCCAGTGCCTTGTGTATACAGTACAGCCAACCTGTTTAATTCCTCATTTGAACCCTAGATGGCAGCAGGGGGTGGGAATTCTATAATTATTCTAGGATAACAGGTCTCTTCCTCAGCACATCAAAGCCATATGTATTATGTATGGATGTTACACGGTCAAACGTATAGATGTAAATTGAATTAATGCAGTCAAGTAAACCGCCCCAGAGTAAAAATAAAAGTCCTCCTCCCTTCTCCCTTGCAGGCGCTGCAGGCACACATACTGCCACTGACAAATGTTGCCTTCAATAAATCAGGGTCGAGGTAAGTTCATATGCACTGCATGTAGATGTGCAGAGAACCCCAGGCGCTTGTCTTTCTGAGATGCAGGAGAGGTAAACGGATCTCTATTTTTACACTCTCTGTCTCTTATGTCTTTCTCTGTCCTTTTCTCTCTCTTTCTGTCTCGTTCTCTGTTTCTCCCTCTCTCTCCCCCCTCTCTCTATCTCTATCTCTCCCTCTCTTTCTGCAGTTTTATAACTGGGAGCTATGACAGGACATGTAAAATATGGGACACGGCGTCAGGCGAGGAGCTGCACACACTGGAGGGCCACAGGAACGTGGTGTACGCCATCGCCTTCAACAACCCCTACGGGTAACCACCTTCCTGTCACTCTACCCCAGGTTTAAAAACACCAGGACCTGTATTCATAAAGCGTCTCAGAGTAGAAGTGCTGATCTAGGATCAGGTCTCCCCTGTCCATATAATCTGTTTCATTATGATCTAAAAGGCAAACTGATCCTAGATCAGTACTCGGACTCTGAGAATCTTTGGTCCCAGAGAGCCTTATGCCTATTCTATCTTCCTCCGTTGTCTTACACTTAAGGCCAAGGGAAAGAGTTGTTGGTGGTTAAAATAAAGCGTTTTTCCTATCTCAAATCTTAAGTTTATTTATCCTCTTTAATCCAGGGACAAGATTGCCACTGGGTCCTTTGATAAGACCTGCAGGCTGTGGAGTGCAGAGACAGGCAAATGTTTCCACACCTTCCGAGGACACACTGCGGAAATAGTATGAGGGACTTTCTAATCTATAGATTGGACTTTCTGAGAGATTGGGTTTGCCTTTCAGCATAAATAGGATTGCAGTGAGCTTCAAATCAGATTTTCTATGTGAATGGCAGCTAACACTGTTTTCTGTGCCGACCAGGTGTGTTTGGCATTTAACCCTCAAAGTACCTTGGTGGCCACGGGGAGCATGGACACTACGGCCAAGCTATGGGACATCCAGACTGGAGAGGAGGTGGCTACATTGACAGTGAGTTAGCTCTCTCTCTCTTCTCTTCTCTTCTCTTCTCTTCTCTTCTCTTCTCTTCTCTTCTCTTCTCTTCTCTTCTCTTCTCTTCTCTTCTCTTCTCTTCTCCTCTCCTCTCCTCTCCTCTCCTCTCCTCTCCTCTCCTTTCCCCTCCCCTCTCCTCCCCTCCCCTCCCCTCCCCTCCCCTCCCCACACACTCTCACAACAATCCAAGTCCACATCCATTCATTAATGACTTAATTCAGTCATTTATATACATTCATCCATAAATGGTTTTATATGATTATTCATGATGTGCTGGTCCAGCAGTCACCATGCTTACTCCCATCATATGTGTGTATGCAGCTGTGACTGTAATACATTCATAAGGTAATCTATCTATCTACATACAGTGGGGAGAACAAGTATTTGATACACTGCCGATTTTGCAGGTTTTCCTATTTACAAAGCATGTAGAGGTCTGTAATTTTTATCATAGGTACACTTCAACTGTGAGAGACGGAATCTAAAACAAAAATCCAGAAAATCACATTGTATGATTTTTAAATAATTAATTTGCATTTTATTGCATGACATAAGTATTTGATCACCTACCAACCAGTAAGAATTCCCGCTCTCACAGATCTGTTAGTTTTTCTTTAAGAAGCCCTCCTGTTCTCCACTCATTACCTGTATTAACTGCACCTGTTTGAACTCGTTACCTGTATAAAAGACACCTGTCCACACCCTCAATCAAACTGACTCCAACCTCTCCACAATGGCCAAGACCAGAGAGCTGTGTAAAGACATCAGGTATAAAATTGTAGACCTGCACAAGGCTGGGATGGGCTACAGGACAATAGGCAAGCAGCTTGGTGAGAAGGCAACAATTGTTGGCGCAATTATTAGAAAATGGAAGAAGTTCAAGATGACGGTCAATCTCCCTCGGTCTGGGGCACCATGCAAGATCTCACCTCGTGGGGCTTCAATGATCATGAGGAAGGTGAGGGATCAGCCCAGAACTACACGGCAGGACCTGGTCAATGACCTGAAGAGAGCTGGGACCACAGTCTCAAAGAAAACCATTAGTAACACACTACGCCGTCATGGATTAAAATCCTGCAGCGCACGCAAGGTCCCCCTGCTCAAGCCAGCGCATGTCCAGGCCCGTCTGAAGTTTGCCAATGACCATCTGGATGTTCCAGAGGAGGAATGGGAGAAGGTCATGTGGTCTGATGAGACAAAAATAGAGCTTTTTGGTCTAAACTCCACTCGCCGTGTTTGGAGGAAGAAGAAGGATGAGTACAACCCCAAGAACACCATCCCAACCGTGAAGCATGGAGGTGGAAACATCATTCTTTGGGGATGCTTTTCTGCAAAGGGGACAGGACGACTGCACCGTATTGAGGGGAGGATAGATGGGGCCATGTATCGCGAGATCTTGGCCAACAACCTCCTTCCCTCAGTAAGAGCATTGAAGATGGGTCGTGGCTGGGTCTTCCAGCATGACAACGACCCGAAACACACAGCCAGGGCAACTAAGGAGTGGCTCCGTAAGAAGCATCTCAAGGTCCTGGAGTGGCCTAGCCAGTCTCCAGACCTGAACCCAATAGAAAATCTTTGGAGGGAGCTGAAAGTCCGTATTGCCCAGCGACAGCCCCGAAACCTGAAGGATCTGGAGAAGGTCTGTATGGAGGAGTGGGCCAAAATCCCTGCTGCAGTGTGTGCAAACCTGGTCAAGAACTACAGGAAACGTATGATCTCTGTAATTGCAAACAAAGGTTTCTGTACCAAATATTAAGTTCTGCTTTTGTGATGTATCAATTATGTCATGCAATAAAATGCAAATTAATTACTTAAATATCATACAATGTGATTTTCTGGATTTTTGTTTTAGATTCCGTCACTCACAGTTGAAGAGTACCTATGATAAAAATTACAGACTTCTACATGCTTTGTAAGTAGGAAAACCTGCAAAATCGTCAGTGTATCAAATACTTGTTCTCCCCACTGTATGTCAACTACAGGATAGGAAACCGTTTCCTGCTGCATGTGGGCAAACTGTGTGTGTTCCAAAGAGGGGATTCCTCGTTCTCCTCTCTACCCCTCCTCTCTACCCCTTCTTCAATTATTCCTACATTAGTCATGCTGGTGAATATTGTGACTCAAGCCCAAAAAAGCTAATGTGTTCCTGAAACTGAATTGGATGAAATTATGCAATTGAGCTTTTTCAGAGGAGAAAGAATAGCTCGTTTACTTGACTGTACTTTAGTGAACTCTGCAAGTGTAACGAATCTAATTCTCTCCACTCTTTCATGTTAGATTTTTGTTCACTCTCTCTTTCTCTCTCCCTCTCTCTTTCCCCTCCCTCCCTCTCTCCCTACCTCCTTCTCTCCCTCCCCCCTTTCTCTCTCCTTCCTCTCTCAGGGCCACTCAGCAGAGATCATCTCGTTGTCGTTTAACACTGTCGGTGACCAGCTAGTCACTGGCTCCTTTGACCACACTGTTTCTCTGTGGGATGTTCCATCTGGGAGGTGAGAGCCCAAGTGTTTGTGTATGTGTGTGTGTGTTTGCGTGTCCATCTGTGTGTGTGTGTGTGTGTGTGTGTGTGTGTGTGTGTGTGTGTGTGTGTGTGTGTGTTTGTTTCCCGAGTTTAACCAACATTAATGCCCTCCTCTCATTCTACCAGGCGTGTCCAGACACTGATAGGTCACAGAGGGGAGATCAGCAGTGTTCAGTTTAACTGGGACTGTTCTCTCATCATCACCGGCTCCATGGACAAAAGCTGTAGGGTGAGCTTTCACATCCTCTCTCACATCCCATCTCACATCCTTTCACATCTCCTATCATCTCTCTCTCTCTCTGGTAGAGACACCTATCTCTTTTAAGCTCTGCATCACTTAAAAATAAATTACATTCTTTCGTTATTCCAAGATGAGTCATGCTCGCTGGGTAGTTGTGTGAATTATTCACGTGGCTGCGTTCCTGAAGAGGAGACAACACAACCATTGTGTTGTTAGAGCGCTTTCCAAGCTGGTTGTTTTTTGTCAAAGGCTTTTAATAAATAGTGACTGTGTGTGTGTTTGTGATTGTGTTTGTGTCCTTATGTGTGTGTGTACCGGAATGTGCGTGTGTCTATGGTTCCCCAGGTGTGGGAGGCAGCGAGTGGGAAGTGTATGGCCACACTAGCAGGCCATGAAGACGAGGTGCTGGATGTGTGTTTGGACTACACCGGTCAACTCATAGCCACCGCCTCGGCTGACGGTACGACTATAGAGATACTTATCATACTAATGGTGTTCTATTTAATTACGTGGGTACCTCGACCTCTCTGCTGTTTCCATGATTGTCAATGCAAGTTCCTGGATTGAACAATGTCCCAGGCACTGAACAACTATATCCGTACTGTACCCAGCCCAGCCACCCCTGTTTCACACTATCATGCCAACCCAAATCGTACTGTGGTGGCTTAAATATTTATTTTTCACATTGTCCTTTCCAGCACAGTTCCGGTAACTGGTGTATGACTAACCAGGCCAGCTCTATTTAATTCATTTTATATTAAGGTTCAACTTTGTCTTCGCTCAAGAAATAACACTGGATGATTTGAGAAATCAATATTTCCCCCTGACTCTTAGGCACAGCGAGAGTGTACAGCGCTGCCAGCTATCAGTGCATCTCCAGACTGGAGGGCCACGAGGGAGAGATCTCCAAGGTGAGTCCCTGAGACAGGCAATGGTTCAAACAGGACCCAAAATGGCCCCTCTCTCTGTCTCTTTCGTCTGCCGTAAGATTCACAAGGGTACAGGACTGGAAAGGAGGGATGAGGACGGAAGTCCGCTTGCTGGGGGGATGTTTCTACCTCCTGTTACTGCTTCCTGTATCAGTTTCTAGGTCAACCACGTCTTGACGATGACAGATAGAGACATGACCCTGAAGGTGTGTTTCCCTCAGACCACAGCATTCCAGAAACATCCTGGCTCATCTTCCTGGTCTACCTACAGTATAGGTTGATTCCTGTTCTACCTAAAGGCTGATTCCTGGTCTACTTATAGGCTGATTCCTAGTCTACGTATAGGCTGATTTCTGGTCTACCTATAGGCTCATTCCTGGTCCACGTATAGGCTGATTCCCGGTCTACCTATAGGTAGTCTCATTTGATTGGCACTTTTCATTTGATCTTGTCTCAGTTCCCTGTAATGTCACACCTTGGTTGTTTTATTAACAAAAGACCATGACACAGTCTGTCCCTGCTCACTGTGTAACTGTATTAACCACGGCTGTATAGAGCCACATGTGACCTGGGCCTGTGTTGTAGGTGACCCAGCTGTGGCCTAAATGTGTATGTGATCTTATCAAGCTCTGCCATTTGACAGTTCTGCCAGTGTACGTGTGTGCGTAATCTTTGTTAATGTGTGTGTATGTGCTTGCATGTTGTGTGTGTGTGTGTGTGCGTGTTTGTAGCTTGGAGCCACAGCCACTAGGGGCCCGATTCAGACAAACGTAGGAAATGTACACCTTTCCTACATACACCTTTCCAATGTACTTCTCAATAGTATTCCGACTTACCTTAGGAGGATGCATAATGGGCTTTGCAGGCATGGTTAACATTTATTAAATCGCTGAAAAGATTAAAATAGGTTTACATGTCCCAAATTATTGCGCAATATGCAATCCGTTAGCCTAATATGATCCACTATTGCTAGCGATCCTCAGGAACAACCATACTACCGTGACAGACGAAAGAAAGGTAAACGAATGACGTAATGGGATTATGCAAAATGTAAGGAAACTAACACTAAAGTCAGTGTATGTGGGTATAACTGACGGTGACTAGCGATAGTGGCTAATATTTAACATGAAACAAATTGTACAAAAAAATAAAAAATACAGTGAAAAGTCTGGCCATATAATTAAAACATAAGGTCTCCAAATTTAATCCCAAGCTATACGGCCAGCATTTCATAAATTTCACTGGAAAAGTTAATATACATTTGGCAGATACTCTTAACCAGAGCGAATTACACAAACGATTAGTGATATTTTCACCTCTAGGAATTGAACCAGCGACCTTTGCTACCTGCCAATACATTAATATGCTTTAGTTTGCTGCCATGACTTGTTTTACATTTAGCTCCAACGATCACAAGGTCAAATATATCTTAAACAACGATAGGTTGCTCGACCTTATTCGTCATTTCATTGCGTGTAAAGGTGGTGGAACTATGAGGGAGTCAAGGTCAGAATACGGCGTATCTGTAGACACCTCCGCCACATTCGTTATATTTGATGTCCAACCCCAACAAATAGGAAGTGAATAACATATTATTCTTATGCTTAAATTCAAGGTCAGATTTCGCATAGAGAGAAAGGTGCATAAAAAGGGAATTACGTTCCATTTAAGTGCTCTTGACTCGGGTCGCATTTCCCCCACAAGCTGCATCATTGGGCTGCCTGTCTTGTGTCTGTTTACTGAAAGCCATCAGGGCCCAGCCTCGGTAATAGGCTGTAAAGCGGATGATTTCACAGGATTATGACACTAATCTCCCCCTAACAGGACACCTCTCTCTCCCTCCGCCTCTTAACCGCTCTGTCAATCTCTTTTTTCATCACTCTCTCCCACTATTTCTGTCGGTCCCTGTTTTTACTTTCATTATAATTTCCACTGGTCCAACACAACCGTTTTTATCTCAATATCAAATCATTTCTGGGTAAAAATTAAGTGGCCTGAGTGGGGAAGGGAAAACTGAAATCTAGCTGTTATTGACAGAGGTTTGGAACGTTCTTTCTTATTGGTCTATTAACTCATTGACCGTCTGGTGATGTTACCAGGCTGGCCAAAACCCAATCTCACCAAAACAGGTATTTTCAAACAGCTCTTACACTAAAAGGGCATTATCATAATTTTCACAATTTCACAGTATTATTCCAACCTCATAGTGTGGAAAATATATATATATATTTCCACACTATGAGGTTGGAATAATACTGTGAAATTGTGAAAATTATGATTTTCACAAATCATAATTTTCTGCACTGGGCCATTAAATTGAAATAATATCTGTAGAATGAATGTCATAGAACCAAATACTGCTAAAACATAAATTAATTGTTTTGTTGATTAAATATGCAGGAATGTAATCATATCAACATAATCGGTGGGTCTACTCATGACTATTCAGTTACTCCATCTTCTGCCTCATCCTTCTCTTTTTCCTCTTTTCTCTACTCTCTTCCCTCTCTTTTCACTACTCTTCCCTCGTATCCTCTTTTCTAAAATTGTTACACCTCTGCACTCCTTCTCTCTCGCCTCCATGCTCCCCCTCGTTCCTCTTTGCTCCCCCATTCTCTCTCTCCTCAGTGCCCTCTCTCTCTCTCCTCAGTGCCCTCTCTCTCTCCCTAGTGCCCTCTCTCTCTCTCCCTAGTGCCCTCTCTCTCCTCAGTGCCCTCTCTCTCTCTCTCCTCAGTGCCCTCTCTCTCTCTCCTCAGTGCCCTCTCTCTCTCTCCTCAGTGCCCTCTCTCTCGCTCTCCTCAGTGCCCTCGCTCTCCTCAGTGTCCTCTCTCTCTCTCTCTCCTCAGTGCCCTCTCTCTCCTCTGTGCTCTGTCAGTGTCACCCTCTCCCAGAGTTCTATTTCTATTTCCTGTCTGAGGGCTGCTCATCCGCACTCAGCATCCT
This sequence comes from Thymallus thymallus, assembly GCA_023634145.1. NCBI lineage: Eukaryota > Metazoa > Chordata > Actinopteri > Salmoniformes > Salmonidae > Thymallus > Thymallus thymallus. Next base: position 11,609,553 of record CM042379.1, read on the forward strand.
GCAGCGTGAGGCTTTTATTAAAACATGCTTTTAGACAAGTCCCATCTATCTGTTCCATTTGAACCATTCAGCCATTTAACAGAGCTCCATTTCCAGTTAATAGCCTTTTAAGAATATAGTGCTGACGTGCTGAAAGTTCCCGATGCTCTGCTCATTTGGTGGATCTCCTCTTGCACACTTCCTCATCAGTGTGCACTCCATCCAGCCATTCACTCCATCACTCCTTTTCACTCTCAGAACACACACACCCTTATTTAAATGTCAACCTCCCCTTCTTCTCTCTTGCAGATCTGTTTTAACCCTCAGGGCAGTAGAGTTCTGACAGCCAGCGCTGACAAGACAGCTCGCCTGTGGGATGTCCAGTCTGGCGTCTGTCTGCAGGTCCTGGAGGGACACACGGACGAGATCTTCTCCTCCGCCTTCAACTACGAGGGTGACACCATCATCACAGGTAATATGTATCCTCTATCAGGGCTGGGGTCAACTTCTTGACTTGCCTGAAATATATATTTTTCTCCACCCACAAACACTTTATCAAGGTTCAAATGAACAGACCACAACTGGGCGCGGTGAGCTTCTGCCTCCTTTTCATCCACCTGTCCCTGTCTTCTCTCTGCTGCAGGCAGCAAGGACAACACCTGTCGTATCTGGCGCTGACCCGTCCTACGGTCAGTGGTCAGTAGGGTGTGTGAGGAGAGGAAGGCCATCTGTACATCCTCCAACAAGAAGATGACTCCAACAGGGCCATGTTTGAAGATGCCCTTCCTGGAAGATCACTGACCCAACGTATGTGACCTCTAACCTCCTAGTTGCTGTGGAGTAAGATTCAGTAGACTGGATAGCTTTGGTGAATAAATCTGGTCCCACTGCCATTTTACTATCTAGCACTGTATAGACAGACAGTTTAGCGCTGTGGATGCGTCCCAAATGGCACCCAATCCCTATTAAGTGCACTACTTTTGAGCAGGGCTATAGGGCTTTGCGGCCTGACATCTAGTTAGGATTAGACCTGGACTGGTCGCTTTGGTCCTCTGTAATGTTCAGTGTTGATAATTAGTGTTTATTTGTGTGTTAATTGGAGAATGGGCTGGACGGAAGAATGTTTTCTGTACCCCTCTTTTCCTCAATAAAGACTTTTCATGCTCACATATTACATGAATTTATTGATCTCAAAAGATAAAGATACATTCAGTTTCTACAGCAACAGAGTTGAATTGGGGAAAGGGGGATACCTAGTCAGTTGTACATCTGAATGCAGAGAGGTGCAGGGGGTTGCCTTAATCAACATCCACGTCATCGGCGCCCGGAGAACAGTGGGTTAACTGCCTTGCAGAACGACAAATTTTTACCTTGTCAGCTCGGGGATTCGATCCAGCAACCTTTTGGTTACTAGCCCACTGCTCCTGCCCGCCAGGCTTGTGTGCTTTTTAATGCTGATGATTTAACACTAGAGTACCACTACGCAGATAAAACCTGACAAACCAGATTCACGTACAAATTAGACATTACAAACCTGTCTTTCTGAAAGTATTACAAATGAAATGAGAGAAAGCAGTCTTTCTACCCCAAGGTGCAGCAGTTCAAGAATCTACAATATGTACAGCTATCCAAAATTAACAATTCTCAAAGAACATGAAGAACGACAGATAACTTACTGTACATAAGAACGACAGATAACATGAAGAATGACAGATAACTTAAGCATTAACAAAGTTACAACAGAATTAGACAACGTTGGCCTGTGTAAACGACAACTACGTTCATCTGGGTCCGTATTCACAAAGCATCTCAGATTAGGAGAGCTGATATAGGATCAGTTTGGTATGATTTCCAGTACATGGAGGGGTGGGGGGTTCTGATCCTAGATCAGCACTCCTGTTCTGAGACGCTTTGTGAATACAGGCTCTGGACAATTGTCAAGCGTAGTAGTGCACACCTATGTTGCTGTCAGCAAATCCCAACTGGAACAATGGCTGCTGTCTGACAGTCTCTTCAAGATAGCTACTGTACATGAAAACCTCATCTGGTGTCTTTTTGAGTGTGATTGGTTGAGGGAAGTGTTCTATTGGTGCCTTGTTTGTTGTGTGTGTTTATGTGTAATAAATGCACCATTTATAAATGAACACATCAGATTGTAAAAACGTAATGTATAGGATACTTTATATAACAACTAAAGGAATAAAAAATGTGCAGGTTAGAATCTCAGATGGCTGATTTGTTTGCACTAAATAAATAAGGCCTATATCCCAAACTGATGCTGGGTTTTTCTTGGGTTTGTCTAACTAGTGGCCGTGCATCAGAAAATGAAAAACATGCTTATCTTATTAAAGGGAGACAAGTCTGCTCACTGCAGCCTAAAGAAAGTCCTCAGTCCCATAAGAAGGTGTGTATAATATCACGATTGTGGTGGGTTTTTTTTTCTTGCCTGAAAGCCAGACCTGTTTATGCTTCAGCCAAATCTTCTACTCCTCGTAGTCCATTGATCATAGGAGTTGGCAAAACAGCATAAACGAATCTGGGACCAGGAAAAGGTTTCTATCCTAGTAGCCAGACATGTTGATGCTTTAGCCAAAACTTCTAGCATTCCTTGTCATGGCTTACATCACAATTAATGAAAGAGGAATTGACTAAAGCACAGATCTGTCTACCAGGCTAGGGGTTTTTCATGATTCACACTCCATGTGCTGGGAAACACTAGGCTTGATGGTGGGGTTTGATGCATGGGGGGTACACAGTTTGGGACGTTGGCTAGTGTGTGTATGTGTGTTTGTGTAGGGGGTTGTTGGCAGAGCCTAGTGGGTCTCCAGTAGCCAGTCGAAAAGGCTGGACAGAGAGCTGCTGCCGTCCTCCTCTTCCTGGTGGAGCTTACAGAACTGGATGACAGCGCTGAAGAGATCTCCGATCCTCCATGCCTTCTGAGACACCAGCTGCACCACCCTCTGGAACTGAAACATCACACTCAGACAGATTACCATGCTCCTTGTGCACTCCACAAGACATGCACATAACAGAGTCCAATACACACACACACACACATACGGGCATAATCAGAGCCTGTGTACCTGCATGTGCTGTGCTGCACCCACCTTGGACGTCCTCCTCTCTTTACACTCCCTGAAGTAGATGGCATGCAGGCCCAGCTCGGAGGCAGCGATCCACTGCAGGACCAACCGCAGCTCTGAGTCCACACACTCTGGATCCAAGTCACAGTTGACCACCAGAAGCTCCTTGTGGCTGCTACTGCCCCCTACTGACCGCAGTGAGATGCCTTCTGCAACACACACAGGAAATACATCATGCCCACTTTCTGTATACATCAAGCTAACTTCCTGTCGTTTCACATTCGATGGATTTGGCACCAGATAGTTTCAAGATAGGTTGGGTAAGGAAGGCTTGATACCATCTGTGTTGGGGAGTAGTGAAATACATTTAGTTCAACTATTTAATTACATATTGAATTATATCTGTGTTGAGGAGTAGTGAAATACATTTAGTTCAACTATTTAATTACAAATTGAATTACATCTGTGTTGGGGAGTAGTGAAATACATTTAGTTCAACTATTTAATAACATATTGAATTATATCTGTGTTGGGGAGTAGTGAAATACATTTAGTTCAACAATTTAATGACATATTGAATTATATCTGTGTTGGGGAGTAGTGAAATACATTTAGTTCAACTATTTAATTACATATTGAATTACATCTGTGTTGGGGAGTAGTGAAATACATTTAGTTCAACTATTTAATTACATTTTGAATTACATCTGTGTTGGGGAATAGTGAAATACATTTAGTTTAACTATTTTATTACCTCTGTGTTGGGGAGTAGTGAAATACATTTAGTTCAACAATTTAATTACATATTGAATTACATCTGTGTTGGGGAGTAGTGAAATACATTTAGTTCAACAATTTAATTACATATTGAATTACATCTGTGTTGGGGAGTAGTGAAATACATTTAGTTCAACAATTTAATTACATACTGAATTATATCTGTGTTGGGGAGTAGTGAAATATATTTAATTCAACTATTTAATTACATATTGAATTACATCTGTGTTGAGGAGTAGTGAAATACATTTAGTTCAACTATTTAATTACATATTGAATTACATCTGTGTTGGGGAGTAGTAAAATACATTTAGTTCAACTATTTAATTACATATTGAATTACATCTGTTGTGGGGAGTAGTGAAATACATTTAGTTCAACTATTTAATTACATTTGAATTACATTTTGCAGTAGCCTGGTGGCAGTTGAACTAAATACAAATCTTGGTAGTGTTTTAGTAGTTAATTACTTTTTTTGCCATGTAGTGGTGTAGTTAACTACTGGAACTACACACTACTTTTTTGTTTGTTGCAAAAGTAAAATATGGGGGAAATAGGCAAGAATGTTTGTGTGCTTAATTCTCATAAAATACACATTATATTAACATCTGACTCCAGAGTGATCTGACTCCAGAGACAGTGTGATGTAGTGTGTGTGTGTGTGCGTGTGTGTGTGTGTGTGTGTGTGTGTGTGTGTGTGTGTGTGTGTGTGTGTGTGTGTGTGTGTCTGTGTGTGAGACAGGGTGACGCTACTCACCGTTTATGTTCTCTTTGCTCTCCCTTAGGTGACCCTTCTCCACCTCCTCACTGAGGACAGAGGACATGATCATTAAGACAATACAGGAGGTGACGATCTGATTTTCTCACTTGCTACCCTTAGGCCAGATTTACTAAGCATCTGTTGTTTTCACTAAGGGATAACACACCAAAAATAAAGCAAAAAACAAAGAAATAGGAAAATCTTATTATTTTGCCTTTCTATCGTTCTTAATCTTTCTCCTTACCTATTTGTTCTGTCCTGAATGTTTAATTTCCTTAAAAACAAAATTGGTGGAAATGCTTAGCTAATCTAATCGTAGGCGTGAATTTACTTACTCCCTGTCATGGATTTAAAAACATTTAATTAGAGTATGCATGGGCTAGCTAGCCAGATGGAGCATTCACCCTCTTCATGAGGTGGAGTGAGCAAGTACACACTTCATAAACAGGGTAGAGACTAGAAAGAATCAAACTGGAGCCTATGAGACTGCATTCTCCTGTTCAAAGGGCCTTATTTAACCTCTACAAGATTGTGTCTCGTATACGGAACAGTTGAGCTAACGTGCTCTAATGTAATTAGCATGACTGTTGTAAGTAATAGCAAACTTTCCAGGACATAGATATGTATTATATGGGCAGAGAGCTTACATTCTTGTTAATCTAACTGCACTGTCCAATTTACAGTAGCTATTACAGTGAGAAAATACCATGCTATTGTTTGAGGATAATGCACAACAACAAAAAACTTATCACAGCAACTGGTTTTATACATTCACCTCTGAAGGTAAATAATGTAATTCAATTCAGTAATCTTGCTCTGATTTGTCATCCTGAGGGTCACAGAGATAAAATCTGTAGCATAGTTTTGTTTGATAAAATCAATTTTTATATTCAAATGTAGGAACTGGGTTCTACAGTTTGAACCCCTGCTGTCTCTGGCTCCACACCCACACCGCCCGGCCATCTAGATGTGTGAAAGTTAGTGTATAAGCTAATGATCCATCATGTATGACATTCCTGGGAGTGTGTAAACCTACATTTTGTATTACCATATCATTTTTGTATGTTTTCTAAAGTTATGTACTTGAGAATGTATCAATTGGTCACATTTGTGCATACTTGATACAAAATAGACCAGTATTGCAATGCTTCACTGGATCAATCTTAAACTTTGCACATACACTGCTGCCATCTTGTGGCCAAAATCTAAATTGCGCCTAAACTTCTATATGATATTATGACCTTTCTCTTGCATTTCAAAGATGATAGAACAAAAAAGAAATAGAAAACGCATGTTTTTTGGTTTGTATTATCTTTTACCAGATCTAATGTGTTATATTCTCCTACATTAATTTCACATTTCCATAAACTTCAAAGTCTTTCCTTTCAAATTATATTAATAATATGCATATCCTTGCTTCAGCTCCTGAGCTACAGGCAGTTAGATTTGGGTATGTCATTTTAGGTGAAAATTGAAAAAAAGGGTCCGATCCTTAAGAGGTTTTAAAGGCTCAGCTCTGTATTGTAGGAGTGTAGCCTGCATGTTGTAGGAGTGTTTGCATGTCGTTAGGATTTATCAGTTACCTGCTCTGACTGGGGATGTCAGAGAAGCCTTCCAAGTCTGCCAGACCCAGGCTAGACGTGCTGCTGTTCCCGTTCCTGCAAATCCAAAAAGAACCACCTGACCATCATATCCTGTCTCTGGATAGGCGACACGATCAGTGACTTGTGAAGGGAACAATAAGGAGCTGCAGTGAAGCGAGCAATGTTGTTCATTAGCTGGTGATTAACATAGAAACAGCAGCTGCAGCTGAACAGGATGGCTGGGCTGGCAGAGAGAGCCTGACTGGCAATGGGCCCTTCCTTGTGGAGATGGGGGAAGTGGAAAGATTGAGCAATCGGGCGGAGTGGGCGACCATGTCCAGTGTCAGCAGTGTCACAGTGGAGTTAATCGGGGATGAGGTGGTCAGGTGGTCAGGCGGAGAGGAAGGCAGGTGTTTGTATATGCCACAGCTGTCTGTGCTGGCAGGTTAAAGCAGCAAGCAGCACACATTTCATCACCACTACTGCCAAGCTGAAGCCAGCCAACCACACAGCCCTCCTCCTAGTCCTCTTGAGCCTAGAAACTTATCCATCCCACTCTTTGTTATCTATACCCTGGCCTCATTTCTCCTGGCTTAGAGAAATGCCAGTAATGGACTTGCTACCTCAGTCTTTTGGCTTGGCTGTGTGTCAGTATGAGGCTAGCTAGTGGAACTGACAAATGGCACTAGCTGAAGCAGGGAATGATAAAGCTAATGTTCTGTGGGTGTTTGATATGTGAGAAGCAGTGTGACGTCATACCTATGCTACTGCGGCTGCAGCCCCACTCTCTCTGACTATATTTCAGCGAAGGCTTTAGGAACCCAGAGCTCCACACCACGCTGGCTCTGGAGTGGGGCTCAGTGCACTAGGTGAGCTCTCTGCCAGTGAAAGGAAAGACAGGTATTCCACTGCAGCAGCAAGGGCCGAAGACTGGCACAGGACAGCAAAGAGTGAGCAGCAATGGGCTGATGAGAGGGCGACGGACGGCGAGGGCGGTAGTAGCGGTAGGAGTGCTAGGAGCAGTGCATGATGGGACGGAGCAGCAGTTGGTTGCTACGGTTACTGACCCCTCGCTCAGCTGGATAAAACTACTGGTCTCCTCGTGGGGGTCGTCGTCGGGGGCGATCTGGGACCAGCTTCCTGAGCTGTCCTCACTGCTAGCACTCAGAGAGCGCATGTTTCGCTCATCTACAGCGGGTACGGTAGCGGGCGCAGAGGGCACTGCCGTCTTGTCTCTCTCAAAGCTGGGGAGAGCAAACAGCAGGGTCACCTACTGTATACACTCATAGAAAAAAATGTCTGTAAAGTGTTCTACCAGACTGTACCGGTAGGAACCTTTTATGGTTCTAGTTAGCCATTTTTTTCTAAGAGTGTACATACGGTGTGATAGGTTGGGAGACTGGGAGGAGCTCAACCCATCTGATGTGATCTTCCACCTCATTGGTTGATTTGGTTCTATACTTGTTCGGGGGATCTTGATTCTATGATCAAGTTTTTTTTAAAATTGTGTTATCTACTGTGACTATACACATTTGACATTTGTGTTGGGACCATGAAACTTGCTCATCACATTTTGCATACAACCCCCAACCACCACCACCAAGTATTGGCCTTTCTAAAATCTGTGCCTCTTTTATAGAGGGTGGATAGCCCAGGTCCTTTAGCATGTAAAGGATGTTTTGTATTTGTGCCTATCCAAATGAACCATAAATAAAAAATGTAATGAAAGGCTGCAGTGTCGGCTGGTTTTTTTATGCAACAGAGCAACTGATTAATTTAAATCCTGATTAGATGATTGAAAGCTGCCAGATTCCCAGAGTAAGTTAAGGTGTTGTTTGTCAATGTCAATGAACCTCACGTTTCCACTAGGGAAAGACCCAGATGCAGATGACTTGTTCCCTAATTGGAGTTTATTAAGTGTTATGTGAAAAACCAGCAAACCCTGCAATCCTTTAGCAGCCTAAATATAATAATATCTTCCATCTATTTTCCTTTTCATCTAATTTATTGCATGTGTCAATCCAATCTAGAGGTAACTGCCAAAATAATGGAAACACTTGAGTAAATGAGGGATAGAAAGTATATTAACAGCAGGTGCTTACACACAGGTGTGGTTCGTGAGTTAATTAAGCAATTATCATCCCATCATGCTTAGGGTCATGTATAAAAATGCTGGGCAGGCCATTATTTTGGCCACTATGGCTATGCTCCCATATTTGGTATATGGTATTTATTAGGATCCCCATTAGCCGCTGCAAAAGCATCAGCTACTCTTCCCGGGGTCCACAGGATGATAATGCCCCCATCCACAGGGCACGAGGGGTCACTGAATGGTTTGATAAGCATGAAAACTATGTAAACCATACGCCATAGCCGTCTCAGTCACCAGATCTCAACCCAATTGAACACTTATAAGAGATTCCGGAGCGGCACCTGAGAAAGCGTTTTCCACCACCATCAACAAAGCACCAATTTATGGAAATTACCGTGGAAGAATAGTGTCACATCCCTCCAATAGAGTTTTGAATCTTGTAGAATCTATGCCAAGGTGTACTGAAGCTGTTCTGGCCAAACACCCCATTGGTGCTTCTTTTATTTTGGCAGTTACCTGTTCATGATACTAAGACATTTGTAAATAACCTCCAAAGTATTTAAACCCCATTGTTTATTTTCCTTTTCTAAACACATAATTTTATATTTGATCTGCTCTATCTACTTGTGCAACCTTGTGTTGACATCTATGTTGCTTAGCTGATGAGATCAAGATGCTGGGACACCCATAAAGTGACCTGAAGTACCTTGGAAGTTTTGTGTAACCTAATCCTTGCGGTGCCCACCTTCTCTGCCTCCCTGCAGTGTGTATACAGTTGAAGTCAGAAGTTTACATACATTTAGGTTGAAGTCATTAAAACTCATTTTTCAACCACTCCACAGATTTCACGTTAACAAACTATAGTTTTGGCAAGTTGGTTAGGACATCTACTTTGTGCATGACACATAATCCTTCCAACAATTGTTTACAGACAGATTATTTCACTTATAATTCACTATATCACAATTCCAGTGGGTCAGAAGTTTACATACACTAAGTTGACTGTGCCTTTAAACAGCTTGGAAAAATCCAGAAAATTATGTCATGGCTTTAGAAGCTTCTGATAGCCAAATTGACGTCATTTGAGTCAATTGAAGGTGTACCTGTGGATGTATTTCAAGGCCTACCTTCAAACTCAGTGCCTCTTTACTCATGGGAAAATCAAAAGAAATCAGCCAAGACCACAGCAAAGATTATTGTAGACCTCCTCAAGTCTGGTTCATCCTTGGGAGCAATTTTCAAAAGCCTGAAGGTACCACGTTCATCTGTACAAACAATAGTTCACAAGTATAAACACCATTGGACCACACAGCCGTCATAACGCTCAGGAAGGAGACGCATTCTGTCTCCTAGAGATGAACGTACTTTGGTGTGAAAAGTGCAAATCAATCCCAGAACAACAGCAGAGGACCTTGTGAAGATGCTGGAGGAAACAGGTACAAAAGTATCTATATCCACAGTAAAACTAGTCCTATATCGACATAACCTGAAAGGCCGCTCAGCAAGGAAGAAGCCACTGCTCCAAAACCGCCATAGAAAAGCCAGACTACAGTTTGCAACTGCACATGGGGACAAAGATCGTACTTTTTGGAGAAATGTCCTCTGGTCTGATAGAACTGTTTGGCCATAATGACCATCGTTATGTTTGGAGGATTAAGGAGGAGGCTTGCAAGCCGAAGAACACCATCCCAACCGTAAAGCAACCGTATGTGGATATATTGAAGAAACATCTTAAGACATCAGTCAGGAAGTTAAAGCTTGGTCGCAAATGGGTCTTCCAAATGGACAATGACCCCAAGCATACTTCCAAAGTTGTGGCAAAATGGCTTAAGGACAACAAAGTCAAGGTATTGGAGTGGCCATCACAAAGCCCTGACCTCAATCCTATAGAAGATCTGTGGGCAGAACTGAAAAAGCGTGTGCGAGCAAGGAGGCCTACAAACCAATTCTGTGGGCCAAACTTCACCCAACTTTTTGTGGGAAGCTTGTGGAAGGCTACCCGAAACGTTTGACCCAAGTTAAACAATTTTAAGGCAATGCTACCAAATACTAATTGAGTGTATGTAACCTTCTGACCCACTGGGAATGTGATGAAAGAAATAAAAGCTGAAATAAATAATTCTCTCTACTATTATTCTGACATTTCACATTCTTAAAATAAAGTGGTGATCCTAACTGATCTAAGACAAGGAATCTGTAATATGATTAAATGTCAGGAATTGTGAAAAACTGAGTTTAAATGTATTTGGCTAAGGTGTATGTAAACTTCCGACTTCAACTGTATATCAACGCTTCACTGCCCCCCTAAAGGCCACTCTCACTTTACCAAGAATTTCTGTGTAAATCTTCTCACCTTACTGAGTCCCTGTTACACAATTGAAATGTCAGACCCAAATTACAGGACAATATGATGCCACTGTCGTATGTAGCCTGTGTCTCTTATATGTATAATATACTGTATGTGTGATATACACTCCCCACCATATGTATTTGGAAAGGGAAGTACATTTATACTCCAGCATTTTCTATTTAAGATCCAATGTTTCCTTTGAGGTGACAGTACAGAATGTCACCTTTTACAGTGCCCTACATAATTATTGGGACAGTGAAGCATTTTTCTCTTCTTTTGTCTCTACAATCAAACAATGACTATGAGGTTATAGTGCAGACTGTCAGCTTTAATTTGAGGGTATGTTCACATACAGTGCATTCGGAAAGTATGCAGACCCCTTGACTTTTTCCAAATTTCGTTACGTTACAGCCTTCTTCTAAAATTGATTAAATAAATGTTTTCCTCATCAATCTACACAATACCCCAGACATTTTTGCAGATGTAAAATAAAATATGAAATACCTTATTTACATAAGTATTCAGACCCTTTGAAACTGAGCTCAGGTGCATCCTGTTTCCATTGACCATCCTTGAGATGTTTCTACAACTCGATTGAAGTCCACCTGTGGTAAATTCAATTGATTGGACATGATTTGGAAAGGCACACACCTGTCTATATAAGGTCCCACAGTTGACAGTGCATGTCAGAGCAAAAACCAAGCCATGAGGTCGAAGGAATTGTCCGGAGAGCTCAGAAAAAAGATTGTGTCGAGGCACAGATCTGGGGAAGGGTACCAAAAAATTTCTGCAGCATTGAAGGTCCCCGAGAACAGTGGCCTCCATCATTCTTAAATGGAAGAAGTTTGGAACCACCAAGACTCATGCTCGGCCAAACTGAGCTATCGGGGGAGAAGGGCCTTGGTCACCAAGAACCCGATGGTCTCTCTGACAGAGCTCCAGAGTTACTCTGTGGACATGGGAGAACCTTCCAGAAGGACAACCATCTCTGTAGTACTCCACCGTAAAAAAAGGGAAGTGGTCAGAATACTTTCCGAATGCACTGTACATAGGATGCTGTATATAGCATTTGAACATATTAAAACAAAAGAAGAGATAAATAATATTTGTCTGGCTTGCAGATGTGCATAATATGATGCAACCTTAATCCAAAAGTATTTAATAACTCCAAATAACAAAAAGGTAGTTGTAGGTTGTTGTAACATTTAAACTTAAAACATGTTTTTAATTTTTTTGCATAGCAATGATCATCGTTTTGGTTGAATGCAGCATTGCTGTATGGTGCACTCAAAATGTACTGTAGTTGAGTGGCCAGCCTAGGCTACTGCTCAAATGTTGTTGTAATAGCCTACATGTTTCTCCTTTTCATGGTGTTTTGTTGCAGGTTTAGTTTTTTGGTTATTCATTGTCAAGCTTAACCGAAGCTAGACAGCAACGTTTTACACTTTCCCTCCACTGTGTGTTGTAAGCGGGACACACGAAAGCAGTGCCCACTGAAGTTGAACTCACTGATGCCATCAGGCAGTAATTTCATAAACTAGATAAGTCAACTGTTGACTCATTTATTCTATCTTGTGTGTCTTATTAGGCCCAAGGGCCTTGTGTTTGACACGTGTGCTAGCCTATTAGCCACGTTATAACTGGCTTGTCATCATTGCCCTTGCTAGTTTGATTATTTTGAAATTCCCAGCCTTAGTTACAGCCGTATGCTTTTGTTCAGTCATAGAAACTGAAACAGTGCATCCCAAAGGGGAGGAGGCAGCAAACAATGTATCAGGCAAGCTGTGACTTATAACATGATATAAATATTTTTTGGGACTACCAAGAAATGTATTGGTGAATTATATTAATCATGCATTGAACTGCATCCATCTATTCTGCCAACAATGGATTACTGTACGTCATGGAATTTTGAGTCAAATATAACAAAATGTTTTCATATCTGCAAAGTAATACAAACACTGTCAGTTCCACTTAAAATGAGTCAAACGTTCAGTATTTGCTCCCATATTCCGGGCACGCAATGACTAAATCAAGCTTGTGACTTTACAAACTCATTGGATGCATTTACAGTTTGTTTTGGTTGTGTTTTGGGTTATGTTTTGCCAGCACCTGAATGATGACAGGATCAATTTTCTTTCTAAGTAAGTAGATAAGATGTTTCATCATGAATAGTGATGAGGGAGATGCCCTGAATGTAGAAGTGTTCAGAAACATCTTCTATTATTCAAATAAAAGTGACTCTAAAATGGCACAAAATATCATTCACCATTCAGTATTTACTGGGAAAAACATAACAGGCAATTCCAGGGTAGATTTTTTTCTTCTTTAAATGTATGTCAAATAAAAACCAATAATTGCAAAGTTAAACAAACCATACAACTCTATCCACAAGGACGACAATTTCCACAGAAAATGTTACAAAAAACATTTACTTGAAGAACAGTGCAGATTCAAAGTTTGGTAATAGAATGACGGCACAAACCATTGCTTTTTGTTTGACATACATAAATGAAAACATCTGAGCATCATTCTGTTAGTATGTAATTGCCCTAATCCAAAACACAACCAAAACAAACCGCAAATGAATCCAACAAGTCATTGCCTGCAAGGAATACGGGACCAAATACCAACATTTGGACTACTTTAAGTCAATGTGTCCAAATACTTGTGAATTCAATCAAAAAAATTTAAAATGAACTTAATCCCCCCCCAAAATGGCCACTGCATTACAGCCCTGCCACAAAAGGAACAGCTGCCATCATGTCAGTGATTGTCTCGTTAACACAGGTGAGAGTGTTGACGAGGACAAGGCTGGAGATCACTCTGGCATGCTGATTGAGTCAGAATAATAGACTGGTGCTTGAAATCATTGTTCTTCCTCTGTCAACCATGGTTACCTGCAAAGAAACAAGTGCCGTCATCATTGCTTTGCACAAAAAGGGCTTCACAGGCAAGGATATTGCTGCTGGTAAGATTGCACCTAAATCAACCATTTATCGGATCATCAAGACCTTCAAGGAGAGAGGTTCAATTGTTGTGAAGAAGGCGTCAGGGCGCCCAAGAAAGTCCAGAAAGCGCCAGGACCGTCTCCTAAAGTTGATACCAGTGCAGAGCTTGCTCAGGAATGGCAGCAGGCAGGTGTGAGTGCATCTGCATGCACAGTGAGGCGAAGACATTTGGAGGATGGCCTGGTGTCAAGAAGGGCAGCAAAGAAGCCACTTTTCTCCAGGAAAAACATCAGGTACAGACTGACATTCTGCAAAAGGTACAGGGATTGGACTGCTGAGGACTGGGGTAGAGTCATTTTCTCTGATGAATCCCCTTACCGATTGTTTGGGCCATCCGGAAAACACCTTGTCTGGAGAAGACAAGGTGAGCGCTACCATCAGTCCTGTGTCATGCCAACAGTAAAGCATCCTGAGACCATTCATGTGTGGGGTTGCTTCTCAGCCAAGGGAGTGGGCTCACTCACAATTTTGCCTAAGAACACAGCTATGAATAAAGAATGGTACTCTGAGAGCAACTTCTCCCAACCATCCAAGAACAGTTTGGTGACGACCAATGCCTTTTCCAGCATGATGGAGCACCTTGCCATAAGGCAAAAGTGATAACTAAGTGGCCCGGGGAACAAAACATCGACATTTTGGGTCCATGGCCAGGAAACTCCCCAGACCTTAATCCCATTGAGAACTTGTGGTCGATCCTCAAGAGGCGGGTGCACAAACAAAAACCCACAACTTCTGACAAACTCCAAGCATTGATTATGCAAGAATGGCCTGCCATCAGTCAGGATGTGGCCCATAAGTTAATTGGCAGCATGCCAGGGCGGATTGCAGAGGTCTTGAAAAAGAAGGGTTTGCATAAACTGAATGTCATTGTCAATGAAAGCCTTTGACACTTATGGAATACTTGTAATTATACTTCAGTGTACCATAGTAACTACTGACATAAAGATTTAAGAACACTGAAGCAGCAAACTTTGTGGAGACCAATACTTGTGTCATTCTCAAAACTTTTTGCCACGACTGTAGAGACAAATTAACATTTTTGCTTCACAGTCCAAATACATATTGGGGAGTATATATATGTGTGTGTGTTTGGGTTTGTTTGAATGTTTATGAGTATCTGCGGTATGTCGTGACTATAGGCATGTCTATGCCAACCTTGAAGATCAAGGTTAGCTCTAGATAAAAGCTGCAGCCCCCAACACAGAAACATGACTCATAACCTGGCTGTGGGTGTGTATAACCCCAGAGACTTTCACAATAGACTACTTTCTCTCTGTGGATGCAGTAGAAGCCATTATGTGGCTGGGTTTCTGATACCCAACACTATACAGTTTAACAATGGATGGTTTTCGATTTATAAACACATTAGGTCACTACCATCTCGCTCTCTCTCTCTCGCTCTCACTCTCGTTCTCTCTCTTGCGCTCTCTCTCTCGCGCTCTCACGCTCTCTCTCGCTCTCTCTCACTCTCTCTCGCTCTCTCTCACTCTCTCTCGCTCTCTCTCTCTCGCTCTCTCTCTCTCGCTCTCTCTCTCTCGCTCGCTCTCTCTCGCTCGCTCTCTCTCTCTCTCTCTCTCTCTCTCTCTCTCTCTCTCTCTCTCGCTCGCTCTCTCTCTCTCGCTCTCTCGCTCTCTCTCTCGCTCGCTCTCTCTCGCTCTCTGACACTTCAAAAGGAGGCTGAGAGTCTGCAGCCTTTGATAACCCTGCGATAACCATCTCCACTGATTATTCCCCTGAGCTATGAAGAGCTGTGAGAGTCTGTTTGTGTGTTTGAGGGTGGGATTGACTCACAGGGGAATCGCTCACTGAGAGAGGGCTTACCTGCTGCGGCTCACTGAGGCCCTCTCAGCACGCCACTGGGCTGTCCCCTCTGGGGGCGCTGGGTGCCAGGGGTAACGCCCGGCCCTTTCCACTGGGTCCCCAGACTTCGGATCGTTCCTCTGATCTGTCTCAATGTGGATCACCGGTACAGGGACCTCCCTGGAGCCCCTGATGGGTGGCCCCGCTGCTGTACATGTGCTGTCTCCGCCCCCTCCTAGTTGATCCTGGCTGGCTCTGCTCCGGGTGCAGCCAGGGCGGGACTGTTTGAAGCCTCTCCTCCTCTCCCCCACGGGCATGTGTTGCTGTCGCCCCACCACGCCCCCTCCTCCAGCCCCATCCCCTTCCTGCAGGACAGACTTCCCGGTTTCCACGATGTCTGCGGCCAGGCGGTTGGCATACTGCAGCACGTGTGTCTGGGACTCTGCATCCACCAGGTCAATGCTGTCCTCCGGGTCCACAATGATCTTGTTCTTCCGCATCAGGGACTCAATGGAGCTGGACCAGGTCTCGTGGATCAGCATGTCGGTGATCTGGTCCGTCTGGCCCCTCTGGTACAGACAGGAGTCAGACTTGCACAAGCCCGTGGCAGACACTTGCACAGAATTGGTGGGGTAGATGTTGAGTGTGTCCCCGTGCACATTGCGGACAAATCCGTCAAAGGAGTTGGCCTTGATGGGCGAGTTGACGGTCAGCCTGGAGTCTGAGAAACGTCTGTCAGGCACGGAGGACTGACGGATACAGAAGAGGGTTCTGGGAGATGGAGGCAATAGGCTGTTGCTCCACTCTTTAGTTCTGCCCATACTGTAGTCTTTGGTCTCCTTGTCCATGTCTTTGAGCATAAACCTGTAGAACTCCTCCGTGATGCTCTCAGTGCTGGACTGCTTGGACAGACAGGAGGTGGTCCTCACATTGAGGTGGCCGTTCTTCTTGGTGGCCGCCTGCTGCACGGCTGCCGCCAGGATGTTGCTGGCGTTCTGCCCGGCGTAGTAGTCCAGGAGCAGGTCGAAGCCACGGCCCTCCGTCTCCATCTGGTTCACCATGAAGCGGGAGAACTCGTCTGTGATGCTCTCGCAGCTGGACTGCTTGGAGATGGAGCCTCCCCTGCTCAGGTTCTGGCCCAGTCGGCTGCCGGGGCCCAGGGTGTTGGGGGTACCCGGGGGGCCTGCGTCCTCCTCTGGGATGCTTTCGTAGCTGCCAGCCTTGCCCCGGCTCCACCGCTCGCACTGCAACCGGCTGCGGGTCTGCTGGCCGGGCTTGGAGGTGTCAACCACGTTGAGCTCGGGGCAATTCATGATGCGGGCGGTGACCTCGGAGGCAAAGAGTGCGAATGGGTCAAGAGTCTGGGGCATGTCGTCTAGGTTGACCGTCTCGTCCACCACACGGTTGACCAGGCACTCCATCAACTCGGGCTGCTCCTCCGTCTTCCTCTTGATCTCACTGAGGCGCGGCGGCCGGTGCTTTTTGGATGCCACACCGCCGTTCTGGCCCTCCTTTCTGCGGAAGGCCGTGCAACAGGAGGGCAGCAGGTATCCCCCCTCAGGGTAGTAGCCAGCTGCGCCCTTCAGGGCACAGAACCATGGCTGCTTCCCGCTGGAGTTCTCCAGGCAGATGGCGGCCAGCTCAGTGGCCATGGAGACCACGGTGGTGGCCAGGTCATCAGCAAAGTAGTTGACAGGGGTTGTTCTGGACTCTGAATCCATCTTTAGGCAGACCAAGGCCCCTGTGGTGGAGGAGCTAAATGAGGACTGAGGGGTCAGAGAAGACTGTCTGCTGTCCGTACTGGCTCTCCATATTTTCTCTGTGCCCAGGGATGAAGAGCCCTGGTGGGCTAAGTTCTCTGTAAAAGGCTCTCTGATGTTTCCTCTGGCCTGGAGCTCATAGCAGTCCTTAGTAGAGGACGAGACTTTAGTCGGAGCTTGTCTGTGCTGCTGCTGCTCTCTGATATGTGGAGAGCTGTGAGACCCATAAGGTTCACTCTCCCTCTCCTCCAGTCCATATTTGTCCTCCCTTATCCCAGAGTAGACGGGTGTCTTCTCTGCCCAGCGGGCTTCACAGTTATCGGGCTGGCTGGAGCCAACAAAGCGCTGTAATTGGCTAAATGGTTCCTTGGTGGTGGTGGCCGCCTCATAGTTCCTACAGCCGACATCACCCTCTTGTCTGTCAAACGACCCTATATCACATTTGGAAATGTCACCGATCCGCTTTGAAGTGAGACAAAGGACATCGAAGAGCACATTGCTCACGCTCTCTTGCAGAAACCCTTGGATATCAGGTACGTCTTTGCCCGGGCCTTCCAGTTCTTTATTCTTTTTCGCTTTCTCGAACGCGTGCTTGAAGAGGCCATTGGCCACCTCGCTGATGAAATCGTCCACCTCAGTCTCGTCCATCTTGTCCAGACAGGACTTTTTGGGAGATGTAATGCCATCCACGATCCTGTTGTGGGTGGACTCCAGTAGGTGGGCCACACTCTTGTAGTCTTGGGGCTGAGCCAGCACCCCTGCTGCCTCCTTGTGAAGAACTTCAGCGATGCTGGTGCGGAAGGCCTCGATGCTGGTCCCCTCGGCCACGCTGCAGTGGAGAGTGATGGCCGTGGAGGCCTGCGCTGCAGATAGGAGCCCCACCGAGGCGGCCGAGTAGACCTCGGTGGTGGAGTCGTCTTCTGACTCGCAGCCCCCCTCCCCGGCCTCTTCGGCTAGTTCCACCACGGCCACCGCCCCTGCCACCTGGGCCATCCCGCACATGGCTGAGGAGAAGGAGTAGTCAGTGCCCTCAGGGTCCCTCTGTCCTTCTCTCTCCATGTCATCCTCTGTTGGCTCCATCACCAGCTGCTCTGCTACCTGTGGGCTGGAGATGGTGCCGATGACACTGGCAGCGCATGCCAAGGCCCGGTGCAGGGGTTTGTTGAGGTGGCGTCCACAGGTAGTGGTGGTAGGGCGGAAGCCATGGGCCTCTGATTCGTGTTCCGCCGTTACCTGTCTGGCAGCACCACCATCACCACCAACACCATGCTCGACAGCCACGTGAGAGGCCTGAGTACCCAGCCACTCCGGCAAGCCCTCGCAGTTATCTGGGCTCTGCACTATGACGATCTTGGGCAGCTCGAAAGAGCAGGCGCGTGCCCGAGAGGGCTCTTCTGCTCCTGTCCAGGTGAGGCCAGTGGGGGGGCGGAGGCTGCCGGGGGACATGCTTACAGCGGCCTCGGTGGCGAAAGACAGTTCGTCCTGAGACAAGCGGATGAAGGCGTCCTGCAGTACCGACTCAGCCAGGTTGGTGGCGTAGTGGCCGGCCGACTCCTTGGTGTGGTGACTGCTAGCTCTCACTGGTGCCCTTCCTCCTTGTTTCTTGGTGGCTGGTGGTGCGCATGTGGTCACCTCGGAGTCCTCGCTGTCCTGCCACTGGTGCTGGCCCAGGCGTCCCCTTGGACACGCAGGTCTGTCGCTTTGTGCTGCTTCTGCCAAGCCCTCTGCCACATCACTGCACTCTGGCTCATTGGGGAGAGAGAGAGAGAGAGGCCAGACCTGTTAGAGAGTAGTTCCATCAAACTCCCAATGAGCCATAGCAAGAGCAATGACACAGGCTATAATACAACACAAACAGATCTGGGAACAGCCTAACCTAACACCATGCAAAGTAAAAAAAAAGAGCAACTTATACAGCGGGTGACATAAGTATTGAACATGTCACCATTTTTCTCAGTAAATATATTTCCAAAGGTGCTATTGACATGACATTTTCACCAGATGTTGGTTACAACCCAAGTAATCCATACATACAAAGAAACCAAAACAAATAATTTCATAAATTAAGTTATGTGTAATAATGTGAAATGACACAGGGAAAAAGGTATTGAACACACTTACTGATATTTATTTAATACTTTGTACAAAAGCCTTTGTTGGTAATGACAGCTTCAAGACGCCTCCTGTATGGAGAAACTAGTCGCATGCATTGCTCTGGTGTGATTTTGGCCCATTCTTCCTCACAAACAGTCTTCAAATCTTGAAGGTTCCGTGGGCCTCTTCTATGAATCTTGATCTTCAGTTCTTTCCATAGATTTTCAATGGGATTTAAGTCAGGTGATTGGCTGGGCCATTCTAGAAGCTTTATTTTCTTTCTTTGAAACCAATTGAGAGTTTCCTTGGCTGTGTGTTTGGGATCATTGTCTTGTTGAAATGTCCACCCTCGTTTCATCTTCATCATCCTGGTAGATGGCAGCAGATTTTTGTCAAGAATGTCTCGGTAAATTTGCCCATTCATCCTTCCTTCAATTATGTGAAGTTTGCCAGTACCATTTGCTGAAAAGCAGCCCCACACCATGATGTTCCCACCTCCAAACTTCACTGTTGGTATGGTGTTTTTAGGGTGATGTGCAGTGCCATTTCTCCTCCAAACATGGTGTGTATTATGATATCCAAACAGTTCAATTTTGCTCTCATCTGACCACACTATATTCTCCCAGTATTTCACTGGCTTTTCCAAATGTAGTGCAGCTAACTTTAAACGAGCTTCAACATGCTTTTTTTTCAGCAATGGAGTCTTGTGTGGTGAGCGTGCATACAGGCCATGGCGGTGGAGGGCATTACTTACTGTTTTCTTTGAGACAACAGTACCTGCTAATTGCAGGTCTTTTTGAAGCTCTCCACAAGTGGTCCTTGGCTCTTGGACAACTCTTGTGATTATTCTTTTCACTCCTCTGTCAGAAATCTTGCGAGGAGCACCTGGTCGAGGCAAATTTATGGTGAAATGATTGTCTTTCCACTTCCTTATTATGGCCCCAACAGTGCTCACTGGAACATTCAGAAGCTTAGAAATGAGCCTATAATCAATGCCATCATTCTGTTTTGCAACAATTAGGTTGCGAAGGTCTTGAGACAGCTCTTTGCTTTTACCCATCATGAGATGTGTCTTGTGTGACACCTTGGCAATGATACCTTTTTGTAGGCCATCAGTTGGGACTGAACCAGATGATATTAATTTGCACTGACAGGGGGCTGGATTGCTATTTAATTACTGATTTTCAGCTGTTGTCTTGGCTTTCCATGGCTTTTTGCACCTCTCTTTCTTCATGTGTTCAATACTTTTTCCCTGTGTCAACTTAATTTCTGAACTTATTTGTTTTGGTTTCTGTATGTATGGATTACTTGGGTTGTTACCAACATCTGGTGAAAATATCATGTCAATAGCACCTTTGGAAATATATTTACTGAGAAAAATGGTGATGTGTTCAATACTTATTTCACCCGCTGTATGAGGCTGATCTGATTATTAATATTACTGGTACATTGACTCAAATTAAGAGGTGTTGGGTTAAATGCAGAAGACATATTTCAGTTGAATGCATTCAGTTGTACAACTGACTAGTATCCCCCTTTCCCTTCCTCTTTCCCAAAGGAGAGCATAACCTTCACACAATGTTGGTTCTAATTTCATACAGGCAGGGATGTGAACAATAGAGTTCCAAAATACCATAAAGATCAATGTATCCAAATAAACTAATTTAATTAAAATACATGTATTTTGAATTTTAAAATATTGTTGTTTAACTACCTTAGAAGTTAAATGACTAAAATGTAACTGTATACTGTATGGGAAATGAAAATTAACTGCAAAGCACACTTGGTATTGTTTCAGGGCAGATCTCATTAGAATGCTTTGCAATTGTTCATTTTTACATATACTGTACATTTAGTTAATTTAGCATATGCTTTTATCACACCATAGTGCTTTCAGACTTCTGATACCAATGCAGTGAAAGGGGGGCCAAAAAATGTGAACCGCTATGAATTACAGTATTTTGAAAATATAAAATACATTGGAGTGTAGCTCAGCCCAATGTAATTCAAATGGCAAAATACCCAGAAGTAATTAAAATCCATATTTCAAATACATGTAACATACATAAATACTGTCCATCTCTGCATACAGGATATTCATTATAGATAAGGGGAGACTGTTCACTGCGCAGAAAAGCACTGCCAAGCTCAGGGTCATATACTGTATACTAATCTCAATCATGACAGGCATTGATCTGTTCTACTGTGTGTGCCCTCAGCTGCACGGCACACCATGAGAAGCACACACGCACTAAGTAGCTAAGCAGCCAGCCAGCCACAGAGAAGTGTGTTTACAGATGAAGACTGACAGGCACGAGAAAACAACAGCACAAACGGCTGGGCGCCTGTCGTTCCCTTTTGAAACGAGACGAGCAACATCTTCAGTGGTAAGAATAGCTTTCAAGGAACATGTAGACTATTTATGATTTACATACTGAAGACTATAATAACACTACATCAATAACAACTTAGATTTGTATTGAGGTTGTTATCGCCAAAAGTGGTTACAGCACCTACAGTTGAAGTCGGAAGTTTACATACACTTGGGTTGAAGTCATTAAAACTCATTTTTCAACCACTCCACAGATTTCATGTTAACAAACTATAGATTTGGCAAGTCGGTTAGGACATCTACTTTGTAATTTCTTCCAACAATTGTTTACAGACAGATTATTTCATTTATAATTCACTATATCACAATTCCAGTGGGTCAGACGTTTGCATACACTAAGTTGACAGTGACTTTAAACAGCTTGGAAAAGTTCAGAAAATGATGTCATGGCTCTAGAAGCTTCTGAGAGGCTAATTGGCATCATTTGAGTCAATTGGAGGTGTACCTGTGGATGTATTTCAAGGCCTACCTTCAAACTCAATGCCTCTTTGCTCAACATCATGGGAAAATCAAAAGAAATCAGATAAGACCTCCAGGAAATAAATTGTACAGCTCCACAAGTCTGGTTCATCCTTGGGAGCAATTTACAAACACCTGAAGGTACCACATTCATCTGTACAAACAATAGTACGCAAGTATAAACACCATGGGACCACGCAGCCGTCATACCGCTCAGGAAGGAGACGTGTTCTGTCTCCTAGAGATGAACGTTCTTTTGTGCGAAAAGTGCAAATCAATCCCAGAACAACAGCAAAGGACCTTGTGAAGATGCTGGAGGAAACAGGTACAAAAGTATCTACATCCACAGTAAAACAAGTCCTATATCGACATAACCTGAAAGGCCGCTCAGCAAGGAAGAAGCCACTGCTCCAAAACCGTCATAAAAAAGCCAGACTACGGTTTGCAACTGCACATGGGGACAACAAAGATCATACTTTTTGGAGATATGTCCTCTGGTCTGATGAAACAAAAATAGAACTGTTTGGCCATAATGACCATAGTTATGTTTGGAGGAAAAAGGGGAAGGCTTGCAAGCCGAAGAACACCATGGCAGCATCATGTTGAGGGGGTGCTTTGCTGCAGGAGGGACAGGTGCACTTCACAAAATAGATGGCATCATGAGGAAGGAAAATTATGTGGATATATTGAAGCAACATCTCAAGACATCAGTCAGGAAGTGTCAGGCTCTGGCCATAGAGAAGCAATAGGCTTCTCTATGTAGCTATGGTCAGAGTCTGACAGTGTCGTTCTTTTCTGTTTCTTTGTGGGTTTTGGGTGGATCTCTAATTAGAGGCAGCTGCTACCCGTTGTCTCTAATTAGGGATCCAATATATGTTGAGTCTGTCCTTCACTTGGGGTGGGTTGTTATCGATGTATGTCGCAGTCACGGTGAGTAAGTGTGTTTCTTTTTGTCCGTTCATTTGGTGTGTTTTGAACGTGATGTTAGCCGAGTAGTATTTGTTTCTGGTTTTTTAGTTCGTCAGTCGTGTTTTGTTTATACATAGTATTTATGTAATTTCCTTACATAGTATAAATAAAAGATGACGAACTATAATCACTGCGCTGCGTCTTGGTCTCGCTATGCACCCGATCGTGACAGAACAACCCACCATTACGAGACCAAGCAGCGCAAATGGGGAGAGACGGAGAGCGAGATAGCCCCGCGTCGGTTTACCAACACCGAACTCCTCGGAGGGTTCGAGTCGGACTCGTCGGAGGAGGACGATGAGGAGGACATGCTTCGGTTCCCTCACCCGTGGGGGCTCCTGGAGGAGCCAACTCCACTCCCCATGTGGACCATGGGGAGGCCCAGGTACCAATGGGGGGCTCAGAGCAAGGAGCAGGAGGAGGAGCTGGAGGAGCATTTTGGGGAGGTTCTGAGGGAATTGGTGGAGATAGAGGAGGAGGTCGAGAGGGAGATGGCGGAGTGGGCCAGTCCAGGTCCGGTCATATACTCCCCTCCCAGGCCGGAGCAGTCCGCTCCACCGGTACCCAGTCCGGGTCCAGTAATCTACTCCACCTCCCTGACAGAGCAATCCGCTCCACCGGTGCCCAGTCCGGGTCCGGTCGTCGTCTCCACTCCCAGGCCAGAGCAATCCGCTTCACCGATTTCCAGTCCGGGTCCGGACCTCTGCCCTACTCCCCGCACCCAACCTCCAGTGCGGGCGTCTAGCCAGGTGCGTCCCGTGCCAGCTCCACGCATTCGACCTCCGGTGCGCCTTCCCAGTCCGGTACGACCCGTGCCGGCTCCCCGCGCTAAACCTCCAGCGAAGGTCAGCGCCCCTAAACCTCCAGCGAAGGTCAGCGCCCCTAAACCTCCAGCGAAGGTCAGCGCCCCTAAACCTCCTGCGAAGGTCAGCGCCCCTAAACCTCCAGCGAAGGTCAGCGCCCCTAAACCTCCTGCGAAGGTCAGCGCCCCTAAACCTCCTGCGAAGGTCAGCTCCCCAAAACCTCCTGCGAAGGTCAGCGCCCCTAAACCTCCTGCGAAGGTCAGCGCCCCTAAACCTCCAGCGAAGGTCAGCGCCCCTAAACCTCCAGTGAAGGTCAGCGCCCCTAAACCTCCAGCGAAGGTCAGCGCCCCTAAACCTCCTGCGAAGGTCAGCGCCCCTAAACCTCCTGCGAAGGTCAGCGCCCCTAAACCTCCTGCGAAGGTCAGCGCCCCTAAACCTCCTGCGAAGGTCAGCTCCCCAAAACCTCCTGCGAAGGTCAGCGCCCCTAAACCTCCAGCGAAGGTCAGCGCCCCTAAACCTCCTTCGAAGGTCAGCGCCCCTAAACCTCCTTCGAAGGTCAGCGCCCCTAAACCTCCTGCGAAGGTCAGCGCCCCTAAACCTCCTGCGAAGGTCAGCTCCCCAAAACCTCCTGCGAAGGTCAGCGCCCCTAAACCTCCTGCGAAGGTCAGCGCCCCTAAACCTCCTGCGAAGGTCAGTGCCCCTAAACCTCCTGCGAAGGTCAGCGTCCCGCCACCTCCTGCGAAGGTCAGCGTCCCGCCACCTCGAGCGAAGGTCAGCAACCCGGAGCCACCAGCCACAGCTCAAGGCCTGGAGCCTCCTCCACCGGTACCCAGTCCGGGTTCAGCCGCCTGCTCCGCCTCAGTGCCAGAGCAGTCCGCTCCACCGGTACCCAGTCCGGGTTCAGCCGCCTGCTCCGCCTCAGTGCCAGAGCAGTCCGCTCCACCGGTACCCAGTCCGGGTTCAGCCACTGCTCCGCCTCAGTGCCAGAGCAGTCCGCTCCACCGGTACCCAGTCCGGGTTCAGCCGCCTGCTCCGCCTCAGTGCCAGAGCAGTCCGCTCCACCGGTACCCAGTCCGGGTTCAGCCGCCTGCTCCGCCTCAGTGCCAGAGCAGTCCGCTCCACCGGTACCCAGTCCGGGTTCAGCCGCCTGCTCCGCCTCAGTGCCAGAGCAGTCCGCTCCACCGGTACCCAGTCCGGGTTCAGCCGCCTGCTCCGCCTCAGTGCCAGAGCAGTCCGCTCCACCGGTACCCAATCCGGGTCCAGCCGCCTGCTCCGCCTCAGGGCCAGAGCAATCCGGGTCCAGCCGTCTGCTCCGCCTCAGTGCCTGAGCAGTCCGCCCCACCGGTGCCCAGTCCGGGCCCGGCTGTTTTCCCAGCTCCCTGGCCGGAGCCGTTTACCCCACCGGTGCCCAGTCCTGGCCCGGTTGTTTTCCCCGCTCCATGGCCGGAGCCGTTTGCCCCACCGGTGCCCAGTCCGGGCCCGGTTGTTTTCCCCGCTCTATGGCCGGAGCCGTTTGCCCCACCGGTGCCCAGTCCGGGCCCGGTTGTTTTCCCCGCTCCATGGCCGGAGCCGTTTGCCCCACCGGTGCCCAGTCCGGGCCCGGTTGTTTTCCCCGCTCCATGGCCGGAGCCGTTGGCCCCACCGGTGCCCAGTCCGGGCCCAGAGATAAGGAGGGGCCATGGAAAAAAACTGTCCACGTCGCCGGAGCCAGAGCCGCCCCCAAAGGACTAGTTTTTTCCCTCCCAAATTAACCCCCCCATGTTATTGTGTGCCTTTTTTTTGGGCGTCCGGGAGTCCGCGCCTTGGGGGGGGGGTACTGTCAGGCTCTGGCCATAGAGAAGCAATAGGCTTCTCTATGTAGCTATGGTCAGAGTCTGACAGTGTCGTTCTTTTCTGTTTCTTTGTGGGTTTTGGGTGGATCTCTAATTAGAGGCAGCTGCTACCCGTTGTCTCTAATTAGGGATCCAATATATGTTGAGTCTGTCCTTCACTTGGGGTGGGTTGTTATCGATGTATGTCGCAGTCACGGTGAGTAAGTGTGTTTCTTTTCGTCCGTTCATTTGGTGTGTTTTGAACGTGACGTTAGCCGAGTAGTGTTTGTTTCTGGTTTTTTAGTTCGTCAGTCGTGTTTTGTTTATACATAGTATTTATGTAATTTCCTTACATAGTATAAATAAAAGATGACGAACTATAATCACTGCGCTGCGTCTTGGTCTCGCTATGCACCCGATCGTGACAGGAAGTTTAAGCTTGGTCGCAAATGGGTCTTCCAAATGGACAATGACCCCAAGCATACTTCCAAAGTTGTGGCAAAATGGCTTAAGGACAACAAAGTCAAGGTATTGGAGTGGCCATCACAAAGCCCTGACCTCAATCCTATAGAACATTTGTGGGCAGAACTGAAAAAGCATGTGCGAGCAAGGAGGCCTACAAACCTGACTCAGTTACACCAGTTCTGTCAGGAGGAATGGGCCAAAATTCACCCAACTTATTGTGGAAAGCTTGTGGAAGGCTACCCGAAACATTTGACCCAAGTTAAACAATTTAAAGGCAATGCTACCAAATATAAATTGAGTGTATGTCAACTTCTGACCCACTGGGAATGTGATGAAAGAAATAAAAGCTGAAATAAATCATTCAACTATTATTCTGACATTTCACATTCTTAAAATTAAGTGGTGATCCTAACTGACATAAGACAGGGAATTTTTACTAGGATTAAATGTCAGGAATTGTGAAAAACTGAGTTTAAATGTATTTGGAAAGTGACCTAAAACAGTCACCGACATTTTGCTATTGGTGCCCCAAGCAGGGATCGAACCCACAAACCTAACAGGCTATACAAACATAGGATTACATATTCACCACATATGCGAGTAAAATACATTCAACTCACATACAGTACATGGGTATTCAAAAGGATGAAAGAAAATCACCATTTCGCAAGCCGTCATCCTCACTGTCATCCCCCAGGTGTTCTGAGGCAGTGAGGAAGTCCTCCTCTATGGATGAGAAGGAGTGGTTGGTGTCGTCATCTAGCCTGTGCCCTGCCATCATCCGCCCCTGGGACCCCTGCCTCTCCTGACCCCACTGCAGCCCGATCAGGAACTTGTTGATCTCATAGATGATGCTGGTGGGCCTCCGGCCCCCAGCACACTGGACCAGGCACACATCTGTACCCCTCTGGCCATGGAGGCAATACACACAGACATGCACACACACAAGCACACACACAGAGGAAGGAAAGAGTTCAATAATTGATGAGTTCTACCTTGTCTGCTCGTGTAATACTCAGAGCTGATGAGTCAGTCAGACAGTGGATTGATTTGGGATGGAGGGATCTCAACAAACCATTAATATAAAATGACAAGGAAGATGAAGTGTGTGTATGTGTGCCTGTGTGAGTGTGTGTGTGTGTGTGTGCTCACCTGTTTGTGGGTGGGGTACTGGTGAGGGTGAGAGGGGTTAGGAGTCTCCAAACCACCGAGCAGCAGGATCTCGTTCACCTTGGGCTGTCGCACGCTCAGAGAGCCGACCAGCTTGGGCAGATCTGGAGAGATCGAGGCCAGTTTCTAGAAGGAGAGAGAGACGTCGCCCACAGTCACAGTGACAGTCATCACCAGCACAAACCTGCCAATTACCTAAACAAACCAACCCCTCTCACCCAGGCTAATTATCCTGAATCCATGGCAACAGACTAGTGTTTACGATGGTTAAGAAAGACTTTGGGGGAATGGGGGGGGAGAGAGGATGAGAGATGGAGCAGAGGAGAGCATAGGTAGGTAGGAGGAAAGGGGAAGAGGGAGGAGGGAGTAAAGGAGATGAGAGGAGGAGGGAGGAGAGGGAAGAGAGGATATGAGAGGAGAGCATGGGTAGGCGGGAGAAGAGAGATGAGAAGAGAAGAGGGAACCCAGCACACCTTGATGCAGCT
This sequence comes from Thymallus thymallus, assembly GCA_023634145.1. Taxonomy (NCBI): domain Eukaryota; kingdom Metazoa; phylum Chordata; class Actinopteri; order Salmoniformes; family Salmonidae; genus Thymallus; species Thymallus thymallus. The sequence goes on from CM042379.1 coordinate 11,637,396, forward strand.
GTCGTCGTGACGATCCACTTTCTGCTGGTCCATATTCACAAAGCAGATCTGCAATGAGAAGGAAAAAGCTTCATAACAGTGGTAATGTATAGCTACAAAAAACCCATAGTGAGACCTGAGAGGTTAGCATCAAATAGTCCAGATTTCTGACTGTGATGTAGCCAACATTACTTCCCATTCCAATGACCTGAATTTACCCAGATAAAAGCATGATTACTAGTCTGACAGAAGAAGCAATCATGTTGTGTTAGCCCTCATTGGCCATTTACAAGCCTCTAGCAGGACGTGATTTTGGAGGTATGGCAACGCGAGACCAAGCAGGACACAACAGGGCTAATTGGCACCCAGTCAGTCAGTCCCCAGGGAGCGAGTGAAAGTCCCTACCTACAGACTGATAGAATTTCACTGAGTGAGTCCCAAATTACACCCTATTCCTTATATAGTGCATTACTTTTGACCAGAGCCCTATTTGCCCAGGTCAAAAAAGGGCTCTATAAAGGGAATGCATTTGGAATGCAGAAATAATCTCACTGATTGCTTTCCCATTGTTTATTCAAGGGTGGGGTTTCCAAAGCATTCGTAGTATGTATTGGTATGCTATTTCACGTGCCGACCCAGACTATATAACAGCAAAGTGCTATGATTGTTGTCATAAGTGGTACTCTGTCATGGCAGTGCAGCTGGGTTGTGGATAAAAATTATGTAAAACTTCAGCTAAAAATGCTTTGGGAAAGTATTAATCAATAATTGAGTTAATTAGAAAAGGGGCGTAAGGCATAGCCCTTGGTTGCAGTAGGATCAGAACTTGTTTTCTTTTCACTGACCAATGAACAGCCTCACCCCCCACCAGCTGTAACACACACGCACACACTCCATAACCAGTTCTTCCTCTTATCTATCCATCTTTCTCTACAGCTCTCTGTCTATATTCATCCCAGATTAACTTACATACCGGCTCCATCTCTCCAAACCCAATATATAATCAAAAGAGAAGCAGAAGGAGAAATACAAACAGAGGTAAATGATTCAGCAACCGTAACTGGAACGAATGGCCCAATCAGCTTAGAGATAAAACTGTTCTATCTGTATGCCAATCAGGCTAAATCTGGAAGTTTGTTACTCTGTGACATCATGGGATGTTAGTCTCTGTTACGAGTGGATTTGATTTTGACATTTTCCTCTTTCACAAATTAATCTTGCACTTTACTTTTTTTACATATTTTTTTAAACATTTTAACATTGGTCTGTTATCAACAGCAGCCTATAAGGGTGAAACACTGAGCTAATCATCCCAAAGCTGAAAAAGGGACAGAATTGAACGGAGGAAACAGAACGGCGAGAGCAGCTTAGAAACTGGAGTGGTGCTCTTTATCGGGAGAGTCAAAATGTCCACCGGAGTGAAACAACACAGAACATTGCAATTTCAACATTTCACCCCTGTTTACATTATCACCATCACATTCAGCCTTTTCCCTACCTTTTTTCAAGAAAGCCCACTCTGGTACTCTGGTATAACTCATTTTGAAGCTGTCTTATTATAATGGTAGTTCTAGCAAGCCCGTGCGAGCTGAGGTGTTGTGAAGGTTATCAAATGATTGGGCTTATTGTGTCTTGCATGCAGGTCAAAGCAATTGCAGAGAAAAATAAGCAATGACTGTTGGAGACTGAGAAGAGAGGGAGAAACTGAGGAGAAAAAAAGAAGAGGGAGGGAAGAGGAAGGGAGGGAGGGAGGGAGGGAGGGAGGGAGGGAGGGAGGGAGGGAGGGAGGGAGGGAGGGAGGGAGGGAGGAATGAGGTAGAGAGAGGAGATATGGTGCCCTTCCCAAGGACAAAATCATTTAACCCAATCACCATTAGGTGTGGGTGGCAACAGCCTGCAGTCCCAGAAATGGGTTTCGGGATGAAAGCTGTATGTGCCATCTAGCCATCTCTGTCAGTGAGGCACATCTTAGAGGCAGAGACCACAGATGTATGTATGATACTTAGGGCCGGGACAATACCAGTATCGGAATATATTTATTGTTTATTTAATAAATATTTTCTTAACTCTTATTTTCTTAAAACTGCATTGTTGGTCAAGGGCTTGTATGTAAACATTTCATAGTAAGGTCTACACTATACTTGGTTATACTTGGTGCATGTGACAAATAACATTATCATAAACGCTGCGATTTTGGTTAATCATTTATCTATGTGTGCGTTTCCTCTCGTGTTGTGCCCCTGCTGAGGTGGCGTCCTTTGGATGGGTGCCTGGCGGCTGGAGGACAACGCTGGGTGTCACACCCAGGGTCTCGCGGTTGACTGGGCACCCAACAAGCGGGCAAATCTACAGCTGAGCTCCAGCCTCCAGGTCAACCCAGCCCAGCAACCAATCACAACCTCAGGGTGATTCTACTCTAAATACCATAAACAATCAGGGCCAGCTGGATGACTCAAACTGTAAACTAATCAAGAGGTTTTGCAGCGATGAGCCCTGAGGAAAACAGTGGTGGACAGTTATGTGTTTAGAGTAAAAAAATAAATAAAATAACCCTCTCAGCTAACATGCTGGTGAGATGGGTCAAAATATTTTGCAACAGATGTGTTGCTGTTCCTTGGGCCGGACAGAAGTCATCTGAGAGTGTGTGTGTGTGTGTGTGTGTGTGTGTGTGTGTGTGTGTGTGTGCGTACGTACGTATGTAGTTAGAGCCCTGGACTGGGGAGCTGGAGGTTGAATGGTTACAGGACAGGTTACACAAATACAGTCAGGACAGGAACACCGACAAACAAGTTACCTGTCCAAAATTGTAATCAGTAACAACAAATGTAGAGGCTCATGAAGACGCTCTCACTCATTTTCCATAAAGATTACAAACCTTCACATGCTATAATACAATATATTGCAGTACACACAACAACAACACAAGCACAGGCGCAGAAAATCCTTAAAATGCCCTCACTCGTTTTCAACAAAGATGACAAAACATTCACAGGCTATGTAGTACAATAGGCTGCTATGCACGCCCGAGCGCACACGCACACCATCCTCCACCCACTTCTGAGCTCTCTTCCTCTTCCCTCAACAACAAATCCTCTCCCCTTCTTCTCAACTCTAACCTCTGTCTCTCTCTTTCTGTCTATGCTCCGTTGCTCTCATCTCAGAACACTCAATCGTTCTTCCTGTGTCCTCTGTGTTCCCCTGTGGTTGTTACGTAAGCCCGCCACAGCCAGGCCATGTTGTGACTGTGAACCACTTGGATGCTCTGTCTCCGGCTGTGTCTCAATCGGCACCCTGTTCCCTATATAATGCACTACAGTAGTGCACTAAATAGGGAATGTGATGCCGTTTGGAACGCATCGTTGGTATCCTACTGTGGCTCTTGACCCCTTACCTCCAAGCAATAGCACCAGCCAGGAGGCATTCCACGCACTTCCATTATTCATGTGCACTGGCTGTATGCTGGTCTGGGTTGTGGTAATCTCTGACAAAATTACGCAAGATTTTAGTTCCGGGAGATTAGGGTTATGGAGCTCATTGAATATTAACAGCACTAATGTGTGTAGTGTCTACGTCTGTTCAGCTCTCCATTCAGCCTTTGCCTCCAACTCTGGAATTATATAATCTAACTAACTGTTAATGATGTCCCATTGCCAGTCATACCCAATCCTAGACCCAGGCACACAAGCAGGCAGGCAGATACAGTTGCTGTGGGACCAAGCGGGCAATTAGAGCAGTGAGGAATGACACGAATTGGGAATATCTCATCTCATCACTGTAACTAATGCCATCCTAGCCATCAGCCGTGAGATACAGCTTACCCTCTGCATTTTTCACCTCCCCTATCTCATTGAATACCATTCAATGATCTACATAGATGCAGCAGTTAGAGCCCTTAGATAGTAGAATGAAGACATTGACATGATGTTTAATCATAGAACCTGGCAGAGGAAACAGCAGGGAGGACACTTTGGGTCATATTCATTACGGCACACCATAGCAAAACATTTGCAATGGCAAAAGGAAAACAAGCAAGTTTAGGTCGTTCTTGTTTCCGTCTGTTTTCTTCCATTTGGTGCCTAATGAACACAACCCAGGTGTCATCCTGCAGTAAGTCAGTTCCTCGGCTGCAGGTGGAATGTTTAGTCTACTCTTCCTCACTGGGGCCTGTATGGGACACATAGCTGAAGTGTACGCTCCCTCCCTCTGAAGTGTTTAAACCTAAAGATGAATGGATGACTCAGAGCTGTGAGTTTCAAAACAAGAGGTGTGTGTGTGTGTGTGTGTGTGTGTGTGTGTGTGTGTGTGTGTGTGTGTGTGTGTGTGTGTGTGTGTGTGTGTGTGTGTGTGTGTGTGTGTGTGTGTGTGTGTGTGTGTGTGTGTGTGTGTGTGTGTGTGTGTGTGTGTGTGTGTGTGTGCGCGGTAGTGTGTAGAGAGGGAGAGAGAGAGTGAAACTGGGAATAGTTTTGGTGTTGACGGAATAGGATGAGATAAATAACAGTGATAGTCTCTCGCGACAGATTATTAGTGCATGCAATATTTTGTTCTGGGGTCTGAGATGAACAATGATATAGATCTCATCTCTACAAGTGTTTAGAATAGGATCAGAAAAACATAACTCCGTAACTTCACTGTAACTAGCAGAGCAGAACTAAAGCTGCAGAAGATTTTGGTTCCAAATTGCTTACCCTCCGTCAATGTGTTCAGGGTTTGATGAAATTCACTGTGACTAACTCAGCTAGATAACGCCTCACTGTGAGTTCAGTTCATGCATTAAAATATGAGAGAGTGATCAAAGGTGACAAGACCTAGATTTGGTGAGGAGTGAAAAGAGAGAACAAGCTTTTATCCCTGAGTGCATAGTCCCTTTTCCTTCCTGAACCACACACACACACACACACACATTCCTGTCTCAATTCAGGAATATACGTCACAGTAATTGTCACATCCTCAACCAGTTTGTGTGGCCATATTGTCTCCATCGAATGAAATTAGTGAAAAAAAAAAACAGGATTGACATATCAATGTCATCAATTTAGCACCGTGTCCAAGACAATTTCCCTTCAGGGACAATAAACTTGATCCTATCCTAAACCCGACCTCTGACCTTAAATACCTCTGCTGCCGCTGAGTGTGTAACCAATGACAATCACATTGATAAAAGTGATCTTATTAGATGATTCCATAAATGAACCAAATTAACAAACTAATAATAATAAATAACTTCCCCCACTCCCCAACTGAAACCCGGAGTAAACAAAAAAACGCTTATTAAATCTGCATTCCAAACACTCACTAACACAGACCCTGTTTACTCCTGGCCCAGGGTCTGTAATTAGCCAAGCTGATATGGCCACAGGCCTATTACTGTGATAATCCTGGTTAACAGAAGAGGGTGTGGGGGGAATCAACAAACACACACGCACACCCCTACCCCCTGCTCCTCATCCACTCTTCCACTGTCACTGTCTGCTGGGGACCCACTCACAGTCACAGTCACAGTCTCATCAGAGAGTCTTCTTTACATTTGATTGATTAGTTGTGTAACCCGGGAAGAGCTGAATTGCGAATTGAGAGGCTGAACAATTTGTCACCGAGGAGAGAGGTGGCACGCGCACACGCAAACACACAGACACACACACACTGAGAGAGAGGGGATGCTACAGGAAGATGGCTGACATCTCTTCCTGCTCACATAAAACACCCCAGAGATTCATGTGATCTGAACATATTGTCTCATTTGCACACACAACGGGAAGATGAAAAAGCTTTTTAATCGATCCAGAGCTCGGAATGAGACTGAGAACAGACAGACGGAGTGATACCTTTGTTTTCTGGTGGCAGTCGAATAGTTAAAAATGTAGGAATTTAATAGGAATTTATAGGATTTTTAAATCATCCTGATTTACCGGGTTGCATTTAAAAAACTGTGCACACAGGCACACAAAGCACACACGCATACTACTCACCGTATTGTATCTCCCCTCAGCGTCATCCTCCAGGAGGCCCAGCCTGCACAGAGCCTTTTCATTCCTCAGCCAGTACTCTGACGAGTCCAGCACACTGCTACTGCACAGCACCTGGAAGAAACAGAGAACACACACTCTTACACACAGACACATGACTGAACTCCTTCTCAGAATGTATAATATAGGAAAGTGCATACAAATGCACACACACACACACACACACACACACACACACACACACACACACACACACACACAGGAGTCCCCCATTCACCTTCAACTGACAACCTTAGTGTTTACCCTCTGGCTATAAAGATCTCTACAAGCCCTTTGTTCAAGGGGCACTCTGTGGGACCTTGCTCTGTAAGAGGGATCAATAGTCTGTCAGTTAGCCTATTCGCTCTCCACATATTTACTGTGTTTTTACGCTTCCCCCGCGGGCTGTTTGTTTCAATGGACCCATGCGTTAAGTGTCAAGTCTTGTTGACCTGCGACTTTCAATGACACTCAAGAGTCAAGAGTTCCTTTGTCAGAGGGACACATATATACATATTAAGAGTTATTGATTATTTTAGTATTGGGTATATGGTGCTGGTCGTCACTAAGACTTTGAAAGTCTTTGGGATCCCTCAGAAGATGCAACAGGATATTCTAATCATAATCCATAAGATAACTTTTAAAATGTAACCTTTCACATACATTTAGTCCTAAACTGCCATCCTAATTCATCAGCGATTTAATCATCACTAACTAATCAGAGTATCAAAGCCAATGACGTTAAGCCAGGCCGGCTCTGGCCCAACCCATCGGTTTCTGTGACCCATCAGAACGGTCCGAATGTGGGATACCTAGTCAGTTGCACAACTGAATGCATTCAACCCAAATGTGTCTTCCGCATATAACCAAACCCCCCTTAAAACAGGGAGGAAAGCAAATGCAGGAAAATAAACGCTAGTGGGCATAGCGTTTGGCCAGAGTTATGTGGATGGGTAGGGGCTACAAAACAATAGCGATTATAATCATTTCCATTGTGTATTTTTAGGCATCATGCCCCCTGTGCCGCTGTCCTGTGCCATCTCCCCCTGATGTCGTCCATCTGCTCTGGTCCATGGCCAGGTAGAGGTGACTCACACTCAGGTGGTCTCATGGGCATGACATCACAATTTGGCAGAGCTTGGAGTGAAGACAGTGTTGTGTTCATTAGGCCCAAAATGGGAGATAACCGCCCAAAACGGGGATGTGCTATTTCAACTTGTCCAATAATAAATGCTTTATCTTTTCTTCTGTTGCAAAACCTTTTTCTACGATGTACACCAACGAACATAACCAAGATTCATACAGGTGCTAGAGCAGGTGCTTGATTTCATGGTAAATATTCACCAGCGAAAAAATAAAGACTGTGTAATAATATTATTCTCCCACATGTATTAAGACAATATTTGGATTGTTAGGTCTTTGTCAACTCAGGGGACCTGACCTACAGTTAGGGTTGAAATGTTGTCTTTATAAATACACACTTCGGTGCGATACAGTTTTGTGTCATTGTGCAGAGACTTTTAATACAAATACTACATGTAATATTATTTTTGTATGTTAGCGACAGAGCGGCGAGGCTCAATGGAAGTCATTTAACTTGATGACCCGTCTACTAATGAAGTGACTGAACAAAAAGCAATATCAACTGACTCCTTATTCTAGAGGAAGGAGGGGGAGCAGAACAGAAGGGGTCTCCCCCTGAAACCAGTGTTATTTGCCATTTCTCTCATTGTCTCCCTGACACAGTGATATGATAAATCAAACTAGATTACCTAGAACTCCAGGTCCAGGCCCTCCATCATTACTGTCTGCTGCAATGGCACAAACTCGACACACACACACACAAATATTTACCGGACATACACACCTACACACACCGTCCCACTGTATTTACCTTCTTGCAGGCGGTGACGGAGGATCCCAGGGTGCTGTCTGTGCTGACTCCCTCAGTGTCTGCCGACTCAGAGCTCTCGAACATGGCTGATGACTGGAAGTTACTGCAGGAGGAGAACAACATGTGGCTGTGTCAGGACTCACTGTACACAGCCCAATGCCCCAGGGCAGGGCCTCTGTTTGGGCTTTAGAGAACCTATTATCCCATTGGTGAACACCCTACCTGGCGACATGCTCCCTGGCATCCCTGGCATGCCCACTGCTGTACAGCACTAGCCATTATAGAGTTGCATGAGAGTAACACAAAAACTCTGAACCTAATACCAAAAACAAGGGCAAACTCAGCCATTACATTTGTCTTGAGGTGCTTGAGACAATGTATGGTGATCATGGGTATGTTTACAACCAATATAGAATTGAATGGATTAAATGGATTGTTTCCCTTATTAAATTCATTATCTGTGATCTGTACTCTTCAAGTTAACTTGGAGAAAAAAGCGCCAGAAGTTTGTATTAATTAGGATAAAACTGGCACATAAAAAAGGGAGGTACATGAAGACCAGAGAGCCAGCTGGCTCTGTGATCATCACTTCCATGGTAAATTCAACATTTTTTATTTTGGAACTGGTTTAACTTAGGGATTAGCCTATTTATAGCGGTATCGAATCAGAATGTATGTGCGCCTACGGTACATTGTATCTTGCCCGAGGTAAGTAAGTCCCCTCCTTTGAGGGGGAGTTTGCTGTGCAACCCAGGAGCCAAAAGTGTTATGCTCAATCTGTATAACTGAACCTCTATGAAATAGTGTACCGTTATTATTATACCAAATTGTAATATCGTTATAACACAGCTATACCAAGGCCACACAAACTGTTGAGTGCCAGCGCAGTTCAGTGATGACCACCAAAAACACTGGATGGCCATTTTCACATATGGCATCATGTATGAGATCACTCCCAGGACCAAGTGCATTTGTCCTCTACATCACAGGAATGTATTTACGATGGTCAATGCAAGAGCTCAGCACACAATCCCAAGATACTATGTCATTCACCAGGTGCAAAACTGGAACTGGTCCCAAAGGTAAAGTGCTCTTCTGGACATGCAGCCTAGCCTCATGTCACAATCACAAACAACACCCTGCAGTAACTAATTTCACATATGTGACCCATAAATGGTATGGTTATTCTATGCCACACACAAAGAAAAACATAAACGAATCTTCACAAAATAGAGACATTTGAAGTCAGAATATGCTAAATATTTGATTTCACGCAAATCCGCGGCTCCGTAGACTAAGTGATTCCAGAGAATGACCTTTCCATATCAAGATGGTTAGCGTGACGCTTGGCAAATCACTATGCACACTTTGCGCGCTGCTGAGCGCCCGTGTCTCATCTGAGCCAAGTTGAAGCAGACACACATTTTATCTTCTGATACGAGTGGCACTCTATAATGTCTCATCATTATGATAGACTCATTGCCTCCGGTTTGTAGATGAGCCCGCTCACGGCCGTGGAGGAAAGGTGGGCGATACGGTAATATCAGCACTTAATCATAAAGCGATATGCAGATAAGCAGGTTCAGCTCGTGGCAAACCGCAAATGCCCAATGGGATGGACATTTTTTTTTTATTCATATAGGCTATATCTCAACCGCTGTTAAAAGTCGTATTTTCTGGTGCTCCTAAATTTGATGTTGTGCTCCTAACTTTTTAAAGTTGGAAGCACCTGTGCTACCAATTACTTTTTTTTAAAATTAAGTGCCCTGACTATGAATGACGTTAGTCTGGAGCCCTGTAAAAGTAATTAACAATTGGGTAGGTGTTGATTCTGGGGAAACATATGACAGGCACTAATTTACAATATAGCCTAAGTCGTTAGCTTGGCTTTTATCATGTAGGCCAATATTATAAAAACCAAGTTAATGACTTAGGCTATATTGTAAATTTGTGCCTGTCATATGTATTATGGCTTAAGCCGACAGACTGACCTACAGTCAGAGAACAAGAAGAAGCATCACTGCGTGCTCAGTGATGTGGGCTGGTGTGGATAAAATGCCAAGGCCGAATACTTGACCCAGTCTGCCTCTGGCAAACCGATAAAACGAATTCATGAAGTATTAGGCTAATGCATTGATTGACATTTGTTTGTCTTTAGGCTATTCTGTATTTCGCATTGAAGTGAACCGAGATGGTTAGGCTATGTCTCCAAATGCATGGCACCGCACACGCAAAGTTTACATTTTTGGTTTGCTGCACGACACAGTGTTTACACAATTTTTTCATCATTCAAATAACCATATACGTATTTTAAGAGTAGTATAGGCTATTAAAATGTACTATTACGCAGACTACGTAGGCAGATGAAATGCATAATCTTTGGCTAAATTAAATTCCATGTATAGGCTATCTTATTATCAACCTTATGTTTTCCTGTTTCAGTTATACATTTTTCCTAATGTATTCTGAGTCGACCGCTCAAGAGCTGGAGCACAGCACTTGTTTAGGCTACTGCTCTGTGCAGGCTGTGTTGATACAGGCCACTGTACTAAAATACCATTCAAAAACTGGGTTTGCACAAAACATTGTTGGCGAATTTTGGCTACATTACTGCAGTATTGCAATGTACACATAAGCAACCAATTGCATTGCAACGAAATAAAATCAAAAAAGGTAAGATAGGCTAACATTTATTTGCATTCAATACGAGTCTATTCAATTGAAGGGTAATCTGCAATTTGTTTAAACTCTCACAACAGTCTCCGTAGCGTATTAATTAACACGATCCGTTCACATACCTCGGCGTCTTCAGGAGGCACTTAGCACCGGCCATCCCGTCCAAGATAAGCTACCGGAGCTGTGGTTTTTATGTCCTCGGTAGGAGAAGAGCGGAGCAATGCGGCGCGTCGCTGTCCCGAGGACACTCTCCTGTCCAAATGCACATCCCCCGACCGAGGAGAGGAGAAATTCCAGCGCTACCGTGACGTTACGGTGACTTCGGGCGAGTGTCTGTACTACGGTCGTTAACAGCGCGCAGCCAGCAGCAAAATGACAGTCCGCTTGGAAGAGCGGGAGCATAGCGTTTCCCAGCATATACGAAAATATACACGCGCTCAAAGACACGCAGATACACATACACACACGCAGACACACATACACGCACACACACACACGATAGATTCCCTTTAACAAAAGGAAAATAGCTGCTGTAGATAAGATACAACTTCTCTACATTTCCATCATAGGCACAAAATAAATCCACTTTATTTTATTAGGCTATTGGTAGGAGGCTGAATTATGTTTTGCTCATTATTTCCCATACCCGAACATTATTAGAATGCGTTACAGTTCTAATCTTATTTCACATGCAACAGTGTTAAGACAAGGTCCCTCTCAAAAGAGGTGTCAGTATAGTTGAACAAATCCACTGGTGTCAGTATAGTTCGGGGAGGCAGGTAACCTAGTGGTCAGAGCGATGGACCAGTAACTGAAAGGTTGCTGGTTCGAATCACAGAGCCGACAAGGTGAAAACCTGCTGTTGTGTCCTTGAGCAAGTCACTTAACCCTAATTTGCTCCAGGGGTGCTGTACTACTATGGCTGTCCCTGTAGGTAGGCTGTCATTGTATATAAGAATTTATTCATAACTGACTTGCCTGGTTAAATAAATACAAATAGTTGTCAGCTCCTGAACTGCAGCACAAGGTCAGACAGGGTATTGATCTGTTTTGTTGACCAGGATATGCCCTATACCACAACAGATCTTGACCTAGACCTGACACATCTACTTTAATAGCTCTGATGGAAAAGCAGCTTCATTAGTCCTAGAATATCAGAGTAGCCTATCCATGTCAGTCAATATCGCACTGCTTGATCTCACTCAATGTAGATACCGAAAAGACCTGATGGAATTGTTCCCTTTAAATGGCTTTGGGATTAGGAGACACTGAGAGAAACAAACAGAGGGAAGGAGAAAGGGATGGGAATGGAGAGAGGGATGGAGAGAGAGAGAGAGAGAGAGAGAGAGAGAGATGAAGCTAAGGCTGCCTTCCAGAGTTTAGACGTTGTTGACGCCTGACAGATCTCACAACGCCTGGATAGGTGTTTTAAGTATCAGCTAACTGCATCATATGTTATAGCAATTTGTCAGTCGATGACGTGGCACCCAACCATTGGTTGTTGCGTCACCTCACCTTAGCTGTGGAACGGATTTTACGTGGACAAGTGGAAATTAGATTTTCATACATATATGAATCCTAATAACAAGCAAACCTTCCCTTCTGTCTTTCCCTACAGTTCATATATCATTCACTTTATAAAGACAATAATAGCCCCCACGGAGCTACGGTGTCTATTTGTCACGATGACTGCAATTGTACCCCTGTTTTGATGTCTAAAAAAAGCCTCCCCCTATTTTCTCCCGTCACACACACACATTACCATGCTGTAATGATCAGTGGAGGGAATTCTGAGAAAACGACATCTTCAAGATTCTTCATGAATACCAATTGGTACTTCAGTCACCCCAACAGCGCAGGCAGGGCAGCCATACTGATATGAAATGTTGCACTCTTTACTTGTTCAACGTAGGCTGCCACAGTTGCCTCATCACAGAGTCACCGCAGTCATAAACATAAGCCACAGTCAAACCGAGGTAAATTTAGAAAGATTAATTGTGAGTCCCATCACCGTCACAGCCGTATGTTCAACTTTGCTGTAGACTGAGGGGCAATCTCCCACGTCCCCAGGCTGCATAGAGGACAAGCAATGTGAAGTGGCTCACCTTGCTGTTCGCCTCTGGGCAAGTCATACTGGAAGTCTCTCTCTCTCTCTCCCCCCCCCCCCCCCCCCCCTCTCTCTCTTCTCTCTCGTCTCACACACACACACACACACACACACACACACACACACACACACACACACACACACACACACACACACACACACACACACACACGTACACACACACACACACACACAAGCCTCCCTAGTAACCTCGTCTCGCCTTCCACTCAAGCACACACCTCAACCCACACTAACTCCCATCCCATCTACTCTGCAGGAATAGTCATTTTCCTTCCCCCTTTCTACCAAAGACAAGTGGTCCAAACTGACAGAGAAGTTATTGTATTTTACAAGTTCATATAGCCCTGAGTCTCCCTTCTCTTTCACCTGCAGAGGACAGCACCAGTGTGACCGAACACACACACACAGGCACACACAGGCACACACACACTCAAAGTGCACTGCTACACCGCTTTCACCATGCCAAATAATTCCTTGTGATGTAAGGCTATAAATGCCCCATCATTCCCTATTACTACTAGATAGATAGATAGATAGATAGATAGATAGATAGATAGATAGATAGATAGATAGATAGATAGATAGATAGATAGATAGATAGATAGATAGATAGATAGATAGATAGATAGATAGATAGATAGATAGATAGATAGATAGATAGATAGGTACTTTATTGATCCCAGAGGATCAACTGTTTTATTATTTTTTTATACAAAAAATCTCTAATGCTCTCTCCAGTCATGTTTCCCTCTCTCACACACCTTTCTCTCAGTCAGACAGGTGTTAGTATTCATGACACAGGCCTTTCCTGTTGGTAAGTATAGCCATTTGTATTCAAACACAACTACTTCCTGTTGTTCACAGGCTTTGTGTCCACTCTGCCATTAGCCGTGGGTGTCTGTCAGTCAGACCAGACGTGTTGTCCTCTTCACAGACAGAGTGGCCAGATCGTTAGACTGCATTCGCTAGCGGTTAGCGCTGTCGCTCACATTCAAATCAGTCTGCAAGTGTTGTGAGTGACAGCTGTGTGTGTGTTTATGTGTGTGTTAGACTGTGAGTGACAGCAGTCACCCGCAGGCTGACGATCAGACAGACGGACAGACAGGGTGTGCGTGAACACTGAGCTGTTCACTTAGGCCTTTCAGAATTCCCAATGCCACAAGTTTGCCCACTGGCCACTCATACAGTACTGACACTACTACACTCTTTAAAAAAGGGTTCCAAAATGGTTCTTTGGCTGTCCCCATATGAGAACCCTTTTTGGTTCCAGGTAGAACCCTTTTTGGTTCGAGGTAGAACTCTATTGGTTTCCATGTAAAACCCTCTGTGGAAAGGGTTCTACACGGCACTCACAATTACATCGAAGAACCCTTTTAAGTTCTAGATAGCACCTTTTTTTCTAAGAGTGTACTGATGGTCTGGCTCAGAGTAGACAGGACAACATGTATTCTCTCTCTCTCTCTCTCTCTCTCTCTCTCTCTCTCTCTCTCTCTCTCTCTCTCTCTCTCTCTCTCTCTCTCTCTCTCTCTCTCTCTCTCTCTCCCTCTCTCCATTCCCTCTCCTTCCCTCTGTTTGTTTCTCTCAGTGTCTCCTAATCCCAAAGCCATTTAAAGGGAACAATTCCATCAGGTCTTTTCTTTTTATATAGAAGGCATGGCAAAGATTCAAGCAGCCACTTGAATCATCCCATCACCATCATCAACACAGAATCACATCAGAATGAGAAACCAGCCAGAGAGTGCTCTCACTGTCAAATCCCTGTCACAGATGAGCTATTTTAAAACCTGCCTGGGTACAAAACAGGAACACACAACTAGAGTAGCGGTTGGAAAAATATGTGTAAATGCAAAAAGGAGAGCTATAGGCAGAGTGAGAGAAAGAGGGAGGGAAGAGGCAGAGAGGGAAGAGGCAGGCAGACAAATATACTGTACAGTTGAAGTCGGATGTTTACATACACCTTAGCCAAAAACATTTAAACTCAGTTTTTCACAATTCCTGACATTTAATCCTGGTAGAAATAATTCCCTGTTTTAGGTCAGTTAGGATCACCACTTTATTTTAAGAATGTGAAATGTCAGAATATTAGTAGGGAGAATGATTTATTTCATATTTTATTTCTTTCATCACATTCCCAGTGGGTCAGACGTTTACATACACTCAATTATTATTTGGTAGCAATGCCTTTACATTGCTTAACTTGGGTCAAACGTTTCGGGTAGCCTTCCACAAGCTTCCCACAATAAGTTGGGTGAATTTTGGTCCATTCCTCCTGACAGAACTGGTGTAACTGAGTCAGGTTTGTAGGCCTCCTTCCTCGCACACATGCTTTTTCAGTTCTGCCCACACATTTTCTATAGGATTGAGGTCAGGGCTTTGTGATGGCCACTCCAATACCTTGACTTTGTTGTCCTTAAGCCATTTTGCCACAACTTTGGAAGTATACTTGGGGTCATTGTCCATTTGGAAGACCCATTTGCGACCAAGCTTTAACTTCCTGACTGATGTCTTAAGATGTTTCTTCAATATATCCACATAATTTTCCTTCCTCATGATGCCATCTATTTTGTGAAGTGCACCAGTCCCTCCTGCGGCAAAAAGCACCCCCACAACATGATGCTGCCACCCCCGTGCTTCACGGTTGGGATGGTATTCTTCGGCTTGCAAGCCTCCCCCTTTTTCCTCCAAACATAATGATTGTCATTATGGCCAAACAGTTCTATTTTTGTTTCATCAGACCAGAGGACATTTCTCCAAAAAGTACGATCTTTGTTGTCCACATGTGCAGTTGCAAACTGTATTCTGGCTTTTTTATGGCGGTTTTGGAGCAGTGGCTTCTTCCTTGCTGAGCGGCGATGTCGATATAGGACTCGTTTTACTGTGGATATAGATACTTTTGTACCTGTTTCCTCCAGCATCTTCACAAGGTCCTTTGCTGTTGTTCTGGGATCGATTTGCACTTTTCGCACCAAAGTACGTTAATCTCTAGGAGACAGAACGCGTCTCCTTCCCGAGCAGTATGATGGCTGCTTGGTCCCATGGTGTTTATACTTGCGAACTAGTGCTTGTACAGATGAACGTGGTACCTTCAGGCGTTTGGAAATTGCTCCCAAGGATGAAGCAGACTTGGCTGATTTCTTTTGAATTTCCCATGATGTCAAGTAAAGAGGCACTGAGGTTGAAGGTAGGCCTTGAAATACATCCACAGTACACCTCCAATAGACTCAAATGATGTCAATTAGCTTATCAGAAGCTATAGTGAATTATAAGTGAAATAATCTGTCTGTAAACAATTGTTGGGAGAATTACTTGTGTCATGCACAAAGTAGATGTCCTAACCAACTTGCCAAAACTATAGTTTGTTAACATGAAATTTGTGGAGTGGTTAAAAAATGCGTTTTAATGATTTCAAGTGTATGTAAACTTCCGACTTCAACTGTATATATACAGTATATATATAGAGATAGAGAGTCAAATAGAGAGAGAAAGAAACAGAGAAAGAGAGAGAGAGAATAATGCATTGAGAGACATAGACTACAGTGATTTCAGAATGAGTCTGAGTTGTTGTGACACAGACAGACATATTTATGGGACATTAGGAATAGTGAGGGTTTTACCCTTCACCCCTGGGACCAGAGGACACACACAACACATGCTACTGTAAAGGGGAGGTTACGTCACCAATAGCTAAGAAAATTATTTTACTGGGTGGTGAGTGACTTCTCATGGTAATGGCATTTACAGTAATACTATACATTTAAAGATCCAGTGCAGAGATCTTTTTATCTCAATATCAAATAATGTCTGGGTAACAATTAAGTACCTTACTGTGATTGTTTTCAATTGAAATTGTCAAAAAGAAACAAAAATAGCTTCTTAGCAAATAGCGATTTCTCAAACAAGAATTTAGCTAGGACTGTTTTGGTGTAGTCTGAGTGGGGAGGGGAAAACTGAAAACTAGCTGTTGTTGGCAGAGAGATTTGGAACTCTCTTTCTTAATTAGTTAATTGGTCTATTAACTAATTTACTGCCTGGCAGGCCAAAACTCTATCCCACCAAAACAGGCTGAAATGTCAGGCGGTCTATTCAAACAGCTAATCCACTAAAAGGGCATTATACTAATTTTCATAACTTCTTAGTATTTTTCCAACCTCATCGTGTGGAAATATATATATAAAACACAGGAAAATAAAATGTTTGACTGCACTGGGCCTTTATATGATATTTAGCTTTCCTCAGTTAGAAAAGATGGAATACCAGAATATGTAGATTACATTTATTTGGTTATTGGTTTGTAGGCAGATGATGGTTGTTTGTGAAAAAGAGAGTAATTGAAGGATGGGAAAGCAACAATAAATAGAGAATTGTACAAGGTTGTGTGTGTGTTTATACTCGTATTGGTGTGTGTGCGTATGAGTGTTTGTGCGCGTACTTGTGTGTATGTGTGTGTCCGTGCTTGTTAGAAAAGGATTTGTGACTGCTTGGACTAACAGGAGTGTAATACATTGACTATTATTTCCATCCTATCTCTCCAGTTGATGTGATCTGGCTTTTATCCCCTCATCAAAGGACAAGAAGAAGACTTTATTAATAAGAGTTTCACAGTGGACTGTCTGTGTGTGTGTGTCTTTGTGTAAGCACCCTGGATGGAAAATAACACTGACAGACAAGACCATTATGGATATTACTGACATTCCAATGATTGCCACACTTCTGTCTCACATTTCTCTGAGAAAGATGGAAATGGAAATGTGCAAATGGAGGAGAGAAAATCTATTCTGCGCAGAGATCAATGATGCATGAAATCGGAGCTTCACCAAAAGATAGACTTTAGCATATTATGGCCATTCTATCAACTTCACACCTATCAAACACACACGCACGGTGGCAGGGAACAGTGCATTTCAGCATTACATAAACGGCACATGGGGGCTCATTGATGTGGCCGCAATTATGGCTAATGACATCATTAATCAGTCTAATCACGCTACCTCTCTGCAGTTATGCCTGCATATTCACATGATTGGTCCTCTGCATCTAGTCACCTGTTTACGTAGAATAATGAGCAGAGGATGTGATTAACAGAGATGATAATAATAATAATAATAATAATAATAATAATAATTATTATTATTATTATTATTATTATTATTATTATTATATGGTTCATGAGGGTCTCGGTGAGGGGTCTCTGTTGCCACTATTCTACATAAAGGTTTACACAGTGGATTTTTGGATGAGTGGGATGGTCAACTTGATTTCACAAACTCAGGTCAATATCTGACATTCATCCAATGGCCTGTCTGGGGAGGCAGTGGGACAGGAGGTTTGAAGGCGGGGAGTGTTGGCAGTGGCTATAGGTGGCAGGGGGCGATACTGTAAAAAGAGGAGTTACATTAGGAGCTGTGGAGTGTTGGTGGGTAGATAGTAGATAAGTGAATGAGATGTACAGTATGTACAGTGCAGTGGGTTAAGGGGATGGTAAAGGAAGCAGGTGGCCTTGCGTTAGTGGCTGGTGACAGCTTGTGTTTTCCGGCTGGTGGCTGTTCACGCTGAGGCCTAGGCTGTGGTCAAGCACAGTCAGAGCCCAGAGTCAAGCCAAGTCAGGACTAGTACGACAGAACACTGGGCTACGATGCTCATTTGAGACTCAGCGGTTTGTTTGATTTTCCTCTCTGTCTCTATCCCTCTCTCTCTATCTGTCTTCTCTGACTTTCTCTCTCTGTTCGGCACTGATTACCGCCTGCCCCCTTTAATCCTCCCAGGATGCTAGAGAAACGAAGGAGGAAGCTTTTAGTCGACTTAATCCTAAACACTACTGTATGCACACCGATGCAGACTACAGTACATTCAGAATGTATTCACACCTCTTATTCCACATTTTGTTGTGTAACAGCCTGAATTCAAAATGGATTAAATATCTATTTTTTCTTCTCACCCATTTACACACAATACCCCATAATGACTAAGTGAAAACATGATTTTAGAAATCCATGCAAACATATTGAAAATGAAATACAGAAATATCTCATTGGATGTGGATGTGTCACTTCAACCTTAAAGGTCCTACATTATGTCACCACTGCCCTTGACTCTAAGCAATGTTGTTCTGCTATTTTTATTGACTTAGTGGTAGTTAGCAAACCAGGTCAAAGACCCCTCAGATACAGTCGTATGAAAAAGTTTGGCCACCCCTCTGAGGCTTCATAATAATTTACTCTGATTACTGGGGTATTGTCCAGACACAGATTTTTAGTGTAGCAATATTAAGTTGTATGAAATTAAATCAGATGTGAAAAATAGGCTATGCAAAAATGTGGGCACCCTTGTCATTCTGTTGATTTGAATACCTGTAACTACTTAGCACTGATTAAGTGCATCCAATCATGAGAAAAGGTATTTAAGGTGGCCAATTGCAAGTTGTTGTTCTCTTTGACTCTCCTCTGAAGAGTGGCAACATGGGGGCCTCAAAACAACTCTCAAATGACCTGAAAACAAAGATTGTTCAACATTATGGTTTAGGGGAAGGCTACAAAAAGCTATCGCAGAGATGTAAGCTGTCAGTGTCCACTGTGAGGAACATAGTGAGTAAATGGAAGACCACAGGTACAGTTCTTGTTAAGGCCAGAAATGACAGGCCAAGTAAAATATTGTAGAGGCAAAGGCGAAGGATGGTGAGAACGGTCAAAAACAGCCCACAGACCACCTCCAAAGACCTACAACATCATCTTGCTGCAGATGGTGTCACTGTGCATCGTTCAACAATTCAGCGCACTTTGCACAAGGAGAAGC
Source organism: Thymallus thymallus (assembly GCA_023634145.1). Classification (NCBI taxonomy): domain Eukaryota; kingdom Metazoa; phylum Chordata; class Actinopteri; order Salmoniformes; family Salmonidae; genus Thymallus; species Thymallus thymallus. Next base: position 11,656,864 of record CM042379.1, read on the forward strand.
TGTACGGGAAAGTGATGTGGAAGAAGCCTTTTCTGCACACACGCCATAAACAGAGTCGCTTGAGGTATGCAAACGCACATTTGGACAAGCCAGCTTCATTTTGGAATAAGGTGCTGTGGACTGATGAAACAAAGATTTAATTATTTGGTCATAACAAGGGGTGTTATGCATGGCGGCAAAAGAACACAGCGTTCCAAGAAAAACACTTGCTACCCACAGTAAAATTTGGTGGGGGTTCCATCATGCTGTGGGGCTGTGTGGCCAGTGCCGGTACTGGGAATCTTGTTAAAGTTGAGGGTCGCATGGATTCCACTCAATATCAGCAGATTCTTGGGAATAATTTTGAAGAATCAGTCACAAAGTTGAAGTTACGCCGGGGCTGGATATTTCAACAAGACAACGACCCAAAACACTGCTCTACCCGGGCATTTATGCAGAGGAACAAGTACAATGTTCTGGAATGGCCATCCCAGTCCCCAGACCTGAATATCATTGAGAATTTGTCGGATGATTTGAAGCGGGCTGTAAATGCTCGGCAACCATCAAACCTAACTGGAGATGTTTTGTAAGGAGGAATGGTCCAAAATACCTTCATCCAGAATCCAGACACTCATTAGAGACTATAGGAAGCATCTAGAGGCTGTTATTTTAGCAAAAGGAGGCTCTACTAAATATTGATATGATTTTTCTGTTGGGGTGCCCAAATGTATGCACCTGTCTAATTTCGTTTTGATGCATATTGCACATTTTCTGTTAATCCAATAAACCTCATTTCACTACTGAAATATTACTGTGTCCCTCAGTTATTTGATAGATCAAAATGAAATTGCTGATCCAAACACCCAATTACTTATAAATGGATATCATGGAAATTGTCTGGGGTGCCCAAACCTTTTCATACGACTGTATCTGAGGGGTCTTTGACCTGGTTTGCTAACTACCACTCTAAAAGAGTACAGTTTATAGAGTCCAAACATCTGCTGTCTCAGCCACTGCCTGTCACTTGTCTTCTCAATTTACATCAACAACATAGCTCAGGCAGTAGGAAGCTCTCTCATCCATGTACAGTATATTGAGATGATAGTCTTATACTCAGCTGGCCCTTCCCTGGGTTTTGTGTTAAATGCTGTACAACTAAGCTTTCTTAGTGTTCAACAAGCTTTCTCTGCCCTTAACCTTGTTCTGAACAACTCCAAAACAAAGGTCATATGGTCCCCCCACTGGTGTGATTACTACCTCTGAGAGTTTAGAGCTTGAAGTAGCCACCTCATACAAGTACGTGAGAGTATGGCTAGGTCAGTACACTGTCCTTCCTTCAGCACATATTCAAGCTGCAGGCTAAGGTTAAATCTAGACGTGGTTTCCTCTATCGTAATCGCTAGTTGTGGTTTCCTCTATTGTAATCGCTAGTTGTGGTTTCCTCTATTGTTATCACTAGTTGTGGTTTCCTCTATTGTTATCGCTAGTTGTGGTTTCCTCTATTGTAATCGCTAGTTGTGGTTTCCTCTATCGTAATCGCTAGTTGTGGTTTCCTCTATCGTAATCGCTAGTTGTGGTTTCCTCTATTGTTATCGCTAGTTGTGGTTTCCTCTATTGTAATCGCTAGTTGTGGTTTCCTCTATTGTAATCGCTAGTTGTGGTTTCCTCTATCGTAATCGCTAGTTGTGGTTTCCTCTATCGTAATCGCTAGTTGTGGTTTCCTCTATTGTAATCGCTAGTTGTGGTTTCCTCTATTGTAATCGCTAGTTGTGGTTTCCTCTATCGTAATCGCTAGTTGTGGTTTCCTCTATCGTAATCGCTAGTTGTGGTTTCCTCTATTGTAATCGCTAGTTGTGGTTTCCTCTATTGTAATCGCTAGTTGTGGTTTCCTCTATCGTAATCGCTAGTTGTGGTTTCCTCTATCGTTATCGCTAGTTGTGGTTTCCTCTATCGTAATTTCTCCTCTATTCACCCCAGCTGCCAAACTAACTTGATCCAGATTACCATCCTACCCATGCTAGATTACAGAGATTTAATTTATAGATCGGCAGGTAAGGGTGCTCTCGAGCTTCTAGATGTTCTTTACCATTCGGCCATCAGATTTGCCACCAATGCTCCTTTTAGGATACATCATTGCACTGTAAAAAAAAAAAAAAAAACAGTTTTACAGTTTTATCTCCATCTCTACATTCAAAGACACTCTTACTGACACCTGTGGCTGCTTCGCGGGATTTGTTGTTGTATCTACCTTTTAGCCCCTTGTGCTGTTGTCTTTGCCTAACAATGTTTGTACCATGTTTGTGCTGCTACCATGTTGTGCTGATGCCATGTTGTGTTGCTACCATGTTGTCTTGTTGTCATGTTGTGTTGCTACCATGTTGTGATGTCATGTTGTGTTACTGCAATGTTGTGTTGTTTTCTTAGGCCTCTCTTTATGTAGTGTTGTGGTGTCTCTCTTGTTGTGATGTGTGTTTTGTCCTCTAATACATATTTAATCCCAGCCCCCGTACCCACAGGAGGCATTTTGGTAGGCCGTCATTGTAAATAAGAACATGTTCTTAATTGACTTGCCTAGTTAAATAAAAATGGAACTAAAATATATTTACATAAGTATTCACACCCCTTTGCTATGACACTCCAAATTGAGCTCAACTGCATTCAATTTCCTTTGATCATCCTTGAGATGTTTCGACATCTTGATTGGAGTCCACCTGTGGCCTGTTCAATTGTTTGGACATGATCTAGAAAGACACACCTGTCTATAGAAGGTCCCACAGCTGACAGTGCATGTCTAGCGAGCAGAAACTATACCAAAGGAACTGTCCGTAGATCTCAGAGATTTGTAATGAGGTATATATCTGGGCAAGGGTATAACACGATTTCTAGAGTGTTGAAAGTCCAAGAGCACAGTGGTCTCCATCATTGGGAAATTAAAAAAATATGTAACAACACAGACTCTGATCAACCGGGCAAGAAGGACCAACAACCCAATGGGGGGTGACCAACAACCCAATGATCGCTCTGACAGAACTACAGAGTTCCTTGGCTGATATGGGAGAACCTGACAGAAGGACAACAGTCTCTACGCCACTTCACCAATCTGGGCTTTATGGGAGAGTGGCCAGACTAAAGCAATCCTGAGAAAAAGGCACAAACGCCTGGAGTTTGTGAACTGGCGTGAAAGATTCTGTTGTCTGATGAGAAAGCGCTACAGTATGTCGAACCAGGCACAGCTCATCACCAATCTAACACCATCCCTACCGTAAAGCAGGGACTGGGAGACTGGTAAGAATAGAGGGAACAATGAATGGAGCCAAATACAGGAAAATCCTTGATGAGAACCTGCTTTAAAATGCAAATGACCTTAGAGTGCAAATGACCCAAGCATACAGCCAAACCAATGCTCGAATGGCTTCAGAACAAGAATGTGAAAGTCCAGCCAAAGCCCATACTTTAATTCCATTGAAAATATGTGGAAAGACTTGAAGATTGCTGTTCACCACCGCTCCCCATCTAACTTAACAGAGCTTGAGAAGATCTGCAAGGAAGAATGGGAGAAAGGTATTGACTCAGAGGTGTGAATACTTATGTAAATGAGATATCTATTATTTCATTTTCAATACATTTGCAAAAATGCATGCACACACACACACACACACATACATGCACATACACATACACATACACATACATGAGTAATGTGTTTATCTTCACTGCACAGTCTGGCCTTCTCCTTACTTTACCACAACACAAACCCACAATGGTGTACTACCAGGATTCAGAGGTATAAAGACATCAACACAAGCCATTTCTGTCAATTTCTCACTTCTTTGTCATTGAACATTGAACATGTGCGTGCATGTTATATGTGAGAAGTCATTTGAGGTTATAAAGCCATAACAGGGTTCAGTCTGCAGTTCAGAATCTCATAAACTAATCATTCAGCAATCAGTTTCTAAGCTGAGGAGGAAACACGCTAGACGCCACGGAGAACTTAATGAAGGTTTAGAATTAACACGGAAACCAAATGGAATATCAGGTTGCTTTGACTCCCCAATTTAATGATTGTCTTTCTAACAGGCTACCGTCTCATATCCAAGAGCAGCCCGTGGTTTCATTATGCTGCAGGCCGTGTAGCAATAACACGGAATGCTCCCTTTAAATGTTAATCAAGCTCACTAAAATAATGTAGGCAGTCATGGGGTGTGTACCAAATGGCACCCTATTCCCTATATAGTAATAGTGCCCTACTTTTAACCAGGGTGCATAGGGCTCTGGTCAAAAGTAGTGCACTATATAGGGAATAGGGTGCCATTGGAGACACAAAACGGACACAGCAAATTAGGCTGTAGTCTTTGAAGGCACTGCGAAAACACATGGTAATGAACATGTCTGAAATGTGATAATTGCAATGGCATATCAGACCGTTAATATTCTGGAAAGAAGAAAATAGCTTTCGGTTACAGAGAGGAAATGCAGCTGGGATGTGGTACAGCCGATCTCCCGTTATTATGATTCATCTAATCAGGAATTAATGCCATTTCTTCATCAGTACCATGTTTATGCTGCTGCTGCCTCCAAGCCCCATCCTTGGAGATGGATGTAGCATCCAGTATACACGGGTGGTGTATGTGTGTGGGTGTGTGTGACTGTGCGTGCGTATGTGTGTGTGTGTGACTGTGTGTGCATGTTTATGTTATTTGTGTGCGTATGTGTGTGCGTGTGTGACTTGTGTGTGTGTGCGTGCGTGTACGGATGTGTCCACATATGTGTGTGAGCAGACTGACAAGGCCTGTTATTTGTTGTTAACACAATATAGAGGGAGTGATTCACTGTGCTTGCCTTAGAAACCTTGAATGTTGACCCATTTACAGAGGTTTCTGAGGGAGTACTGTACATGTTAGCAGGTTGCATCAAAGTCAACAGGACAAGTCTCACTGGTAGAGTAGATTTAAAATATAACAAAGTAATGGAATAGTCAGGGTTATAAACCTGCGTGAAGTTGGCCCCCCACCCAACGCAAAACGCAAAATAGGCTCAATCGTTTGTGCTGGTTTGTGCTGCTACAGTTTTTGGAACATAACTTACATTTCTACTGGATAGAGCATAGGCTTGACTCTCTTTCCACTATAGCTCTGTCATTACATAATCTGTGTATATAAAAGACCGCTACGATTTCCTGATATATCTTTGCTACATCTCCTTGTATGTTTTCCCTGCTCCGGAGACACTGTGGGTAGTTCACTTGTAAAGTTCACTCACATTTCCCCATTGGATATGGCAGAAAAAAACATCCTTTAATCCTAGGCCTCAAGTCTGAACTCAGGTCCTGTGTGTAGCACAACAATTTCTCTATCTGACCCTCTTTGTCCATTCATCGCCATTACCCGTTGTTGTCTTAGCTCTCTTGATTAACTGTGTTTGTTTTATGCCTCTTTCTTATTTCAATATGCCTTGTCTGTTGCTGTTTAGGTTAGCTCTTATTGTTTTATTTCACTGTAGAGCCCCCAGTCCCGCTCAACATGCCTCAGATAGCTCCTTGTCCCACGCCCACGCATGCGGAGACCTCACCTGGCTTAACTGGTGTCTCCAGAGATGCAACCTCTCTCATCATTACCCAACGCCTAGCTTTACCTCCACTGAACTCACATCCTACCATATCCCTGTCTGTACATTATGCCCTCAATCTATTCTACCGTGCCCAGAAATCTGTTCCTTTTATTCTCTGTACCCAACAAACTAGACAACTAGTTCTTAAAGCCTTTAGCCGCTCTGTTCTTCTGGTGATGTAGAGGTAAACCCAGGTCCTGTAGCCCCCAGCACTACACCTATTCCCCAGGCGCTCTCATTTGTTGCCTTCTGTAACCGTAAAAGCCTTGGTTTCATGCATGTTAACATCAGAAGCCTCCTCCCTAAGTTTGATTTATTCACTGCTTTAGCACACTCCGCCAACCGTGATGTCCTAGCCGTGTCTGAATCCTGGCTCCGGAAGGCCACCAAAAAATCCCCAACTACAATATTTCCAGTCAAGATAGAACTGCCAAAGGAGGCGGAGTTGCAATCTACTGCAGAGATAACCTGCAGAGTTCTGTCATACTGTCCAGGTCGGTGCCCAAACAGTTTGAGCTTCTACTCTTAAAAATCCACCTTTCCAGAAATAAGTCTCTCACTGTTGCCGTCTGTTACAGACCCCCCTCAGCCCCCAGCTGTGCCCTGGACACCATATGTGAATTGATTGCCCCCCATCTATCTTCAGAGTTTGTACTGCTAGGTGACTTCAACTGGGATATGCTTAACACCCCGGCTGAAAATAGCCCACCCTACTACCTCAGCCCATATTTATTATTTTTGCTAATTTGCACTGCAGTATCTCTATTTGCACATCATCATCTGCACATCTATCACTCCAGTGTTAATGCTCATTTGTAATTATTTCGCCACTATGGCCTATTTATTGCCTTACCTTCCTAATCTTACTACATTTGCACACACTGTACATACATTTTCTATTGTGTTATTGACTGTACGTTTGTTTATTTCCTTGTGTAACTGTGTTGTTGTTTTTGTCGCACTGCTTTGCTTTGTCTTGGCCAGGTCGCAGTTGTAAATGAGAACTTGTTCTCAACTGGCCTACCTGGTTAAATAAAGGTGAAATATATTTTTTAAAATGAACACTTAGCAAAGATACATCAGGAAATCGTAGCGGTCTGGTAAGGTAATCTTTTATATACACAGATTAAGTAATGACAGAGCTGGAAAGAAAGTAAAGCCAGTGCGCTATCCAGTAGAAATGTAGGTTATGTACCAAAAACTGCATTAGCACAAACTAAACTTTTACTGGCACAAACCAGTACAAACGGAGCACAAACGATTGAGCCTATTTTGAGTCCATTTGGAGCAGGTTGGGGAACTGGTGACGTCATTACCTATAATTAAATGTCTAACATTTAAAACACTGAAGCAGCACAAACAAAACTTTTAACGGCACAAACCGGCAAGAACCGGCACAAACGAAGCACAAACAAACAAGACTATTTTGGGTGAATGAGTGACCTCAGCCCCCCAATAATATATTAAAATATTATTTAATATAAAAAAATGACAGCAAGACAAGCTAAAAGTTTAACGACACAAACCATCACAGACGGAGCACAAACGATTAAGCCTGTTTTGCAGAGGTTTTGCGTTGGGTGGGGGGCTAACTTCACGCAGGTTGTTTACGAGCCAGTGTTTTATTGCCAACAAGCTCTCACAGTCTCACGTCAGAATTAGACGTTCTTCCATGTTTAGGCATTAACTCTGAATTCTGAAGGTTAGGCATTAACTATGAATAGTTAACATTTCCCCCAAACACACTCAACCACCTACCTACATCCCCTCTCCCCCTTCTCCTCCAGTAGGTAAATTCTCACATTTCTACCTTCCAACTACCTAAACGCTCTCTTGCTTGATCCCCTGCCCACCCTGCCCCGCCCCCTTCCCCTGTGTGTCTCCCAGTGGTCAGTGTCTCTGCAGCCTGCAGCATACAAGCAGTGCCATGGGGGCTGGCATGGAGCTAAGGAAGGCAGAACGCTGAGCAGCCAGCCTACCTGCAGGCCCAAAGCACTACCAGAGGCACTCTGCTCACTGTCCATCGATCCCACCTCTACTCTGATTAGTGGGAAAGACAGGGTTTGTTTTTGTCGAAAAATCTCCTGCTGAGAAAAATAGGTAGGTGTGTACAAAGCCGTGCTTGCATTCACAAGCACGCATGTGTCTCTGTGTGCATGTGTGTGTGTGGTGGTTGGTCTGCCCTGACTAAAGTGAGCGTTTCACATGAATACTGCCCATTAAGAAAAAGCTTAGAGGTGTCGAGTGCAATCGGATGGGAGGGCCACAGTGAGTGTTTTACAGGCGACAAGGCAAAACAAAATTAAATGGAGCAAGAAATCAAGAATCAAGAAATCAGATTTGGCTCTGTCCCAAATGGTCATATTTCCTATTACGTCTCTAGTCAAAAGTAGTGCACAACTGTATATGGAATTGGGACACAGACCCTGTACACTACCAGAATATGGGATTAGGGCTGAAAAGAGGTACGAATAAGGCAAGGGCAGGGATTAGGCTTTGAAAATGGGTCTGGATATTATGAGGGTTATTTGAGTCCTGAGATGGTGTTACATTAATTAGTTTCCTTTTACAGATGATAGAAGTCCTCATCCAGTAGCCTTTAGTGCGCTGAAAGGCCTGAAGAAACACTCATAAGGCAATAGTGAGAGATTAGTCTGAGCTGGAGTATGGTACTGGAGGTCGCTGGAGGTCACAGTCTATTTGTGTGTTTATATTTGTGTGCACACACAAACACACGGACACACACACAACACACAGGCTTGCGAGCACACACACGCCAGCCTGATATCTGATCAAGCATTTTTCAGGAGAGGAAATTACTAGCCTATCTGAGGCAGATCAAAATCAAGCAGGCCCATCACTTATTTCTCAGGAGTGTCAATTGCATGTCTTAGGAAACAGGATAGAGTATTCCACTAGCTCACTCCAAGACTTAAATAGCAAACACTGCTCATTAATTAATTGCCTGCTATCAAATTTGTGATCAATTAAGACCACAGGGAATGGGCGGGTGGTGGATGTCTGGAAAAAGTTCTGTCTCAATGCTGTTTTCCATTGGACACGTGCTGATTATGGTACAAAACAACAGCAAAGCCAGGAGGGGTGAATTAAAGCCCAACAGAGACATTATAGAACTAAAGACTTCCGTAGTTTAAAAATTCATAAAGATATGGGAAAGTCATAAAATGGCGCTGGTCGTAAACAGTGTGATCAACGTTGTTCTCCGTGCAGGAGAAAGGGAGGGAGTGTAGCTAAATTTAGCCCCAGTTGCTGCCGCATGCATCACGCCGTCCGGTGAGAGACTGATATTCACGTTTGTTAGTATCATTTATTAAAATCTTGTGACAGCGCCATGACTGCAGGAGAGGGGTCTTTCCATTCTCGCTGCTCAGGAGGCATGTAATCAGACAGCACAGCAAGTCCGTGGTTGGATAACACACACACACACACACACACACACACACACACACACAGACACACACACAGACACACACACACACACACACACACACACACACACACACACACACACACACACACACACACACACACACACACACACACACACACACACTCAATCCCTGTTCTGTCTTCTAAAGAGTTTAATTTCCATCCACCCTCCTTTTGTTTGCTTTGTATACGTTCACTTCCATTTGTGTTTGTGTTTGTGTTGACATCTGATACGGGTACAGTAATGTGTATTGTCCACGTCTCAGTGTCTCACTGTAAATACATATTGGATTTTATGTGATTCTCTTCCTTTGGCAAGGGAGTGGGTTGGCTAAATGCAAACCCGCAGAGGCACAATTTTTTATTATACATTAGAATTCTAATAATGTTCTTGGGACTGAGTGTTTATCTCTGTGACTGGAGAGAGAAGAGAGAGAGAGAGAGAGAGAGAGAGAGAGAGAGAGAGAGAGGCCAAGTAAAATACAATAATCGCTAGGTCATTTTGTTATATAAAGCTTAATAAGTAAGGCTACTAAGCTACCAAGCTGCAACTTCAATTAGCACAGTAGTGTGAAGTGAGGTGGTGTGAAAACTCTTAAGCCTAACAATGGAAGGAGAGCGCCCAGGCTTATTAAAATAACATTGCACGAAATAAGTACAAAAAACAGCTCCTCAACGACAATCCAGAGACACTATTTGCTGACTGCTACAAAGAAGGGAACGTAAGCAACTTAATTTTCCATACAGACCATCCCCTGGCACGGCACAGTGCTATAAGAGCACATTACCCGTATATCAGGAGAGAGGGTATTGGCCCAGGGTGGAAACTCAGAATACTAGACATTGAGGAAATTGAAACAACCTCTTTCAATGTGGGACAGTAATGGTGCAGGGCATTCTCATGCAGTTCCAGCAGGACTTTTACCGGATCAAAGAGCGAGCACAGCAGGAAAAGCTCCCTCTCTGTGACGACTCCCCTATCCTGAGTGAGTCTGATCATACCTCTTCAAACTGTCCTGCAGATGAGGAGAGTCCCCAACCCAGCACTGAACACACCCTGGTCCCACAACTGCACTGCTCCTCCGTCATTGAGAGGGATAAATTCACAGAGCTGGAGAGACATGGTGGAGCTCAGATATCTAGTCCACACAATCCAGACAGAGCAAACCCACAAAACAGACCAGCACAACAGCACCCACCAAACAAGACCCAGAGGGCAGAAGGTGGAGATGGACGGCCATCTGAGAGAGCTGGCTGCTCTACAGACCGAACTCAAAGAGACACCCATGGCACTGAAGGAAGAGGTGAGGAAGCTAAGGGGTGACAGAGAGCAGGACACTCTCCCAGAGAAGCCAGCTGAACAGCCCACCTCAGACCCGGACCACAACATCAACACCACAATGGGTCAAACAACACAGGACCCACCAACCCAACAGACCCCACCCCCTCCTAACAGCCCCCCTGTCAGCTCACCAACCCAACAGACCCCACCCACTCCCAACAGCCCCCGTCAGCTCCTCTGATAGCCCTCTTGACAACGCCCACACATCCACTGAGAACACACAATGCTCCTCATTGACTCAAATGGCAAATACATTCAAGTGGAGAAACTTTTTCCCTAACACAAAGTAGCTAAACTGTGGTGCCCGAACACTAGGCATGCCCTGGAGCTGTTGTCAGAGGACAGACTAGGATCCCCCAGCCACATCATAATTCACATGGGTACAAATTACCTGAGGGCCCTTCAGGAAAGGGTGGCCACAGCACACAAGGGAGTGATTGAAAAAGCTTCTTCCACTTTCCCCAACGCACTCCATCCTGCTACCACGAAAAGACATTCAACCTGCCACGATACAGAGGGTGAATGCAAGCATTTCGCGAGACTGTGCCTCAAAACCTAATGTCTACCTGGCCAACCACTCCACCCTGGAGTTGAACAGCTTTTACGACAAGGTCCACCACTACAAGGCAGCAATTCCAACTTTTGCCAGGACCCTGAAGGCCATCACCCTCAACAGTAGGCCCAGCACCTCACATAGGAGCGACAGAGCAACGGACACCCCGCCTAGACCAGAGAGATACCCTCCCAGACCTGCAAGACCCCCTCCTGAAGGACTTGCACGAGAGAACCCACTCCACAAGGACCTACACCCAGACCACAGCATCACCAGCCACACCCAACCAGCTAAGACCACCTCAAGCAAACCCTGGCCACACCCTATATAGGCCCCCCATATCAGGCCTATGCCACTTCTGCCCACCCCATGCCCCCCGCCCCTGCGGCAAGGACCTCAACATGACAGTGGAACATATGCCCAGGCAGAGCAACAGCCCAACCCCCACTATTACACCCGCCCAAGCACCATCCTGCGACCTAAGTGGTATGTATCAGATGCTCAACATGCACTGATCACACCTACTGTGACGGTCCGGGCCTAAACCACACTAAAACAACACTAGACACCTACAGTAGGTACACACATGGATTTTATCGCAGCTGAACGTCGACAGGAGTCGTCAACTGTTATTGTTTACAACAGAGCCCAGCTCCTAGATTTATCCCACGCAGTGCTGCTGCTCCCCAGGGAAAAGTTTGATATTCCGGACGAATTGAAAAGACGCGCCGTGGACGTAGGGCGGGATTGAAATGTAAGGCAAAGCGGAGGAGGTTCAAGTACAAGCCGGCTATACCATCTATTATTATGGGCAATATGAGGTGTCTACATAACAAGATGGATGAGTTGGAGGGACTTGTTCGTGGACAAAGGATTTATCAGGAAACGAGCCTAATGTGTTTTACTGAGACTTGGCTGAACGATAACATCCCCATACAGAACGTCACTATCGACGGTTTCCAGACCATCAGAGCGGACAGGGATCGCGTCTCTTCCGGTAAGAGTAAGGGTGGTGGGCTGGCTTTATTAGTTAACAACAGATGGTGTCATCCAAACCATATTACTCTTAAGGAAAAGTTTTGTAGCCCTGACATTGAGCTGTTAGCCGTTAGCCTGAGACCCTACTATTTGCCGAGGGAATTCACGGCGGCCATTGCTGTTATTGTTTACATCCCGCCCTCTGCTGACGCAAACGCAGCGTGTGACGTCATCCACTCTGTTATCGCGAGGTTACAGACAGCGCATCCCAGTGCTTTCTTTGCCATTTCGGGGGATTTTAACCATGCATCTCTCTCTTCAACGCTGCCCACGTTCAAACAGTTTGTGAAGTGCGCAACCAGGAATAATAAAACTCTGGACTTGTTATATGCTAATGTGAAGGATGCATACAACTCCACTGCACTCCCTCCCCTCGGTAGATCAGATCACAACCTTGTCCACCTCACCCCACTCTACAGGCCTTTGGTCCAACAGCAGCCTGCAACCACCAGGACTATTAGGAGATGGTCCCCGGAGGCGAATGAGGCCCTACAGGACTGTTTTGAAACAACAGACTGGGATGTGCTCTGTGAGGCTCATGGGGAGGACATCGATGGACTTAGTGACTGCATAACAGACTATATAAATGTTTGTGTAGACAACACTGTACCCACCAGGAAGGTACGCTGTTTCCCAAACAATAAACCCTGGGTCACCAGCGACCTGAAGGCCCTGCTGAATGAGAAGAAGAGGGCCTTCAAGGAGAGGGACAAGGACAAGGACAAATTGAAATGCGTCCAGAGGGAGCTGAAGTTGCGGATTGCTGAGGGGAAGAGAGTGTATAAGGAGAAGATGGAGGACAAGCTGAGGCAGAGCCAGGTGAGAGAGGTGTGGAAGGGTATGAGAAATATCACTGGCTTCAAAAAGTCAAACAGTGGGCAGACGGAGGGGACCCAGGACAGAGCCAATGAGCTGAACCAATTTTTTAACAGGTTTGATACTGGCCCTGTCCACCTCCCCTCCAGCTCCCCAGACCACACACCCTCACGGCTGTCCCACCCCCACTTTGCTCAGACAATCAGTGACCCCACCTCCGCCCCTGCTCCCCCTGGACTGATCCTCAACACTCCCCTTCCCCCCACCTCCCCAACTGGGCTGGCTTTCACCACCAACCAAGTGAAGATAGAGCTGGAGAGACTACATCAGTGGAAAGCGGCGGGCCCTGATGGCATCAGCCCAAGGGTGCTGAGGGTCTGTGCTGACCAACTGTGTGGAATACTCCAGCGTCTTTTCAACCTTAGCCTGAGCCTAGAAAGGGTCCCTGTGCTGTGGAAAACATCCTGCCTCATCCCAGTGCCCAAGAAGGCACACCCCACTGTCCTGAATGACTTCAGACCTGTAGCGCTAACATCCCACATCATGAAGACCGTGGAAAGGTTAGTCCTCGCTCACCTCAGACCCCTGGTGTGTTCATCAATGGACCCCCTGCAGTTTGCATATCAGCGCAACAATCATCTACCTTCTGCAGAGGGCCTACTCTCACCTGGACAACGCAGGTTGCACTGTGAGGGTTATGTTTTTTGACTTCTCCAGTGCCTTCAATACCATTCAGCCCCTGCTACTGGGTGAGAAGATGAGGAGGATGAAAGTGGAAGCACCCTTAGTCTCCTGGGTCACGGACTACCTGACCGGTAGGCCACAATTTGTGCGACTACAGAGCTGTGTGTCAGAACGGGCAGTTAGCAACACAGGGGCCCCCAGGGTATGGTCCTATCCCCCTTCCTGTTCACCCTCTACACCTCAGACTTCAGATATAACTCTGAAACATGCCACCTACAGAAGTTCTCGGATGACTCTGCTATTGTAGGGTGCATCAGGGGTGGGCAGGAGGAGGAGTACAGGAGCACAATCAGTGACTTTGTGTTGTGGTGTGAGCAGAACTATCACAACTCAGACAGAGACCCAAATGCAGACGCAGGAGGCAGGTAGAATGTCAAGTATGTTTTACTTTACAAAATCGGAAGGCTATATCTCGTTGTCGTAGGCAGGCAAAGGATTTGGTACACAGGCGTTCAGAGGTACAGAGACGGCAGGCAGGAATCAGGTTGTGTAAACAGGCAGGGGTAACGGTAACAGGAGAACTCAACAGACAGCAGGTATTTCTAAGTATGCGGGCACGACCTGGTGAAACACACAAGACGAACTGGCAACCAGACCAATGAACAGATACAGATTAAATACACAAGGAATAAGGGAACATAGGAAACACCTGGTAGAGGAGGAACCAGGGAGAACAGGTGAACAGAATTAGGGTATGACAAGAACCACCTTCAGCTCAACATCAGCAAAACAAAGGAGATGGTGGTGGACTTCAGGAGAACCAAGGCACAACTGACTGCAGTCCCTATACAGGGGATGGATGTGGAAATGGTTGGGCCATACAAGTTCCTGGGAGTCCATATGGACAACAGGCTGGAATGGGCCGGTAACACCGGGGCCCTGTACAAAAAGGGCCAGAGCCGACTCTACTTTCTGAGGAGGCTCAGGTCCTTCAACGTGTGCAGTAAACTACTGCATACCTTCTACCAGTCTGTGGTGGCCAGTGCCATCTTTTTTGCAGTGGTGTGCTGGGGAGCAAACATCAAAGCCGGTGATGCTTCTCGGGTAAATAAGCTGATCAGGAAGGCTAGCTCTGTCCTGGGGATGAGCCTTGACACTCTAGAGGAGGTGGCGGAGAGACGGATCCTGGCCAAACTGCTGGCCATCGTCACCCACCCTCTGCACGCTATGGTTATGACGCAGAGGAGCACTTTCAGTCACAGACTGATCCCACCACGGTGTGCCAGTGAGCGCTACAGGAGGTCCTTCCTGCCAGCAGCTATTAGACTATATAATGCCTCACCGGGGTGCCGTGCCGTCGGCAACATAGATCTGGAACTGTTGGGGTGCTAGGACCTAGTTTAACAATTATGCATCCATCCGTGAGTAACTCTGGTCCGTCAGCACTCATCCACTCAGGACCTATTTATTCATACAGGTCTGTATATACAGTGGGGAGAACAAGTATTTGATACACTGACGATTTTGCAGGTTTTCCCACTTACAAAGCATGTAGAAGTCTGTCATTTTTATCATAGGTACTCTTCAACTGTGAGTGACGGAATCTAAAACAAAAATCCAGAAAATCACATTGTATGATTTTTAAGTTATTCATTTGCATTTTATTGCATGACATAAGTATTTGATACATCAGAAAAGCAGAACTTAATATTTGGTACAGAAACCTTTGTTTGCAATTACAGAGATCATACGTTTCCTGTAGTTCTTGACCAGGTTTGCACACACTGCAGCAGGGATTTTGGCCCACTCCTCCATACAGATCCTTCAGGTTTCGGAGCTGTCGCTGGGCAATACGGACTTTCAGCTCCCTCCAAAGATTTTCTATTGGGTTCAGGTCTGGAGACTGGCTAGGCCACTCCAGGACCTTGAGATGCTTCTTACGGAGCCACTCCTTAGTTGCCCTGGCTGTGTGTTTCGGGTCGTTGTCATGCTGGAAGACCCAGCCACGACCCATCTTCAATGCTCTTACTGAGGGAAGGAGGTTGTTGGCCAAGATCTCGCGATACATGGCCCCATCCATCCTCCCCTCAATACGATGCAGTCGTCCTGTCCCCTTTGCAGAAAAGCATCCCCAAAGAATGATGTTTCCACCTCCATGCTTCACGGTTGGGATGGTGTTCTTTGGGTTGTACTCATCCTTCTTCTTCCTCCAAACACGGCGAGTGGAGTTTAGACCAAAAAGCTCTATTTTTGTCTCATCAGACCACATGACCTTCTCCCATTCCTCCTCTGGATCATCCAGATGGTCATTGGCAAACTTCAGACGGGCCTGGACATGCGCTGAGTTGAGCAGGGGGACCTTGTGTGCGCTGCAGGATTTTAATCCATGACGGCGTAGTGTGTTACTAATGGTTTTCTTTGAGACTGTGGTCCCAGCTCTCTTCAGGTCATTGACCAGGTCTTGCCGTGTAGTTCTGGGCTGATCCCTCACCTTCCTCATGATCATTGAAGCCCCACGAGGTAAGATCTTGCATGGTGCCCCAGACCGAGGGAGATTGACCGTCATCTTGAACTTCTTCCATTTTCTAATAATTGCGCCAACAGTTGTTGCCTTCTCACCAAGCTGCTTGCCTATTGTACTGTAGCCCATCCCAGCCTTGTGCAGGTCTACAATTTTAACCCTGTTGTCCTTACACAGCTCTCTGGTCTTGGCCATTGTGGAGAGATTGGATTCTGTTTGATTGAGTGTGTGGACAGGTGTCTTTTATACAGGTAACGAGTTCAAACAGGTGCAGTTAATACAGGTAATGAGTGGAGAACAGGAGGGCTTCTTAAAGAAAAACTAACAGGTCTGTGAGAGACGGAATTCTCACTGGTTGGTAGGTGATCAAATACTTATGTCATGCAATAAAATGCAAATTAATTATTTAAATATCATACAATGTGATTTTCTGGATTTTTGTTTTAGATTCCGTCTCTCACAGTTGAAGTGTACCTACGATAAAAATTACAGACCTCTACATGCTTTGTAAGTAAGTAAACCTGCAAAATCATCAGTGTATCAAATACTTGTTCTCCCCACTGTACATACTCATGTACAGTTGTTATATTATATCACATGCAATATTGTAAGTAATTATTGGACTTAACCTACATAGGCATTCACTCAGGAATGCATATTAGTATCCTGCCAGTTGCACCTTTTCTCATTGCTTTTAGTATATCGAATGTGCAATACGTGCAGTTGTCTGTAATTAAACCCTGCGCACTAAGGACTGTATTTTAAGGGAATTACTATTATTACCCCAAATGATATCATACACACATTTAGCTATTAAAGTATCTCTTCCTGTCATTTACCTGTACAGTTTGTGTAAACATGCAAGTATTCACTTATCTGTAAATATAACTGTATACCTAACTGTACAGCTAATTTAACCATGCAAAATTTTCACTTACCTGTTCATTTACCCAGTCTGTCTATTAAGTAAACTATTATTACCCTCGCTCATATCATACGCATTTTTAGCTACTGAAGTATTTCTCTGCCATCGACCTGTATAGTATAGTTAACCATCCAACATCCACTAATGTATAGTGTACATATTCAGCCAACCACCCATACTATGCAATGTCTGTTTATAGCTTTTTTTTTTGCACTCCAGATATCTTGTATTTCTATACTTTTTGTTGTAGCTGCTTGACAACTACAACAAAATCTATCTATCTATCTATCTATCTATCTATCTATCTATCTATCTATCTATCTATCTATCTATCTATCTATCTATCTATCTATCTATCTATCTATCTATCTATCTATCTATCTATCTATCTATCTATCTATCTATCTATCTATCTATCTATCTATCTATCTATCTATCTATCTATCTATCTATCTATCTATCTATCTACCGCTCATGTCTTGGCAGCAGTACTGTAGACTACTTTACCACTGACCTCAACCCAGTCTCTTAGAGCGTTCACAGTCAGTCCACTGACACCCCTACCAGATCACAGCTAAATCACACTTTACTTGAACAGAGCTATGCTCAATCATGAGGCATCAAAGCCAAAGGAACTTAATAATATTAACAAATGCTATAGATGGAAGGAAAGTAGTGTTGAAATCTACCAAAAAACAATTAGGCAACAACAAATTCAATCCCTTCTAGACAATTTCCTGGACAAAACATTTCACTGTAATAGGGAAGGTGTAAACTTGACAGTAGAAAACCTAAACAGTATATTTGACTTATCAGCTTCCCTATCAAATCTAAAAATGTCAAACAGAAAACCAAAGAAAATGAACAACAATGACAAATGGTTTGCAAAAACCTAAGAAAGAAATTGAGAAACCTATCCAACCAAAAACATAGAGACCCAGAAAACCTGAGCCTTCACAAACCCTCCAACCCAAAAAGGCCTGTGGTGTTGATGGTATCCTCAAAGAAATTATAAAATATACAGACTACTGTCACGATCGTGTGTAGAGACAGACCAAGGCGAAGCGTAGCGATAGTTCGACATTGTATTTATTCACAAATAAACTAAACTCAGTCCGAACTATACAAAACAACAACGTAAGAACAAACGTGAACCTCAACACACTTACTTTGATGATGACATAAAAGTGTGGGGTTGAGCAACTTAAATAGAATCCCCAATCAGAGACAACGTCTCACAGCTATCTCCAATTGGGGATTCAACACAAAACGAAAAACATAGATCTAGGTATCTAGATCTGTCAGGCTCTGACCATGGCCAAAAGGTACTCCCTATGGCCAGAGCCTGACAACTACAAATTCCAAATAGCTGTACATAAACTCTTTAACATGGCATATTCCCCAATATTTGTAACCAAGGACTGATCACCCCAATCCACAAGAGTGGTGACAAATTTGACCCCAATAACTACCGTGGGATATGCGTCAACAGCAACCTTGGGAAAATCCTCTGCATTGACAGCAGACTAGTTTATTTCCTCAGTGAAAACAATGTACTGAGCAAATGTCAAATTGTTTTTTTTCCAAATTACCATACGACAGACCACGTATTCACCCTGCACACCCTAATTGACAAATAAACAAATCAAAACAAAGACAAAATCTTCTCATGCTTTGTTTAGAATGAGGGTCTACTATACAAATTGATGGAAAGTGGTGTTGGGGAAAAACATATAACATTATAAAATCCATGTACACAAACAACAAGTGTGAGGTCAAAATTGGCAAAAAAACACACACATTTCTTTCCACAGGGCCGTGGGGTGAGACAGGGATGCAGTTTAAACCACACCCTCTTCAACATATATATCAACAAATTGGCGAGGGCA
The DNA here is from genome assembly GCA_023634145.1 of Thymallus thymallus. Classification (NCBI taxonomy): domain Eukaryota; kingdom Metazoa; phylum Chordata; class Actinopteri; order Salmoniformes; family Salmonidae; genus Thymallus; species Thymallus thymallus. The sequence continues at coordinate 11,675,671 of CM042379.1, forward strand.
CTAGAACAGTCTGCAGCACCCGACCTCACCCTACTAGAATCTGAAGTCAAATGTCTACTGTTTGCTGATGATCTGGTGCTTCTGTTACCAACCAAGGAGGGCCTACAGCAGCACCTAGATCAGGCGTGGCCGACCAGTCAGAGACTAAGAGACACATTTTTTACAATGTTACTGCAAAGAGCCACATCATACATACGGGGACACATGAACATCCCCCATCCCTTCCTCTCTCTCTCACACACACACCTCTGTTCAGCCAGATTTACTGTAAATGTCACACACCAACATGATAATGACAGAAATGGACACCATTTTCAACAATGTGGTTGCGCGTGTGTGTGAATGTGTGTGTTTGTGCATGCACACTTGTTTGTGTGTGTGTGTGTGTGTATATGTGTCTCCAAGCATCACTCTTAACTGCGATATGAGCTTGGCTTTCTTCAGAGGAACACTAAACCAGAGACAGACCAAAGCGAAATGCCAGTGTTAGTACCTATACAGAGACACACTCATCTCATTACCCGACATGCAAACCCAATATAACTTCAACGAGGAGACATTACAACCTCAATCAATGACAGTCTAGACAGATATAAAAATAAAACCTTACGGTTCAAGTTCCCTGATGTGAGAGGATGAATGACAGAGGAGAAAGGAGAGAGAGAGAAGGCGAGATAGAGAGCAAGATAGAGAAGGAAAGAATGAAAGAAAGGGGAGACATAAAGAGAGAGAGGACATAAAGAGAGAGAGGACATAAAGAGACAGTGGACAAAGAGAGAGAGGACATAAAGAGAGAGAGGACATAAAGAGAGAAAGGACATAAAGAGAGAGAGGGCATAAAGAGAGAGAAGACAAAGAGAGGACATAAAGAGAGAGAGGACATAAAGAGATAGAGGACAAGCTCTCACTTACAGCTGGATCTGAGTGGGAGCCCAGATTACTGCAACCATCCCCATCATGCCCCCAGGACACTGATTACACACCTGCACACTTACCCAACCAACCCCCCCGGGCCCTTTCCCCCAAACACCCCACTTGCCTATCCCGTCAGGCAGCCCTCTGCCCTGGATCTTCTCATCCACAACCCCCCTCCCAACTTGTTTATCTCCCCCCCTCCACAACACAGGAGGTTGGTGGCACCTTCATTGGAGAGAATGGGATCGTGGTAATGGCTGGAGCAGAATAAGTGAAATGGTATTAAATACATCAAACAAATGGTTTCCATGTGTTTGATGCCATTCCATTTGCTCCGTTCCAGACATTATTATGAGCCGTCCTCCCCTCAGCAGCCTCGACTGCTCCACACAGCAGGGGGTGCAGGTACAGGGGGCTGAAGTTGGTACCAGTTCCCTTGGATCTCATGCTACAAACATTGATGAAAATGTTTCCTGTCAGACATGAAGCGGCTTATTCATCACACACTCATGTCACAATCAGGGAGAAAGGGACCTTTACACCATCATTGGATAAGATCACAGCGCACCTCGTCTCCAAAATTACAGCAGAAATCATCAGACATCCGATACTCATCAAATAGAAGGTTTTATTTCATTAACACAAATAATGTCAAAAAACTCAATAACCTGTGTTTGACCTCCAAAATCGGATATTGAATGAGTCGATATCGGGACAAAGGAAATGACCATGTGATATCTGTATATTTATGATATGACCCTTTCCCCGGATATGGCCCCTTTCCCAGTGGTGGGTTAGCCTATCATCAACACACCTGTCTCTGAATCTCCTGTTTCTCTACAGTGTTGAGATATACTCACATCCCAATGATCCCCCAGAACAGACCGGCATCAGCGCCATCATCAGTGCTGCTTACACTTGCCCACAATAACTTCCTTGCTCGTCTTCAACAGACCTAGTCCTGCCTTTGTATGGGTCTGGGTCTAGGGATTTGTGTGCTCAGTCAGCAGGTACTGTAGGCAGACAGACAACCATTAGCATTTTATGATCCACCTCTGCCTCCGAACAGAGAAGTGCTGGCCTTATAATTTCTCTCTCTCTCTCTCTCTCTCTCTCTCTCTCTCTCTCTCTCTCTCTCTCTCTCTCTCTCTCTCTCTCTATCTTTCTCTCTCTCTCTCTCTCTCTCTCTCTCTCTCTCTCTCTCTCTCTCTCTCTCTCTCTCTCTCTATCTTTCTCTCTCTCTCTCTCTCTCTCTCTCTCTCTCTCTCTCTCTCTCTCTCTCTCTCTCTCGTTCTCGCTCTCTCGCTCTCTCTCTCTCTCTCTCTCTCTCTCTCTCTCGCCAAACCCACTGTCTCCTCCCTCCCTCCCTCCCTCCCTCCCTCCCTCCCTGAAGTAGCCTTGCCAAGTCCATGATGAATGGAGGCAATTTAGTGCCCGGTTCAATCAGATCCGCTTTAGCAGAAATCCGCGTAGCTGATATTTTGATGGTATCGGAGGTGGAACTGCGTTAGAGCTGTTAAATCGATAATGGCTCCCAGCATTATATTTAAGCTGACATTGCCATCGGCTGCACAAAGTCACATTGAGATAAATCCCATGCAGCCTTGTTTACAAGTTTGAACACTGGAATGTGAGATGTAATCTACACCTCGATTAAGCTGATAGAAATCCTCATTATTTAGTTTAATGATTTTCAATTTGAGCGTCACTGATTGAAGGCCTTAATGTAGTCATCATGCCCAGAGAGCAATGTTGCTATCATAGGTGGACCTAGAAAGTACTCGACCATGTGGTGTGGTGAGGAGGTTTGCCTGTACTGAACACCACCCAAAACTCTCAGTTTTCTAAGCTGTTTACCTTAAAGGTTTTTTTCTGGATACTTTGGAACATTTAAAATCCAGTGAATCACACAATGCAGACTGTCATCCACACCCACACAATATGCAGACTGTCATCCACACCCACACAGTTGAGCAGAGTGTTTATTTTACCTCTCAGTGAAGTTTCTGAGCACAGTGAAGAGCGACGATAGCATCTTTCTCCTAGTTGGGGTTCTTTTGCCTGCAGAGGAAACTATTAAAATATAAATATAAAATACAATTGAATGGTGGATGATAGTGTTTGTGTACATCTATATTTCACAGACACACACACACACACACACAGACAAACACACGCACATGAACACACAGAGAGACTGCTATAGATGAAGGCAACAGATGGACCTGTCTTCACTTGGGAAGTGGGGAGCACAGCAGTACATCGTCATATACAACACACACACACACAAACACACACACACACACGCAATCTTTTATCAGGCCATCTCTCTTGCATGCCTGACCACATCTAGCCAAGTTCCAGTGTGTGTGTGCATGTGTGTGCCTCATGGTTAGATCATGTTAGTCTGCAAGAGGTAGTCTTGTTATTCTGCTCTGTGACTCACACACCACCCCCAACACACTCCTGCAGTGGGGCAATAACACACACAGAACTTCATTTGCAAAAAATTTACATCCATATACACTGAGTGTATAAAACATTAGGAACACCTTCCTAATATTGAGTTGCACCTCCTTTTTCCCTCGGAACAGCCTCAATTTTGGGGGGCATGTCATGGAAAGAGCAGATGTTCCTAGTATTTTGTACACTCAGTATATGTTGATGAGAAGACTAGATATTGTAGGTTGTTTTCCCTTTTAGTGTAATGGTGACTCTAACCCAAATCCACAGTATTTCCATGGTAAACATAGCCTAAAGGCTAGCTCAGTTGGTAGAGCATGGTGCTTGTAATGCCAGGATAGTGGATTCGATTCCCGCGACCACCCATATGTAAAAATGTATGCACACATGACCGTAAGTTGCTTAAGATAAATGGCAAAAAGTTGGTATAAGTTTAAGTGCATAGCAATGGCACAGTACAATGACTAAACTCATTAGACATAGCTCAGCCTATCATGCAGATGCAAACAGTCACTGTGCACACAATGAAGAAGTCACCACACATTGTAATGAGGTTGCCATGCACAATGATGAAGTAATAAGACACATATTAATGAGGTCAGGGCACACAATGATGACTTTGTTAGGCACGCTGAAGGAGTCAATGCGCTCAGTTATGGCTTCCTCCAACACAGCGATGGGGTCACAACCTTTCTGAACGATACTGAGGAGGAGAGGGCTTGATTCACAAATTGTCTTTGGTTTGAGATCCAATCTAACCACTGATCGCTTTCAGTCGCTCTCTTAAGGCAGCTGATATACAAACCCTTAAAAATCTTTTTCCTGGTAACAGCGATCATCTTAGTTGCAGACGTTCTCCCTCTTCTTCCCTCTCTACTGTCCTCTCCTTTTCTCTCCAATCCACACCGCCCTGAGTGTAAAGAGCCTCATCCAAACATCTCACCAACTGATCCCTTATTGGCTCTAGTCGTCTCCCCTGTGTGCATCAACAGCTGCTCTCAAGCACCAGTCCACACTCCCATAATCAGCCCTTAGCCTTGCTCTTCCGGTCTGTATTACACACACACAGGCAGGCAGACTGGCATGCATATTCTCCCGATCTGGAATACCTATCAAATGCTGACTCCATTAACTCCCAAGAGAACTGTCATCGATTATTGTCATGGCTGTTTATTTTCCCCCCTCAAGCCAACATCACGGTCAAACTCAAGGAACTATACGGGACTTTGAGTAATCTGGAAACCGCATATCCTGAGGCTGCATTTGTTGTACCTGGGGACTTTAATTTTAAAAAGTATATCTAAGGAAATTTGTCCTGAAATTCCACCAACAGACCGCCTCTACTACAAGCGGAGAGAAGACGCTTGACCATTGTTATTCTCCCTTCTGAGATGGCTACAAGCCCCCCACCCCACTCTTTTCGCCAAATCAGATCAGGACATAGTGGAGTTGCAATTCAATGGCTCAGACACGAGACGCATCTGGCAGGGACTTCAGACAATCACGGATTATAAAGGTAAAACCATATTCAACCTCTCCCTATCCCAGTCTGTTGTTGTCCTCACTCGCTTCCATTATTCCTGTATCCAAAACACTCACCTCTGTCATCATGAAGTGCTTTGAGAGGCTAGTCAAGGACTTTACCACCTCCATCTTGTCCCACAACCTAGACCCACTACAATTTTCATACCGCCCCAACAAATCCATAGACAACGCAATCGTCATTGCACTAATGTTTTATACACTCAGTGTATATGGATGTAAATTGTTTGCAAATGAAGTTCTGTGTGTGTTATTGCCCCACTGCAGGAGTGTGTTGGGGGTGGTGTGTGAGTCACAGAGCAGAATAACAAGACAACCTCTTGCAGACTATCTGACAAGGACAAGAGGAATACCTATGTGAGAATTCTGTTAATCGACTACACCATAGCGCCCTCCAAGCTTGTCACTACTACAAGGCCCCGGGTCTGAATTCCTACCTGTGCAACTGGGTCCTAGACATTCTGACGAGCCGACCCCAGGTTGTGAAGGTAGGCAACAACACCTCCACCACACTGATCCTCAACACGGGGACCCCCAATGGGTGTGTGCTCAGCCCCCTCCTGTACTCACTGTTCACCAATGAATGTGTGGCTACGCACTACTCCAATTCAATCATCAAGTTTTCTGATGACAAGACAGTGTCATGTCTGATTACCATCAACGACGACAGCCTACAGGTAGGAGGTTAAAGCCCTGGCTAAGGAGCTGATTGTGGACTACAGGAGAAAGAAGAGGGAACGTGCCCTCATCCACATCGACAGGGCCGCAGTGAAGAGGGTCAAAAGCTTCAATTTCCTTGGTGTGCACATCTCTGAGGACCTGAAATGGTCCCACCACACTGACACTGTGGAAGGCGCAACAGAAGGCAGAACAGTGCCTCTACAACCTCAGGCGGCTGAAGAAATCCGACATGGCCCCTAAAACCCTCACAAACGTCTACAGATTGAGAGTGTTCTGTCAGGCTCCATCACTGCCTGGTATGGCAACTGCACTGCCCTCAACCACATGTCTCCCCAGAGGGTGCTGTAGTCAGCCCAACGCATCACCGGCGGCACACTACCTGTTTACAGCACTTGGTGTCAAAGAAAGGCCAAGAAGATCATCAAAGACCTCAGCCACCCAAGCTATGGTCTGTTCACTCTGCTACCATCAAGCAGACAGAGATGGTACAGGTGCATAAAAGCCGGGACCAAGAGACTGAAAAACAGCGTTTTTCTCCAGACCATGAGACTGTTGAACAGCCATCACACTCAGATAGCTCCTTTGTCCCACCCCCCACACACGCGGAGACCTCACCTGGCTTAACTGGTGTCTCCAGAGATGCAACCTCTCTCATCATTACCCAATGCCTAGGTTTACCCCCACTGAATTCTCATCCTACCATATCCCTGTCTGTACATTATGCCATCAATCTATTCTATCGCGCCCAGAAATCTGCTCCTTTAATTCTCTGTACCCAACGCACTAGACGACCAGTTCTTAAAGCCTTTAGCCGTACCCTTATCCTACTCCTCCTCTGTTCCTCTGGTGATGTTGAGGTAAACCCAGGTCCTGTAGCCCCCAGCACTACACCTATTCCCCAGGCGCTCTCATTTGTTGACTTCTGTAACCGTAAAAGCCTTGGTTTCATGCATGTTAACATCAAAAGCCTCCTCTCTAAGTTTGATTTATTCACAGCTTTAGCACACTCCGCCAACCCTGATGTCCTAGCCGTGTCTGAATCCTGGCTTAGGAAGGCCACCAAAAAGTCAACTATAATATTTCCAGTCAAGATAGAACTGCCAAAGGAGGCGGAGTTGGAATCTACTACAGAGATAACCTGCAGAGTTCTGTCATACTATCCAGGTCTGTGCCCAAACAGTTTGAGCTTCTACTTTAAAAAATCCACCTTTCCAGAAATAAGTCTCTCACTGTTGCCGTTTGTTACAGACCCCCAGCTGTGCCCTGGAAACCATATGTGAATTGATTGCCCCCAATCTATCTTCAGAGTTTGTACAGTTAGGCGACTTTAACTGGGATATGCTTAACACCCCGGCCGTCCTTCAATCTAAGATAGATGCCCTCAATCTCACACAAATTATCAAGGAACCTACCAGGTTCAACTCTAAATCCATAAACATGGGCACCATCATAGATATCATCCTGACTAACTTGCCCTGCAAATACACCTCCGCTATCTTCAACCAGGATCTCAGCGATCACTGCCTCATTGCCTGCATCCGTAATGGGTCCGTGGTCAAACGACCACCCCTTATGTTCTTTAAAAGTGCTTTCCTCACCACCTTAAATAAGCATGCCCCATTCAAAAAATGTAGAACTAAGAACAGATATAGCCCTTGGTTCACTCCAGACTTGACTGCCCTTGACCAGCACAAAAACATCCTGTGGCGTACTGCATTAGCATCGAATAACCCCAGCGATATGCAACTTTTCAGGGAAGTTAGGAACCAATATACACAGTCAGTTAGAAAAGCAAATGCTAGCTTTTTCAAATATAAATTTGCATTCTGTAGCACTAATTCCAAAAAGTTCTGGGACACTGTAAAGTCCATGGAGAATAAGAGTACCTGCTCCCAGTTGCCCACTGCACTGAGGCAAGGAAACACTGTCACCACCGATAATTGAAAATTTCAATAAGCATTTTGCTGCGGCTGGCCATGCTTTCTATCTGGCTACTCCTACCCCGGCCAACAGCTCTGCACCACCCGCAGCAACTTGCCCAAGCCCCGACTGTATTCTCTTTATATATCAATTATGTCGCTCTCGCTGCTGGTGACTCTCTGATCCATCTCTACGCAGACGACACCATTCTGTATACATCTGGCCCCTATTTGGACACTGTTACCTAACCTCCAAACGAGCTTAAATGCCATACAACACTCCATCCGTGGCCTCCAACCACTCTTAAATGCTAGTAAAACTAAATGCATGCTTTTCAATCCACCCACCGGACTATCATCATTACCCTCGACGGGTCTGACTTAGAATACGTGGACACCTGCAAATACCTAGGCATCTGGTTAGACTGTAAACTCTCCTTCCAGACTCATATTAAGCATCTCCAATCCAAAATAAAATCTAGAATCAGCTTCCTATTTCGCAACAAAGCCTCCTTCACTCATGCTGCCAATCATGCCTTCGTAAAACTGACAATCCTACCGATCCTTGACTTCGGCGATGTCATTTATAAAATAGCCTCCAACACTCTACTCAGCAAATTGGATGTAGTCTATCACAGTGCCATCCATTTTGTTACCAAAGCCCCATATACTACCGACCACTGCGACCTGTACTCACAACATATTCGTCGCCAAACCCACTCCAGGTCATCTATAAGTCTTTACTAGGTATATCCCTGCCTTATCTCAGCTCGCTGGTCACCATAGCAACACTCACCCGTAGCATGCGCTCCAGCAGGTATATTTCACTGTTCATCCCCAAAGCCAACACCTCCTTTGACCACCATTCCTTCCAGTTCTCTGCTGCCAATGACTGGAACGAATTGCAAAAATCATTGAAGCTGGAGACTACCATCTCCCTCAATAACTTTAAGCATCAGCTGTCAGAGCAGCTTTCCGATTACTGAACCTGTATACAGCCCATCTGTAAATAGCCCACCCTACTTCCTCATCCCCACATTTGTATTTATTTTTGCTCATCTGCACATCTATCATTCCAGTGTTAATGCTAATTTGTAATTATTTCGCCACTATGGCCTATTTGTTGCCCTACCTTCCTAATCGTACTACATTTGCACACACTGTACATACATTTTCTATTGTGTTATTTGACTGTACGTTTGTATATCACATGTGTAACTGTGTTGTTGTTTTTGTCGCACTGCTTTGCTTTGTCTTGGCAAGGTCGGAGTTGTAAATGAGAACTTGTTCTCAACTGGCCTACCTGGTTAAATAAAGGAGAAATAAATAAAATAAAATAAATAAAACTAGTCGGCCACCTACCTGGTACTCTGTCCTGCACCTTGAGACTAATGCCCTATCTATATAGAGTCATTGAACGCTGGTCACCTCATATTCTGTTTATATGCTGTTGCTTAGTCACTGTGTATGATAATACTCTATTCCCGACATGGCTCATCCTAACATAGCTACGATTGTACACACTGTATATCAGGCGTGACCGGAATATTGTTTAGTAGAGAGAGGGAGAGAGAGAGAGAGAGAGAGAGAGAGAGAGAGAGAGAGAGAGAGAGAGAGAGAGAGAGAGAGAGAGATAAAGAAGTGGGGGTGAGAATAAAAGCAGTAAAGAGAGCTGGCAGAATAATAGAGCATTTTTTATTAGTTAATCATTTTGGTGTGTGTTTTTGTGTGTTGCATAGCATTGAAAAGACAGTGCTGGTTGTGTATTGGGAGCAGTTATCATCCTCTACTCTCAGTGGAGCCCTTTTTGAAAGCTCCTGCATTCTATCTTCATTAACTTTGACACCCTCTTTCTCCCTCTCTCCTTTCTCTCCACTTCTAAATATTCCTCTCCCTTTCTCCCCCCCTCTCTCCCTCTCTCCTTCCCTCTCTCTCTTTCTCTTCTCTCTCCCCCACTTTCCCTGTCTCCCTCCCTCTGCCTTTCTCTTTCATCTCTCTCCCTTTCTCCCTCACTCTCCTTTTGTCTCTCCATTTCTATCCTTCCTCTCTGTTTCTGTTCCAGCCTATTCACTTCTGTGTTCATAAGACTATCTAACAGTCTGCTGGCTGAATCCTCCATTATTTACACAGTTCATCTGCTGAACAAAATGATTTTATTCGTACTGACTGGCTGTTACACCACCCACACAGAAAGACAGAAAGACAGGTTGCCCTGTTATTTGGGCAGGCTCAATTACAGATCAACAACAGCAGCAAAGAGGTAGATACATTGTCACAATCCTGCCAAGTTCATTCTCAAAATATCTCCATACTCTAGTCTCTACTTCCACTATCTGGCTGCCACTCTATAGGGAACCCACAGTTCAGTTCCAGGGTTCTGCTTGGCAATAGCCATGATCAGTTGCCATGGACAGCTCCAAGCCTGCCAACACTTGTATTCTAAAGAAAATGTGTGGGGTGGCTTTAGCTGAAAGGTTGGATGGATAAATGAGGTTGGTTGGATAAATGGATGAATCAGCAATAGTTGGATGGATGGATAGATGGATAAATGGATAGATGGATAGATGAATGAACAAGGAAGGATAGATAGATCTAGGGAAGGTTATTGAAACCCATGTTATTTTATGCTAAACGATCACAAGACTCTCAACAGTAAGCACACTAACGACATCATAAGCAAGGGAAACAAGGTATGGTGGGAGAGAAGTACCTTTTGTTAAATGGAACAGTGTTGTTATGTGATGACCTAGTGTGCTGTAATCCCCACCGCCACTTTTGGATGACCCTTAGTGACCTCATGTTCAAAACTCATTAAACACTTGAATTGTTGTGTGGTTTTATCACAGGACACCAAAAAAAAGGCTGGGTTGGAAGACTTGGGCTGGGGATTGGTCTGGGTCTAGGCTGGGGCTGAAGTGAACTGTGAGCATAACTGAGCTGAACTGAGCTGAACTGAGCTGGGATGAGCTTGGTCTCAGATCTCTATCTAGCTGAGTGGCTAGAACTGCTTCAATGTGCCTTGGCATAGATTCTGCAAGTGTCTGGAACTCTATTGGAGGGATGCGACACCATTGTTCCACAGGAAATTCCATAATATGGTGTTTTGTTGATGGTGGTGGAAAATGCTGTCTTAGACGCCACTGCAGAATCTCCTATAAGTGGTAAATTGGGTTGAGATCTGGTGACTGGCTATTTTCAAAATCACTGAGGTCTCTTCTTTTAGCCACGGTAGCTAAAATAATGGTCAACTGGGCATTTTTATACATGACCCTAAGCATGATGGAATGTTAATTGCTTAATTAACACAGGTACCACACCTGTGTGGAAGCACCTGCTTTCAATATACTTTGTATCCCTCATTTACTCAAGTGTTACCTTTATTTTGTCAGTTACCTGTATGCTGTGGTGGAAAACGTACCCAATTGTCATACTAAAAGTAAAGATACCTTCATAGAAAATCATTCAAGTAGAAATGAAAGTCAGTATTTGGTTTTAAATATACTTAAGTATCAAAAGTAAATGTGATTGCTAAAAGTCTAAATCATTTATAATTCCTTATATTAAAGGGACATTGCAAAAAAATCTACTTCATATTCACCATCTCCAGCACCACCTCGACATCAGCATATATGAAAATGTTTCTATGTTTTTGGTAAAAAAAATATAGAGGAAGATAAGTGTTTCCAATGACATTGTCAACCAATTAGTAGACAATAATTTTTACTTTTTTACTTAAGTACTTTACATCACTGACTGCATGTATGCTGCTATTTTGGCCAGGTTTATATTGGAAAATAGATGTTTAATCTCAATGAGACTAACCTGGTAAAATAAAGTTTTATATGAATAAAATAAGTCCAAAATGTCCGCCCCATATTGTATTCCTACCCTAAACATGGGCCAACTAGCTCTCGTTATGTCAGTCAAAACATATTAGCCTCTGGCCATGCAATACTGTCTATACTGTATGCTCTGTCTACCCTCAACAGGAGAGTGAAAGGAGGGTGTGAGAGAGAGAGTGCAAAAGATAGAGCCTGCAACTCAACAGCAACAACATCAACAACAACAACAGAGCCATAACTGTCATGGCCGCCCTTCACAATGGAAAGTGTTTGTGGCAGACAAGCAGTCTGTGTGTTGACAGGTTGAACATGAGATGAGTTTCTTCGTGATGCAGGAAGCTTGTCTATCCTGTCAGACTCATTATCTTCACATAACCACTAGACTCCTCCTCCTCCCTCTCTCCTTCCTTGCTTCTCTCCTATATGCAGTGCACACCTGACATGCTCTGTGTGTGTATTAATTAAAGAGATTTCTAAATTGGGTTATTGATTATGTGTCTGGCTGCCCATGAAGGACTGTGTGCTTTTCTTTAGGAATCAGATCTGGGCTAGTGTGTTTTTTGGTCTGGCTGTGTGGTATTTATCAACACCACTAACTCCTGTGAGTTCCTTTGTTTGTGCATGTGTGTGTGTATGTGTGTGTGTGTGTGTGGTGTGTGTGTGTGTGTGTGTGTGTGTGTGTGTGTGTGTATGTGTGTGTGTGTGTGTGTGTGTGTGTGTGTGTGTGTGTGTGTGTGTGTGTGTGTGTGTGTGTGTGTGTGTGTGTGTGTGTGTGTGTGTGTGTGTTTGTGTGTGTGTGCGCTTTAGCTGTGAGAACACTGTGTGAGAATCATTGTCTGTAGATGGACAGTTTGGCTCTTCTCTCTGTGTTTGCGGGCACACGAGTATGTGTGTACAACCCATTCTCTCAGTCTAGACGTCAATATACTGACATAAAAGCCAAGGTGTATGTGTATGTGTGTGCGCAGTCGTCTAGGTGTTTGCTGGCATCCCACGGTAAATTGAATTTCTAACTCGCCGTAAGAACATTAAAGAAGGCGCATGATTGACCTGAAGCCGTGAGAGCACTGATGTCTGGAACTCAGGTGGTCTAGATCTTATCATTTAGCTATTATATTGTGTTGGTGTGGTACATACCCTCAGGCTTTCAGTACTCTCTGGCTTTGTGTGAACAATAAAGAATATTGGAGAAGAGATTGCAAGAAATAACAAAAAACAACATGTGCTCTAACTCACACAATGCTCTTTCTGTGGTTTTCTCTCTCTTTACCTCCATCCATCTCCATCCGTATTTTCCCTCTTTCACACTCTGCCATCCTCTCTCTCATCCCACACGCACAGTGGGGAAGGACAGGCTTTGCTTTGCTCCAGCTGCTCCTGCTGGCTCTGGGCAAACGTACATTAATGTCTCCTTACAGTGGACTAACGTTACATCAACATCTCTCTATAGTGGACTAACGTTACATCAACATCTCTCTACAGTGGACTAATGTTACATCAACATCTCTCTACAGTGGGCTAACACAGAACCGACATGACATAAATGTCTCCAGCACGGAGCTAATGTTAGTTTTACAACTGCTAATGTTAAGCTAAGACCTGTGGGAGGATTGAGGCATTTGCCTTTCAGAGTTGCTCAGTGTCTTGCCAGAGAGCCAGATTGCCTATGGAGTGAGGAAGTGCTGCTACCGTTTACCATGTTCATCTACTGACATAACCAAGGCCGTCAGGTTAAAAGTGTTTTGCTGTTTACTGGCCTCAGTAGCCTTTTATGTACATACTGTAGCATCTTACACTTGTCTCCTGTCTGGAGGGGATATGTTGACGCAAGGTGTAAAAAAAAAGTCTGAGATTTACATGTATAGGGAAGTTATGTAAGATCTTCTTCGCAATAGATGAGTAAAAACGGTTGTGTCATTGGTCTGTGTGTATGGGTGCGTGTGTGGGGGGGTTTCTGTGTGTCTACATACGTGAATGCTTGTTTGTGTATGTACATGCTTGTGTGCCTGCGTGTGTGTGTGTGTTTCCCCGATTGACACTTAAGCACACACAGAGGACCAGCGGGCCTCCTCAGGCTTATGAAACAGTCCCCCCTCCGGCCCAGCTACAACCCCCTTCACACCAGCCTGCCCTTTCACTGGATACAAATGGATTTCTCTCCGAGGGCTACTGACCTTTAGAGTAATATTCCCCAGAGAGAGAGAGAGAGAGAGAGAGATAGAGAGAGAGAGAGAGAGAGAGAGAGAGAGAGAGAGAGAGACCAGGCTGGACTTTAACATTGGATCCCTCTGTCTGAGTAACCTCTACAGTATATAGAATAGACCTACCTACTGGGCCTCACCTGAGGTAACAGGTGAGACAGAGAACCGAGACATCCATTAGACAGGTGGATTAGGCGAGAAGAGGACAGTGAAGGGAGAAGTGGAGAGGAGAGGGAGGTAGATGAGAGGAGAGGAGAGGAGAGGAGAGGAGAGGAGAGGAGAGGAGAGGAGAGGAGAGGAGAGGAGAGGAGAGGAGAGGAGAGGAGAGGAGAGGAGAGGAGAGGAGAGGAGAGAGGAGGAGAGGGGAGGACAGGAGAGGAGAGGGAAGGTAGAGAGGAGGAGGAGGGGAGGGGATGGGAGAGGAGAGGAGAGGAGAGGAGAGGAGAGGAGAGGAGAGGAGAGGAGAGGAGAGGAGAGGAGAGGAGAGGAGAGGGGAGGGGAGGGGAGGGGAGGGGAGGGGAGGGGAGGGGAGGAGAGGAGATGAGAGGAGAGGAGAGGAGAGGAGATCTGTAAGACTTGCATTGTCATTAGTCTGTGTTCTGATGAATGAGTAAGTGTGTATGTGTGTATACGTGTGTATTTGTGTGCTTCTCTATTTTTAGCTCGGGCTGACGATGTATCCATCTGTCGCCAAACAAAACAAACAACGCAGGTCCCCCAGACCCCCCCCCCCCCCCCCCCCCCCAACCCCCCCACCGCCTTCAACCTCCTTACAGAAGGCCAGTTGGATCAATGGGAAGAAATTACAGAGTAAATTGTACTCACAGCAAAGTGACCTTCAGACAGTGACTGTGAGGGACTGAGAGGCCTACAGCCTGTAGCCTGAACACTGCCACTGCCAGACAGGTGGTACAGAGAAGGAGGTGCAGCGAACACAGTTTACAGAACAGATACAGCACACAGCACAGATAGACCAGAGATATCACTGATCACACACAGCACAGCTGATCACACACAGCACAGCTAACACAGGCTACTGCAGAAATATACGCAAATGTTGGATTTGAGATCAAATGTTTCATAGATAGAAAGATAGATAGATAGATAGATAGATAGATAGATAGATAGATAGATAGATAGATAGATAGATAGATAGATAGATAGATAGATAGATAGATAGATAGATAGATAGATAGATAGATAGATAGATAGATAGATAGATAGATAGATAGATAGATAGATAGATAGATAGATAGATAGATAGATAGATAGATAGATAGATAGATAGATAGATAGATAGATAGATAGATAGATAGATAGATAGATAGATAGGTATGTATGTATGTATCTAGTCCCCCTATTTGAAGGTGCACTATAAGCTAACACAAAGCCTGGGTGTTTCCGTTGACACCTGTGCAGCACATTTCCATAACATGTCATGTGTAGCCAAGTCAGAGCGCCTGTTCTGTTAGGGAGCCAGTGGCCGTGACCCAAATGGCACCCTATTCCCTATATAGTGCACTACGTTTGACTGAAGTCCTATGGGCCCTGGTCAAAAGGTGTGCACTATAAAGGGAATATGGTGCCATTGGCTAAATGAGTGGAGGCAAAGAGCCCATATTGAACCTGTAATGGCCCATTATGGCCCACTGTATGCTTGTATCACCAGGAGATATGGCCCATTGGAGTGGCTACATATACAGTAGCTTATCTACACAGTGGGTCTTATTATTTTTTAATGACATGGCACAGAACACTGAGTGTGGGTGCCCATGGGCCATGACCTCCAGGGGACCCCCATTGATCTCCAGGGGACCCCCCTCTCACTCAGATATCATATGACATGGCATAAGTCATGGCAAAGTGAGAAGAACTGCAAAATGTTCACCTCTACTCAGCAAATTGGATGTAATCTATCACAGTGCCATCCGTTTTGTTACCAAAGCCCCATATACTACCCACCACTGCGACCTGTATGCTCTTGTTGGCTGGCCCTCACTACATATTCGTCGCCAAACCCACTGGTTCCAGGTTATCTATGTCTTTGCTAGGTAAATCCCCGCCTTATCTCAACTCGCTGGTCACCATAGCAACACCCACCCATAGCATGCGCTCCAGCAGGTATATTTCACTGGCCACCCCCAAAGCCAACACCTCCTTTGGCCGCCATTCCTTTCAGTTCTCTGGTGCCAATGACTGGAACGAATTGCAAAAATCCTTGAAGCTAGAGGTTCCTATCTCCCTCACTAACTTTAAGCATCAGCTGTCAGAGCTGCTTATCGATCACTGCACCTGTATATAGCCCTTCTGTAAATAGCCCACTCTACTACCTCATCCACATATTTATTATTTTCGCTCATTTTGCACTACAGTATCTCTATTTGCACATCATCATTTGCACATCTGTCACTCCAGTGTTAATTCTAATTTGTAACTTATTTCGCCACTATGGCCTATTTATTGTCCTACCTTCATAACCTTTCTGCATTTTGCACTACACTTGCACACTCTGTATATAGATTCTCTATTGTGTTATTTGACTGTACGTTTGTTTATTCTCATGTGTAACTCTGTGTTGTTTTTTTTGTCGCACTGCTTTGCTTTGTCTTGGCCAGGTCGCAGTTGTAAATGAGAACTTGTTCTCAACTGGCCTACCTGGTTAAATAAAGGTGAAAAATAAAAAAATAAAAAATGAAAATAGGATTTTGAATGGGACTGGGAGGGCGCAGCCATTGGTGGGCCTGGGAGGACATAGGTCAACCCACCCCTACTGGGGAGCCAGGCAATCAGAATGAGTATTTCCCCACAAAAGGGCTTTATTACAGACAGAAAAACTCTTCAGTTTCATCAGCTGTCCAGGTGGCTGGTCTCAGGTGACCGCGCAGGTGAAGAAGCCGGATTTGGAGGTCCTGGGCTGGCGTGGTTACACGTGGTCTGCGGTTGTAAGGCCAGTTGGACGTACTGCAAAATTCTCTAAAACAACGTTGGAGTCGGCTTATGGTAGAGAAATTAACACACAGTCGGCATGCCAATTGCGCGCTGCCTCAAATTTGAGAGCTTTGTGGCATTGTGTTGTGTGACAAAACATTTTGAGTGGACTTTTATTGTACCCAGCACAAGGTGCACTGCATGTAATGATCATGCTGTTTAATCAGCTTCTTGATATACCACACCTGTCAGGTGGATGGATTATCTTGGCAAAGGAGAAATGCTCACTAACAGGGATATCATAAGATATTTTTGCATATGGAAAATATCTGGGACCAACACTTTACATGATGCTTTTATATTTTTGTTCAGCATAGAATATATTTGTGTATGACAGTATCCAATTTGTATAGGACTGAATAGGCAACGTAGTTTGTGGTATACAAGAGCAACAGGATGTATTAACTGCTGGTCTCCCATATAAGGTGGTTAAGTACATGTATTTCCAATCTTCTTCTGTCCAGTGTCTGTGTTCTTTTGCCTATCTTAATCTTTAATTTTATTGGCCAGTCTGAGATATGGCTTTTTCTTTGCAACTCTGCCTAGAAGGTCAGCACCCGGAGTCTCCTCTTCACTGTTGACGTCGAGACTGGTGTTTTGCGGTTACTATTTAATGAAGCTGCCAGTTGAGGACTAGACACTCTAATGTACTTGTCCTCTTGCACAGTTGTGCACCGGGGCCTCCCACTCCTCTTTCTATTCAGTTTCCGCTGTTCTGTGAAGGGAGTAGTGCAATTTCTCGCATGGAATAGCCTTCATTTCTCAGAACAAGAATAGACTGATGAGCTTCAGAAGAAAGTTATTTTTTTCTGGACATTTTGAGCCTGTAATCGAACCCACAAATGCTGATGCTCCAGATACTCAACTAGTCTAAAGAAGGCCAGTTTTATTACTTCTTTAATCAGCACAACAGTTTTCAACTGTGCTAACATAATTGCAAAAGGGTTTTCTAATGATCAATTAGCCTTTTAAAATAATAATATGTAGATATTCCATAAAAAAATCAGCCGTTTCCAGCTACAATAGTCATTTACAACATTAACAATGTCTACACTGTTTTTCTGATAAATGTGATGTTATTTTAATGGACAAAAATTTCTAAGTGACCCCAAACTTTTGAATGGTAGTGTAACTGTAGTATAGGCTACTGTAGTATTTACTGTAGTGTTTTTGCAGAAATGACTGTTAAAATATAGTGTTTTTGCGGACACTGTATTGTTTTTGGGGACATTACCGTAATATTTACTACAGTATTTTTTGCTCATAACACTGTAGTATTAACTGTAGTATTCTACAGTATATTACAATATTCTATAGTAAGTACTACACATGATTGAGGGATAGTATATTTAAGCAGTGCTTTTTACTTAGGAGTGGCTTCCGTCTGGCCACTCTACCATAAAGGCCTGATTGGTGAAATGCTGCAAGAGATGGTTGTCCTTCTGGAAGGTTCTCCCATCTCCACAGAATAACTCTAGAGCTCTGTCAGTGACCATCACCTCCCTGGCCAAGGCCCTTCTCCCCCAATTGCTCAGTTTGGCCAGGCGGCCAGCTCTAGGAAGAGTCTTTGTGGTTCCAATCTTCATCCATTTTAGAATGATGGAGGCCACTGTGTTCTTGGGGACCTTCAATGCTGCAGACATTTTTTGGTACCCTTCCCCAGATATGTACCTCGACTAAAAGGAATGCAAATTGGCAAAACATAAAATTCAACAATTCTGAAAGTGTGTGAGCGTGTGTGTGTCTGTGTTGAATTTAAGGCCGCAGGAGGCTCAGGGAAAGCACGGGGGAGCAGGAGTGTTGAATTAAGACTTCAGAAGCGTCACATCCCTCATTAAACATGAAGCAAGGAGACGTCAGGGGCCTCAGCGGACGACACACACACACACTTAGGCTTTAGTTTATCCACTAGTCATTTCAGTGACGGATAGCAGCAGAAAATGCTACACGATGACCACAGCTCAATGGCTTTAGTTAAATAAAGGTTAAATAAAATGGCTTTGAATACTTTCCGAAGGCACTGTACTAACTACAGCATTCTATAGCAGTAATGGGCAACTCCAGTCCTTGGCGGCCTGATTCGTGTCACCCTTTTGCCCCAGCTCCAGCTAACACACTTAACTCCAATAATAAACTAATCATGATCTTCAGTTTAAAATGCAATTAGTTTAATCAGCTGTGTTTGCTAGGCATGGGGCAAAAGTGTGACACCCCTTCGGCCCCTGAGGACTGGAGTTATCCATCCCTGTTGTATAGTAAGGATCACATGATCAAGGGATACTACAGTTTGGAGTATAGTATTCTACAGTATACTACATAATTCTATAGAATGCTATAGTAAGTGCTTTAGTAAACTAGAATATGGTGAGTTTTTGTGTGTGTCCGGCAGTCTGCCATGCTTTCCTGTAATACTACAGATCAATTATTCCCAGGCATTCCATTAATAATCCAGACAGTTTGTCCCAGTGGGAGAAGATGCTGGGAACAGCTCTTTCTCTCTCTCTCTCTCTCTCTCTCTCTCTCTCTCTCTCTCTCTCTCTCTCTCTCTCTCTCTCTCTCTCTCTCTCTCTCTCTCTCTCTCTCCCTCTCTCTCTCTCTCTCTCCAAGGTAAGTGCCTGGATTGAAATAATTTAAAATAGCTTAGCTGTGCTTGATTGAGCGTGCCTGTTGCAATGGAACCAATAGGAACGTCCCAAACCCAATGGAGCCAACAGGAAATTCCCACACCCAATGGAACCAAACTCTGCCTATCTGGTACTCCACTCAGGCTTCACCCACTGGTAGCATTTTATTAAACCTTTGTTTTTGTTTTTTTGTTTCCCACAAGTATCTTATGAGCATAATGTGATGGAGGTTTCTGTACGGCATAGAAATCCATTGATCCATTCAATTAATTGAGAGATGAAGTGGCATTAAAAATGTATTCTTCTCTTGTGTGGGCATTCTACTTCAGACATGAGACAGACAGTGAACAGGTAGATGCACAAGAAAAATGAAATAAATTCTGTATGTGTGGCAACAAACTACTTTCAAAGACTAATAAAGTTAGCACTTAGAGTGAAAGCAGGGGAGGGCAGCACAGAGAGAACAAGAAAGAGATAGAGTTGAGTAGATCCAACTCTCGCATCGCAGGCAGCTCATCTTGAAAGAGAAATCGATCAAAAGATATGGAGTGCGGTGGGATCCCCTCGCTATGTGTATTATGAATAAAGCATTAGACATAATACCGTCTGTCTTTCAAAAGGAGCTTTTTCATCGTCTGGGTAGAAAATAGAGAAACCCTGTCACGGATCTGTGCAATAAGTGACCAAGGCACAGCGCACCTGATGTTCGACATCATTTTATTACAGACTGCGAACTTCACAAAAAAACAATAAACAATGCAAAACAGAACAGAACACTACAATGAACCACAAATCCTGTGTGGAAACATACATACTAAATAGGGTCCCCAATTAGGGACAACGCATAGCAGCTGCCTCTAATTGGGGACCAACACAAAACCACCATAGAGAATAACAGATAACTGCTGTCAGGCCCTGACCATAACCACCATAGAATAAGCCAGAGGCTTCCCTATGGTCAGAGCCTGACAAACTCATCCTCCATTGCCAGGTGCTTTTTCTACCCCTACTCCCCTAAAGATGAAAAGGCACATTACAATACAGTACCAGGCTAGCTTTAGCCAGAGAGAAGATTAGCATTAGCATCCACTCTTATTAAACCAGGGAGAGGATTGCCTTAGCATTAGCGCTTCCATTCTCAACAATTTCTGATCTAAGGACACTTTTTTTCTTCATCTATTCATAGTCAAATAGATGAATTGATTACATGTATTTTGCTCATTATCAACCGGCTCGACCACGCGTGTGCTGCTTTAACAAGTTCGTGAGCAGGGGCCCGGCCCAGACCTCGTTAAGGAGAGCCTTAATTGCTGAGTCTCACCATCACGCTTCGTGTCTGCAAACGGTCTTCAAAGCGCTGCTGCGCTGACTCACCCTGTCCCTCTCTGGACTGGAACCCCCACACACACATTATACAGTCATACACATGTCACACAACACACAAAGGTACACACATAAACGTGTACATCTATGCATACACACTCACATAGAACCATACATCCTCATATTAAAGCTGCACATACGGCCGTCATGGCCTATAATTTCCTCTCTCCCTGTACACCCAGTCCCGCTCTGTTCTTTTTTCCTCCATACTCATACAATCCCCTATCTCTTCACTCCTCAACTCACTGGAAAGCAGGAAGAGTGCTGGTGGCAGTGTGATAATGACTGTAGTAGATAGGTAGGTTGAGTGCAGGCATTACTTTCGCTCCATGTATATTACGGCTTTATGTGTGAATTCAAAACAAAACAAGGCTTTTTTTTTTACTCAAGTCGCCAAGGAATTAGCACTAAAAGGAATTCAAATTGGCAAAGCATAAAATAAAACAATTGATAAACACTTCTGAAAGTGTGCGAGCGTGTGTGTGTCTGTGTTGCATTAAGGCTGCAGGAGGCTCAGGGAAAGCACGGGGGAGCAGGAGTGTTGAATTAAGACTTCAGAAGCGTCACATCCCTCATTAAACATGAAGCAAGGAGACATCAGGGGCCTGAGCGGACCACACAGACACACACACACACACACACACACTTTGTTTTGATCATTCTTTTGCACTTTTAGACCCTAGCCCTATATCACAGAGCCATCCTGTACTTTGATGTTTTGAACGGTCACTCTCGCCTTCAGTTTCAATGGGCATGACACCTCTAGTGAGGTGACGTCTTGCCCTCCTCCACCCCTCTCTGTTACAGAGCTGTGTTTATCACATTTGGGTTCAAATACTATTTGAAATAATTTCAAATACTTTATATGAGCTTGCCTGGTTTTATGAAGATAGTATTTGAACCCAGGTTAGGCATTTAAGAAGTCCAGCGCAGGGTCACAAACCTAACGATTGGACCTGATACATTTTCTGCTCTGTCAACATTCATTAGACAGCAGCTGCTTCTCCTCCTAACCATGTGACAACAGGAGAAGGCGACCTGAGACTGAACCTCATAAAGACAGATCTGAGACCAGGGTTAACATAACTGTAAGACACAGAGACACAAATGGATGGAAGGAGGGGGAGAAGAGAAGGGAAGGGAAGGGAAGGGAAGGGAAGGGAAGGGAAGGGAAGGGAAGGGAAGGGAAGGGAAGGGAAGGGAAGGGAAGGGAAGGGAAGGGAAGGGAAGGGAAGGGAAGGGAAGGGAAGGGAAAAAGAGGACGAGAGAGAGAGAGAGAGAGAGGGCGGAGAAAGGGAGATGGGGGAAAGGGAGGGCAGAAAAGAGAAAGAGATGGAGATAAGAGAACAGAAAACAGGATATAATTTGCATGGAGAAGACATTACAGTAACAAGGCAACAGATGAGCAGATGGGCATTTTGGGCAGAATTCTATCATTGCTATTGACTTATTTGACCATGGACTTGTATAATGCCTATCATACAGGTACATTGCACCACAAGCCACATTATGAATAGTACAAATGCTGTATTTCTCCAATGATCTGAACCAGTGCAATAATCGGTAACGCTTTACAGTCCTTATAGAGTGTTGGGCCCGTAACCGAAAGGTTGCTGGGTCGAATCCCCGAGCTGACAAGGTAAAAATCTGTCGTTCTGCCCCTGAACAAGGCAGTTAACCCACTGTTCCTAGGCCGTCATTGTAAATAAGAATTTGTTCTTAACTGACTTGCCTAGTTAAGTAAAAGTAAAAAAATAAATGCATGCATTCATAAAGTCTTTATAACAGCTATATAACACGTCATAAGTAGTTTTAAATAGTTATAAGTAATGGCATAAGATGCTATAAAACTAGTATAGATTACTGGTCATCCTCTTGTCCTATGCTCTAATGTCAACTGTTAATAACAACTGCTATTACACAGTCTGCGTGACAACTTGTGGTGCCAGGACAACAACCTCTCCCTCATCGTCAGCAAGACAAAGGAGCTGATCATGGACTACAGGAAACGGAGGGCCGAGCACGCCAGATCCACATCGACGGGGCTGTAGTGGAGCGAGTGCTTCAAGTTCCTCGGTGTCCACATCACTAAGGAATGAACATGGTCCACACAAACCAATACTTTTATGAAGAAGGCACGACAACACCTCTTCCCCTTTGGGAGGCTGAAAAGATTTGGCTTGGGCCCTAAGATCCTCAAAAAGCTATACAGCTGCACTACTGAGAGCATCTTGATTGGCTGCATCACCACTTTTTTGTAAAAAGATTCCAGCCAGACAAGTCATAGACTGTTCTCTCTGTACCAAGGCTGGAACCTACAGGACCCTGAACAGCTTCTCCCCCCAAGCCATAAGACTGGTAAATAGTTACCGGGACTATGTGCATTGACCGTTTTTGCAGTAACTCTTTTGAATCATCACATACGCTACTGATACTGTTTATCATCATCCTGATGCCTAGTCACTATACCTATATGTACATACAGTTTCTACCTCAATTACCTCTCACCAATGCACATCAACTTGGTACTGGTACCCTGTGTATATAACCAAGTTATCATTACTCATTGTGTATTATTCCTTTATATTTATTGATATATTTTTCTCTCTGCATTGTTGGGAAGGGACTGTAAGTAAGCGTTTCACTGTTAGTCTACACCTGTTGTTTACAAAGCATGGGGCAAATACATTTGATTTGAATTTATTACATACGTGTCTACATACCAGATGTTATAACATTTACCAAACTCTGTGTCACATTATTTGGAATGGGCGTCATAACCATGTCATACGCCGTTATAGAGTGCACACAGACACCTTAAATGGCATTCATTTGAGGTGTTATGAAACAGTTATGAATGTGAGGCACAACAGGATTTGTGACAGCTGTGAAAAAAGGAAGTTGTGCAGACTACAGTACAAATTACATAAATGGGTAGTAAGCTAGTTCACTAAATAATTAACTTTTTTTTATTTTACTAGGCAAGTCAGTTAAGAACAAATTAATATTTACAATGACAGCCTACATTGTTCTACAGGGTCAGCCATAGTAGTACCATGCCCCTGGAGCAAATTAGTGTTAAGTGCCTTGCTCAAGGTCACATTGACAGGTTTTTCATCTTGTCGGCTCAGGTATTCGAACAAGTGACCTTTCGGTTACTGGCCCAAGGCTCTAACCACTGTACTGTGTTCTGGGAACAGTAACATGTAACTCTGGGAACAGATTTGGAGAGCCCTGTACTATACAGCCCTGCTGTATAGTCATTTGACAGTATTGCCACTCGCTAGCTAGCCATTCATTCATTCACCCGTAGGGCCCTGACATGAGCATGAGCAGCTCCACTGTGCCCCCATTGATGCAATCTAGCTAAGTAGGTAGAGCTAGTGCTAGGTAAGTTAGTTAGAATCCCAAATTCTTACAGGAGGAATCCCAAATTATAAAGCTGACTTTACAGCACGTCACACAGTACATTCTCTTTCACATACACTTTAAACGCAATTGCTTTTTCCTCTTAACACACATTGTTTAACTCAATCTAAGCAACGTTAGCTTATCCATGTTATTTGCTGTTGGTTTGCCGTGGGCTGATCATCTCTGTCACCGTTGCAGTTAGACAGGACCCAAGGCGCAGAGCTGTGGTGCAAAAACATACCTTATTTAAGGTAAGAATAATCCCAAAACCAACAAATGGTGGGACAGCAGCCATGACCAGGCCTGAACACACACAAAAACCCACAAACACAGTTGAGAATAACTCATACTTAAATAGGCTCCCCAATTAGAGGCAATGCGGCGCAGCTGAACATAGAATTTCCAGAGAGGTCTCTGGACACTAAACCTGAAAACATAAAGGTTTCCAGAGACCTCTCTGAACATAAATCTTTACAAGCTCCCTTCTCATGTGTTGTCGTTATGAACTCCCACCCTTCTTATTACGATTTCACCGATATGAATCGCTGAACAAGAGCTCTAAATAACTTTTAATTGGATCTGCAAACTGTATATTTGTGTCAGTGCATCATGTAGTTGAAACGTCTAGGACAGTTTGCAGATCCAATTAAAAGTTATTTAGAACTATTGTGCCAGCGAAACATATAGCTGAAATTGGAAGAATAAAACTGAGACTAAAATCCAACCGTAGAGACAAAGAGAGGACTAATATTTTGTAGCTGTGCCATCTGTGACAGGATGGGCAATGCTATCTCCATTTTAAAGTAGTGCATTTTCTTCACGATTGGCTGATCCTTCCTGATGACCTGGTTGCACATAAATCCAAAAGGGTCACCAGGAGGGATCAGCCAATTAAGTTGGAAGTCCCACCCAGTTGACTACATTAAAATGGTGGAAGCCCTCAATGGCGCTGCCCATGCTAATTTAGCCTTTTGGCCACTAGAGGCCTCTATCATTCTCTGTTTATCTACCTAATTTTCTAAAGCTTTTAAAACACAGAGGCCAAAAGTGTAAACTATGGATGCAACTTCCTCCACACTCGCGCATTATCATAATTAATTTGCACGCCACTAGAAATCAAAATGCGCTACGCTAAACTGCAGAGAAAAGACCCATAACTGATCCAAATGGTTGCCCAATCAGATTCAGTTATTGCGAAATGAATATGCATTCAAAACTGAACGTTTTTTTTACGGTTATTAAAATGTACTTACTCCCAAAAAATGTTTTAAACATTCTTCACTACATTTAGTTGTTGTAGACTAAGTAGGATAAATGCATTATCCCTTAATAACGGAATCAATAGGGTAGCTTTTCGAGCTGCATGCCTGAGGACTGGGAGCGCAGCCTCAGGAGCACACATATTTTGTAATCTGATCAACTTTTCTTCTTTCGCTGTGTAAATTGACTGGATATATTAACTGCAGTATTAAAGCCTAACGTTGAGTTTATGAATTATGGGCTAATATGCATATGCTTCTAGCTTAGGCTATGGGCTACATCTTGAGCCTGTTTGTCTTCATTGCTCTGTTGTGCAATTATGCACCATGGCCTCTCCGCTGCCCCAGGAAAAGTCAGACTACAAAAGCTTGTTTGACACTTATTTCAACTTATTTTCTTTACTAACAGCCTATTGGAGGAGAGATGCATGCTTGCTCTTGCTTGCTGAATTTAAAATAGGCTACAGCATTAAGAATGGGTAGGGAGTTGGAAAGCATAAACCCATATTTTCCTATAGGCATATCTCTAAGCTCTTAGATTGCAATATCTACTAAGCTAACATATGACATTAAAAGATGGTCATAACATGGGTCATTTAGCCATTTGATTTTGAATTTTAGGACCCTTGTAGGAAAAAATATATATTTAACAAAAGGATTTGATGAAACATTGAATTTGGCCTTTACTGCTATAGTCCATAGAGACGCATTGAACAACACATTTGTAGATGGCAAAACAGACAGTCAAAAACTAAATCTTAAGGAATAACGTTTTGAAGTGTCTGTCCTAAATCTGAGAGAAATCTTGATCCACGTTTGATCATGTTATTCCTGGCATATTTTACATATGCTGGTCTACCTTCAGAGGACTCCCCTGAAGCTTGTGTGCGTCTTAGAGGAGAACAACCGACACGGTATTGGTGACATATTATTGGTGACATATTAGTTTGTAGCTCCAACGGTTCTGTCTGGACAGTCGGTTTTCTGAGAAGAGCTCTTCGAAATGAGGACATCTGGGACAGAGAGTTCAGACGACTGCAGTAAAGCTTGTGGATGTCAAACAACGGACACTGTAGTGTTTGTGAGAGTAATCGATGGTGGTGACTTATTAGTTTGTAACTCAAATACTACAAACTCATCAGCTCACAAGCCCCCCATCACTTCCATTGACTGTTAGCATGTGGTGGCTAAAGTTAGAGTTCAAGTTCCTTGGCGCACACATCACTGATAAACTGAAATGGTCCACCCACACAGACAGTGTGGTGAAGAAGGCGCAACAGAGCCACTTCAACCCTCACAAACTTTTACAGATGCAAAATTGAAAGCATCCTGTCGGGCTGTATCACTGCCTGGTACGGCAACTGCACCGCCCACAACCGCAAGGCTCTCCAGAGGGTGGTGCGGTCTGCCCAACACATTACCGGGGGCAATCTACCTGCCCTCCAGGACACCTACAGCACCCGATGTCACAGGAAGGCCAAAAAGATCATCAAGGACATCAACCACCTGAGCCACTGCCTGTTCACCCCGCTGTCATCCAGAAGTGCATCTAAGCTGGGACCTAGAGACTGAAAAACAGCTTCTATCTCAAGGTCATCAGACAGCTAAACAGCCACCACTAGCACATTAGAGGCTGCTGCCTAAAGGCTCAGACTAGAAATCACTGGTCACTTTAAGGTATGGAACACTAGTCACTTTAATAATGTTTATAATGTTTACATATCTGGCATCACTCATCTCATATGTACAGTATATACTGTATTCTATACTATCCTTCGATATCTGTCATTTAATAATGTTTACATTGTCTCTGGCTTCTCTATGGTTGTCTAGGTCAGGGTAGTAGTATTCTAGCGAACTCTATGTAGGTTTTGTGTGAGGTCCCCAATTAGAGACAGCTGCCTGTCTCTAATTGGGGATCCTACTTAAGTTTGTTCATTTTCCACCTGCGCTGTGGTACATTGTTTTTGTGTTGAGTCTGTTGAGCGCGCACATTATGTTATGGGTTCTTGTTTAAACCGTTTGTTATTTTTGTGAAGTTTGCCTTGATAATAAAGATGTTGAACTTAAACTGCGCTGCACCTTGGCCACTCAGTTCTGTGACATACATATCTGTGTTCCCCATCTCATTTGTATATACTGTATTGAATACTCTTCTACTGTATCAGTCCATGCCGCTCGACCTTATGTATATAGGCCTAATTCATTCCTCACTTAGATTTGTGTGTATTGGATATATGTTGTGTAACTGTTAGATATTACTGTCGGAACTAGAAGCACAAGCATTTTGCTACACCCGCATTAACATCTGCTAAACATGTGCATGTGACCAATACAATTTGATTTGTTAGCTAAAGTTTGTAGTGGCTGTTTAAAGAAAACTGAACCATAGATTACAGTTTCTCCTGGTCCATAGACTACTTTCAGGGTTAGGAACCATCTAACATTAAGTTGTAAAATAGTGAACTACTCCTTGAACTCTGACACAACGCAACTAATTTTATTATCAGAACAGAGGTACTAGTAGGTATAACTAACGTTTGCAAACTTAAATTAAATATATACAATTACAGCTATACACTTAAACTTGTACCTGTTTACTTTACTTTTATGCTCTATAAATTGCCTCCTTCGAATAATTTACACTTGCAAGTTTACCACCGGAACACTGAAGTAGGGAAGTAAAGCGGAAGTCGAATCCATCACTTCCGTTGTTAAGAACAAATTCTTATTTACAATGACGACCTACCAAAAGGCAAATGGCCTCCTGCAGGGACGGGGGCTGGGATCAAAAATATAAATAAATTAAATAAAAATATGGGACAAAACACATATCACGACAAGAGAGACAACACTACATAAAGAGAGACCTAAGACAACAACATAGCATGGCAGCAACACATGACAACACAACATGGTAGCAACACAACATGGTAGCAGCACAAAACAGGGTACAACCAAAAAACAGGGTACAAATAGACAACAGCACAAAGGGCAAGAAGGTAGAGACAACAATACATCACAAAAAGAAGCCACAACTGTCAGTAAGAGTGTCCATGATTGAGTCATTTAATTTTGTATTTATTTTTATTTAACTAGGCAAGTCAGTTAAGAACAAATTCTTATTTACAATGAAGGCCTACCAAAAGGCAAAATACATCCTGCGGGGGCTGGAATAAAAAATAAAAATAAATAAAAATAAATAAAATATAAATATAGGACCAAACACACATCACGACAAGAGAGACAAAACAACACTACCTAAAGAGAGATCTAAGATAATAACATAGCAAGGCAGCAGCACATGACAACACCGCATGGTAGCAACATAGCATGACAACAACATGGTAGCAACACAACATGGTAGCAGCACAAACATGGTACAAACATTATTGGGCACAGACAACAGCACAAAGGGAAGAGATTACAATAAATCACGCAAAGCAGCCACAACTGTCAGTAAGAGTGTCCATGATTGAGTCTTTGAATTAAGAGATTGAGATAAACTGTCCAGTTTGAGTGTTTGTTGCAGTTCGTTCCAGTCGCTAGCTACAGCGAACTGAAGAGAGTGAGATAAAACTGTCCAGTTTGAGTGTTTGTTGCAGCTTGTTACAGTCGCTAGCTGCAGCGAACTGAAAAGACGAGCAACCCAGGGATGTGTGTGCTTTGGTGACCTTTAACAGAATGTGACTGGCAGAACGAGTGTTGTATGTGGAGGATGAGGGCTGCAGTAGATATCTCAGATAGTGGCGAGTGAGGCCTAAGAGGGTTTTATAAATAAGCATCAACCAGTGGGTCTTGCGACGGGTATACAGAGATGACCAGTTTACAGAGGAGTAAAGAGTGCAGTGATGTGTCCTATAAGGAGCATTGGTGGCAAATCTGATGGCCGAATGGTAAAGAACATCTTGCCGCTCAAGAGCACCCTTACCTGTCAATCTATAAATTATGTTTCCGTAATCTAGCATGGGGAGGATGGTCATCTGAATCAGGGTTAGTTTGGCAGCTGGAGTGAAAAATAAGCGATTACGATAGAGGAAACCAAGTCTAGATTTAACTTTATCTTGCAGCTTTGATATGTGCTGAGAGAAGGACAGTGTACCGTCTAGCCATGATGTGACAACCTCAAGCTCTAAACCCGCAGAGGTAGTAATCACACCTGTGAGGAGTGGGGCCCTTTTCTTACCAAACCACATGACCTTTGTTTTGGAGGTGTTCAGAACAAAGTTAAGGGCAGAGAAAGCTTGTTGGACACTAAGAAAGCTTTGTTGTAGAGCGTTTAACACCAAATCCAGGGAGGGGCCAGCTGAGTATAAGACTGTATCATCTGTATATGAATTGATAAGAGAGCTTCCTACTGCCTGAGCTATGTTGCTTATGATCCTAGATCTGCTTTCTAGGATCGAGACTTGGGGTACACCCTTGGTGACAGGCAGTAGCTGAGACAGCAGATGTTCTGACTTTATACACTGCACTCTTTGAGAGAGGTAGTTAGAAAACCAGGCCAAAGATCCCTCAGAGACACCAATACTCCTTAGCCGGTACACAAGAATGGAATGGTCTACCGTATCAAAAGCAGAACAACATTGCTTAGAATCAAGGGCAATGGTGACATCATTGAGGACCTTGAAGGTTGCATTGACACATCCATAACCTGAGCGGAAAACAGATTGCATACTAGAGAGAATACTATAGACATCAAGAAAGCCAGTCGTTGATTATTGACAAGTTTTTTCAACGATTTTGATAAATAGGGCAAAATAGAAATAGGCATGTAACAGGATCAGCTTGATCTCCAACTTTTAATAAAGGACGAACCATGGCTGCCTTCCAAACAATGGGAACCTCCCAAGAGAGGAGAGACAGGTTAAAAAGGTCAGAGATAGGCTGGGCGATGATAGGGGCAGCAACCTTAAAGAAGAAAGGGTCTAAACCATCTGACCCAGAAGATTTTTTGGGGTCACGTTTTAGGAGCACCTCGGACTCAGTGACCGCCTGCAGAGAGAACCTTTATAGCAGGGCAGGGGAAAAAGAGGGACGAAAAAGAGGCAAGGAGGCATGGCTGAGCCAAATAGAGTCACTCGCCCCAACAGTGCCTGTGTGCTAGAGGCGAGCGGGCTAATTGAAGTTGTGTCAGGTCTCTCAGTTCCAGGATCTCAGATGTTTGTTTGCTAGAGCACCCCCTGTATAGCTTGGGAAAAAGAAATCCTTGATAGAATTATTCTTTCCAGGTAAATATTGTCCATTAGGTTGTAGGTTTTTAATCTGGAGGTTCACTCAAACATTGTTTTAAGGTCATGTATTCGTTTGTCTCTCAATTGTTCAATCAAACTTTTCGCCGCCAGCTCCTGATATCAAGGCATGGAAACGACAATCTTTCTCCTGAAATAGCCGAGTGTGCCCAGCTATATCCTGTCCTGAGCTAAACTATGCTAGTTTTAGTCCTCATTGCCAAACTTCATAAATACTGCACCCTCAACTTCAAACTTGTTTGCTAGTTATACAATCATGTAACTAAGAAGACAAATCATGTAACGTAAGACAACGGTGGCGAAGTATGTCATTGCTCCAAGTTCTGTTTTGAGATCCAACGACATGATTGGCATAGGGTTAGCTGGACATTTCTGAATCGTCTTGGAACTATGTAGTTTTTTTTTATTTTTTTTTTATTTCACCTTTATTTAACCAGGTAGGTCAGTTGAGAACAAGTTCTCATTTGCAACTGCGACCTGGCCAAGACAAAGCAAAGCAGTGCGACAAACACAGAGTTACACATTAAACAAACAGTCAAAAACACAATAGAAAATCTATAAACAGAGTGCAAAATGTAGTGCAAAAATGCAGTAAGGTTGGGAGGTAGGACAATAAATAGACTATAGAGTAGAAATAAATTACAGAAATTATCATCATTAACACAGGAATGAAGGATGTGCAAATTATGATGTGCAAATAGAGATACTGGAGTGCAAGATTAGTGAAAATAAACAAAAATAAATATGGGGATGAGGTAGTAGGGTGGGCTATTTACAGAAGGCCTATATACAGGTGCAGTGATCGATAAGCAGCTTTGACAGCTGATGCTTAAAGTTATTGAGGGAGATAGGAACCTCTAGCTTCAATGATTTTTGCAATTCGTTCCAGTCATTGGCAGCAGCGAACTGGAAGGAATGGCGGCCAAAGGAGGTGTTGGCTTTGGGGGTGACCAGTGAGATATACCTGCTGGAGCGCATGCTACGGGTGGGTGTTGCTATGGTGACCAGTGAGCTGAGATAGGGCGGGGATTTACCTAATAAAGACTTATAGATGACCTGGAGCCAGTGGATTTGGCGACGAATATATAGTGAAGGCCAGCCAACGAGAGCATACAGGTCGCAGTGGTGGGTAGTGTATGGGGCTTTGGTGACAAAACGGATGGCACTATGATAGACTACATCCAGTTTGCTAAGTAGAGTGTTGGAGGCTAGTTTGTAAATGACATCGCCGAAATCAAGGATCGGTAGGATAGTCAGTTTTACAAGGGCATGTTTGGCAGCATGAGTGAAGGAGGCTCTGTTGCGAAATAGGAAGCCAATTCTGGATTTAATTTTGGATTGGAGATGGTTGATGTGAGTCTGGAAGTTGAGTTTATAGTCTAACCAGATGCCTAGGTATTTGTAGGTGTCCACATATTCTAATTCGGATCCGTCGAGAGTAGTGATGATAGTCCGGTGGGCGGGTGCTGGCAGCGTTCGATAGAAAAGCATGCACTTAGTTTTACTAGCGTTTAAGAGCAGTTGTAGGCCACGGAAGGAGTGTTGTATGGCATTGAAGCTTGATTGAAGGTTAGTAAACACAGTATCCAAAGAGGGGCCAGATGTATACAGAATGGTGTCATCTGCATAGAGATGGATCAGAGAGTCACCAGCAGCGAGAGCAACATCGTTGATGTATATAGAGAAAAGGGTTGGCCCAAGAATTGAACCCTGTGGCACCCCCATAGAGACTGCCAGAGGATCGGACAATAGGCCCTCCGATTTGACACACTGAACTCTGTCTGCAAAGTAGTTAGAGAACCAAGCAAGGCAGTCACTTGAGAAACCAAGGCTGTTGAGTCTGCCAATAAGAATGCGGTGATTGACAGAGTCGAAAGCCTTGGCCAGGTCGATGAAAACGGCTGCACAGTACTGTCTTTTATCGATGGCGGTTATGATATCGTTCAGTACCTTGAGCGTAGCTGAGGTGCACCCATGACCAGCTCGGAAACCAGATTGCATGGCAGAGAAGGTACGGTGGGATTCGAAGTGGTCAGTTATCTGTTTGTTAACTTGGCTTTCGAAAACTTTAGAAAGGCAGGGCAGGATGGATATTGGTCTATAACAGTTTGGGTCTAGAGTGTCTCCTCCTTTGAAGAGGGGGATGACCGCGGCAGCTTTCCAATCTCTAGGGATCTCAGACGATACGAAAGAGAGGTTGAACAAGCTAGTGATAGGTGTTGCAACAATTTTGGCTGATAATTTCAGAAAGAGAGGGTCCAGATTATCTAGCCCAGCAGATTTGTAGGGGTCCAGACTTAGCAGCTCTTTCAGAACATCAGCTGTCAGGATTTGGGTGAAGGAGAAGCGGGGGGGGCTTGGGCAAGTAGCTGCCGGGGGTGCAGAGCTGTTGACCGGGATAGGGGTAGTCAGATGGAAAGCATGGCCAGCCGTAGCAAAATGCTTATTGAAATTTTCAATAATCGTGGATTTATCGGTGGTAACAGTGTTTCCGAGCCTCAATGCAGTGGGCAACTGGGAGGAGGTGCTCTTATTCTCCATGGACTTTACAGTGTCCCAGAACTTTTTGGAGCTAGTACTACAGGAAGCAAATTTCTGTTTGAAAAAGCTGGCCTTTGCTTTTCTAACTGACTGTGTGTACTTGTTCCTGACTTCCCTGAATAGCTGCATATCGCGGGGGCAATTCGATGCTAATGCAGTGCGCCACAGGATGTTTTTGTGTTGGTCTAGTGCAGTCAAGTCTGGGGTGAACCAAGGGCTATATCTATTCTTAGTTCTACGTTTTTTGAAAGGGGCATGCTTATTTATTTAGATGGTGAGGAAAGCACTTTTAAAGAACAACCAGGCGTCCTCTACTGACGGGATGAGGTCAATATCCTTCCAGGATACCTGGGCCAGATCGAATAGAAAGGCCTGCTCGCAAAAGTGTTTTAGGGAGCGTTTGACAGTGATAAGGGGTGGTCGTTTGGCCGCTGACCCATTGCGAACACAGGCGATGAGGCAGTGATCGCTGAGATCCTGGTTGAAAACAGAGGAGGTGTATTTGGAGGGCAAGTTAGTCAGGATGATATCAATAATGGTACCCATGTTTACGGATTTTGGGTTGTACCTGGTGGGTTCCTTGATAATTTGTGTGAGATTGAGGGCATCTATCTTAGATTGAAAGACAGCCGGGGTGTTAAGCATATCCCAGTTTAAGTCACCTAACAGTACAAACTCTGAAGATAGATGGGGGGCAATCAATTCACATATGGAGTCCAGGGCACAGCTGGGGGCTGAGGGGGGTCTGTAACAGGCGGCAACAGTGAGAGACTTATTTCTGGATAGGTGGATTTTTAAGAGTAGAAGCTCAAACTGTTTGGGCACAGACCTGGACAGTATGACAGAACTCTGCAGGTTATCTCTGCAGTAGATTGCAACTCCACCTCCTTTGGCAGTTCTATCTTGACGGGAAATGTTGTAGTTGGGGATGGAAATTTCCGAGTTTTTGGTGGCCTTCCTAAGCCAGGATTCAGACACAGCTAGGACATCTGGGTTGGCGGAGTGTGCTAATGCTGTGAATAAATCAAACTTAGGGAGGAGGCTTCTAATGTTAACATGCATGAAACCAAGGCTTTTACGGTTACAGAAATCAACAAATGAGAGCGCCTGGGGAATAGGTGTAGTACTGGGGGCTACAGGACCTGGGTTTACCTCTACATCACCAGAGGAACAGAGGAGTAATAGAATTAGTGTTCGACTAAGGACTTTAAGAACTGGACGTCTAGTACGTTGGGTACATAGAATAAAAGGAGCAGATTTCTGGGCGTGGTGGAATAGATTCAGGGCATAATTTATAGTCAAGGATATCAAAGGATGTGAGTTCAGTGGAGGTAAACCTAGGCGTTGGGTAATAAAGAGAGAGGTTGCATCTCTGGAGACACCAGTTAAGCCAGGTAAGGTCTCCGCATGTGTGGGGGGAGGGACAAAAAAGCTATCAGAGGCCAGTTGTGCAGGACTGGGGGCTCTACAATGAAATAAAACAATAATAGCTAACCTAAACAACAACAGACAAGGCATATTGAAATAAGAAAGGGGCAGAACATAAAATAAATAAAAAGACAGTTAATTAAGAGGGCTAAGACAACGACGGGTAATGGCGATGAATGGACAAAGAGGGTCAGTTAGAAAAAAGTGATGTACTACACACAGGACCTGAGGCCTGGTAGTGATTTTGCTAACACAGCCAGCTATATACACAGTATTGTACCCTAACCTTTTTTAAACTGACTATCGTATTTGTTGATTAAATCCGACTTCATTAGTATAATGAGTAATAATAATGAGAAAATAGCAACTCTACAGAGCTACAAATGCAATTCCAACATCAATTACTTAGCTAGCTAGCTACTGTAGTTATCTGACTAATTAGCAATTTTTTTCATAATATAGCTGTCATTGTTACTGTAACCTGCACATCTTCCTTTTTTTCACAGCTTTCATAAATCCTGTTGTGATGATTTTTATTGTAAAATTATATTTGCTTCCATTTAGTAAAAAATATGTGCTTTTTGGCAAATGGTTATTTTAATAATGCATATGTTTTATATTTGGACGTGGTCCAATTTGTAAAACTCAGCAATTTGTTGTCTTGTCTAAACAAAAAAATCCTACCTACATCTGTGCTCCAAGTTGCCCATGTTTCTTGGAGACTTTGGTAAATTATATAACACCCTGTTATAACAGCTGGTATGTAGACAGTTATGTAACATGTAATAACACATGACATAAGTTGTCATGCAGACTGTGAAATAGCAGTTGTTTTTAATAGTTGACATTAGTGCATATGACAACAGGATGAACCGTCATCTATAGCACACATTATAATGAGTTTTACAACATTTTATGCCATTTCTCATAACTATTTAAAACTACTTATGACAGTTTATGACTGTTGGAATGTGTTATAAAGCTGTTATGGCTTTGTAAATGGATGAATAAGGACACCTACAATATCGTGTTTTATCCAAATAATCCCTTAACCACTATCTGCCACAGAAGTACAACTGATGTTTAGTTGATGTGTTCTCTCCATGACATAGATAAAACAACAGCCCGTGTACAGGTCAAGTCTTAAGGAAAATAACTGTAGATGTAAATGCTATAGATCTGATCTCTCTATCTGTTTTCTCAACCCTTGCTGAACAGATTGGTCTGAAGATGACGGAAGGTGGACACTCTCAAACCCACACACACGCAGCCAGGAATAGCCATCACATTGGTAACTTGTCCGTGGCAGCGGTGCTGAAAGCCCTGCAAGGGGTGATCTCTCAGGTTAATCTGATCACGACTGCCTCGTCCATACATTTGCATTAGCCACAGATCAATACGCCTTTATCTTCTACTGGGTGGTGATTGGAGGGTGTGATATTGTCCTGTCTCCTGGGATACCAGACCAGACACACTTGTGGAAAGAGGCTGTATAGAAGGCTAAGAGGTTACTCCTCCTCTCTGGTTGGGAGTAGATTGGATCTCTATTGATGTTAGGTTGCCATTCTGAATAGATTACATACAATGCTTGTGCAATGTTTAATCGGAGAATGGGAGACGTCGATGTTTGCATGCTTTGGGTGTATATGTATACATGTGTATGCGGTGCTGTAGTGACCAGAAGTCCCCACAAGAATAGTAAACCAACAAAAATGTGACCAACTAGGGACACAAGGTCAAATGCTATTTCTAGGGGGCAGTGGCGGATTTAGGTATAGGCGACATGGGCAGACGCCCAGGGCGGCATCTTGCCGGGGGCGGCACTGGGCGCCCGCACCCAAACATTTGTAATGGTGACATTTGCGCGATCGGTTTTCTATCGCTCATTTGCACGTCAAGTCAGTGATCTCACGTCACCGTGTGGGACTGTGGGTCAATTAACCTTGTCAGAGTGGGTGCCCTGATTCTAGTTTGTGAGCTAGGCAGGCTACTGCCTAGGAAGGTCTCCCACTCACGCTGAAGGGGGGGTTCGCCCAGGGCGACATACAAGCTAGAACCGCCACTGCTAGGGGGTTTAGGGTTAAGGTTAGAATTAGTGTTAGGGTTAGAAATAGGTTCAGGGTTAGGAGATAGGGTTAGGGTTAAGGTTAGGTTTTTGGGTTAGGGTTAGGGTTAAGGTTAGGGAAAGGGTACGGGTTAAGTTTAGGGTTAGGGGCTATGGAAAATAGGATTCTGAATGGGACTGAATTGTATGTCCCCACAAGGTTAGCTGTGCAAGACTGTGTGTGTGTGTGTGTGTGTGTGTGTGCATGTGTTTATGTGTGTGTTTGGGTGAGGGAAAAAAGAAATCCATTTTTAAACCCTGTATAATTAACTGATGTAATGGGTGGCACAGATGACAGGTAGAGAGACAAGTGAGGAGGAGGGGAGAGGGGAAGAAAGAGAAAGAGAGAGGGGGGGTAGAAAAAGAAAAGAGGGAGAGAGAGAGAGAGAGAGAGAGAGAGAGAAAGAGAGAGAGAGAGGTCTAAGAAGTCGATCACCACTGTAAAACTCCATCTATAATTTCATATATAATTCATTCTGTTTCAGAACCAAAAATGGCACATTGAAAAATCAATAAATTCACTGTGTGTAAGGCGCTTCACGATGGCTATGTTTTTGGGAGGTTTTCCCATCGGCTGTCATTGGAAACCCAGCAGTTGTTCAATACCAGTTATGTGAGTTGTGGGGGGGCTTCAAGAATGTGACTTATCAAAGTGCCTCAGGCCTCAAAAAATGCTTTGTTCTTCTTAGGTAGTTCTATATGAGTTCTACTGTATATCCGCATAAGCAACAGTTACAGGGATGGTTAAAAATAGCTTGATTGCCATAGCAACATCAGGGAAACTGGGCAGAAGGGATTGGTACTTGAAATATAGCAATTCTCCTTAATTGCCGGCCTCAACGCGTCACAGAAAGACATTAACTGTATAGGAAGCTCTGGGACAGGTCGTCTGGATACAGGACAGCCAATAAATTGGCAGATGCAAACTGATAATTTTTAGCGGACAACAGTTCATGAGGGCTCAAACAAAAAAAGCGGTTTACGATTTTCTTCATACTGGTGAACCAGTGTTTGGGTTGTGTGGTTGCAATATCAACAGTCCCTGGAAAATCAATTAGCATAAGAAAAAAAAAACTATAAAAATACATCTGTTAAAGATATATCTACATTTTGCGTGGGCTGCGTCTCAATCCACAGAATCCGCCGATATCAGCCTTCCGCATCTGCGGTGAAAGGTGGCACAGCTACAGCTGTGTTTTTCCAACCATGAGACATCCCGAAAAATCGGTCTTCTCACGAAAACGTCAGAAGTATCTGAACGGTTTAGCCTATAAACTATTATGACCCCTCTGAAGGTAGCCCAGTACCAGTAAACAAAATTATGGAAGTATACATATATGGAATTAGTTTAGTGCCAAATAAAAAAATATATATATATACATACCTAAAGGCGTCCTAAAATGTTTTATCCAATAGCTAAATGATCCTTGGTATGACCATTTGTCAGGCACTGATCATAGGGAAGACTTTGGCTCCCTCTAGTTTTCTATGGTCAGAGCCTGACAGGTCTATTATATGTGATTCTATGTTTGGTTTTGTGTTGGTCCCCAATTAGAGGCAGCTGCTTGTCATTGTCTCTAATTGGGGGACATATTTATGTTCATGTTTTCCACCTGTGCTTGGTGGTTCATTTTTCTGTGTTTGTGCCTGTGAGCACACCGTTTAGTCACGTTTGTGTTATTTCCCTTTGTTATTTTCCTGTGTTTCAAGTTCACCTTAAATAAAGTAATGTCGAACTACTTCAGCGCTGCGTCTTGGTCTGCCACTCACACCAATCGTGGCACCATTTCATATCCTTGGTATGACCATTTCACAATTCCATATGTTAGCATAATAGACTGCACTGCATAATGAAACAATCCATACAGATGTAGGATCTTAATCTGAGTCATTTGCTACAGCAGGTAAATAATCCTGCAGCAACAGGAAATGTGAATTATAATTATAGGACATTTTTTCTAGGGGTTGATTCATTTTCTCTTAAGGCAAATCTAGTCTTACATTTTAAAGTGGAAATTAAACTTTAGAAGCCTTTTTAAACCTCAAATACACTACAAGTTTGCATTTCCTGCTGTGCAGGAAAATTCTCAGCAACAAGAGTGATCAAATTTAGATCCAACATTTTTAGTAAGCTAGTGTTTTGAGGGTGGACTGACTGTATTTGGCATTAATAGACTGGTATTTGTCATTAATAGACAACTTTCTATCCAAGCTGGGAGAAAGAGCGAGGGTGGTTCATGTCATGCAGGTTTAGGTAGGCTATACTGGACAGTTCCATTTTATTGCCCTGGCACCACAGAAAGCCTATCATTGATTCGACAGGCAGCCGCATACACACATTCAGGTGAAAAATCTATCAGGGCACTTAACCCTAATTGCCCCTGTAAGTCGCTCTGGATAAGAGCATCTGCTAAAAAACTAAAATGTAAAACAATCCATCTGTCCATAATGCAATTAGACATATCAGCCAGGCTCTGCCTTGTGATTGATGGCCCGATGGATTAGTATGTATATTATGCACTCCGATAATTGCATTTAGTGTGTGTGTCCGTGCATATTAGCTAGGGAAGCAAGGTAGAATGAGGACACAGGCATAAGGCTTTGAGTGTGAACGTATGACTCATCATAAAGGACATGATGTCTTGTTATGTTGTGTTTCCAGTGGATTCAGCCTATTAGTGTATGTGGATCAAAATCACAGGGCAACACGTGCAGTAATGTGAATTATACGTGGAATCGTTCACCTTGTCGCCCGCTCTCGCTCTCGCTCTCTCTCTCTCTCTCTCTTTCACTCCCTCCCCCTCTCTCTATACCACTCACTATCTCTCTATCCATCTCTCTCTCCCTCTTCCTCTCACTTGTTCTCTCTCCCTCTCTCTCCACCTTTTCTCTCTGCGTTGTCTCTTCAGCTCACCCATTTCTACCTGTCAATCATCTATGACCTAGTTTGAGACAGAGTTCACAGCTGTATTGTATATCATGTTACTAAGTGTGAGAATAAGCACTTATCCAATAGATGTATCCACAGCATCTAACTGACTGGCATCGATCAATCTCTGTATTCGTTGTGCATTAATTACGTTAATTGCTACTGCACTTCCTATCTACCCCTGCTGATTCATGATTGCACACGCACACACACACACACAATCTTCACTTAACCTTCTAGCAGTACATTTACACACTGCTCTATTTTGAAATTGAGAAGGATGCGAGACACTGTGATTCCCACAAACAAATTAATGTTTGCATTAACGATTGTAAGCAAAAGACAAGTGCACCAGGCAAACTACACAGAGATGTGCACTGGAGTCCATAAAACAGGTCCAACTTTGCAATGTCATACAATACGGCAGATACGGCTCTCCTTGGGCTGAGCTAGGCTCCGTTTACCCTTTCAGAATGAGACTGGTTGATGTATTCCACTGGGAGATGTGACACAGAACAACGTGTGGTGGGGAGAAAAAAAAGAGACTATTTTTGTATCGGACTGACTCATCAATCGTGCCAGCGTTCAGGCTGCGTTTAGTTGGGTGAACAATTGGCGAAGAAAGCCAGGGTGCATTGTTTGTGCTCGGCAGGAAGCTGCCTCTTTATGGTACGCCGAGTCTCGTCATGCCCCCCCCTTCTTCTCTCTGAATGTGTGTGAGCCTGAGTGAGGAACAGAAACAGCACGTAACAGCTGGAGGAGGGAGGGACAGAGAGAGAGAGAGAGAGAGACCTATCTGCCGTAAACATGTGATGATGTGCCTCACATGTTCGTATGTTTGTATTTGAGTGTGTGGGGGTGGACTGGGGAGGAGGTTGGGGGAGGAGCAAAATATATGTTTTAGTGAACGTGTGTGTGTGTATGCAAGCGTGTTTTTGTGTGGGCGCATTAGAGGGAAAGAGAGGTAGACAGAGAGGGCGATACGGATAGAGGAAGCAATGCATTTTTTTATGTAGCTATTTGTTTTTGTAGCTTTTAGTGAGCCAGGACATGGCCTGCAGCACAGACTGTTTCGTTGGCCTGTCTCGGAGTACTAAACATGATTTTAGAATCAACATTCTGCAGACACTGCTGATCTCCTGCTAACTAGTCCAAAAAGGCAGAAGATACATTCTTTATACAGTCTCTCTCTCTCTCTCTCTCGTTCTGTCGCTCTCTCCTCTCATGTTTTCCCTCTCTCACTGGGATCAATCCCTCAGTACAGCTCTGTTCGGGTTTTGCCATCTATTTTGTATCTATTCCTGCTCGTTAGGAGAGAGAGAGAGAGAGAGAGAGAGAGAGAGAGAGAGAGAGAGAGAGAGAGAGAGAGAGAGAGAGAGAGAGAGAGAGAGAGAGAGAGAGAGCTGCCTCCCAGCTGAAGACAGGGTGAACCCCTGTTGTTTGCCATTACAATCTGTTCAATATATTATGATTTAAGAAGAAAATTAAGCATGATTAAAGATTACAGAGCAGGTTTAGATTTTTTTCCTTAATGAGAAAAGGAAAACAAGGGTGGGTTGAAATAAGTTAATTACTTTGTACTTAAACATGATTTAGCCAGAGAGTTTTCCTGTCTGATCCATAACTAAACTCACCTCCCAGCCCTATCCCTATCCAAACAACTGAAACAACCAGACACACTGATGGACAGAACACCAGTGAAATCACAGACTGTATGTAATAATAATATAATTGTATACCATAAATCATATAATTATTAACATAATAATGAAATACACCTAAAATACTGATTCAGTCAGACATGCACGTACAGTTACTGTATAAACGCTCATATTGGAAATGAGAATAAATTGACAGTCACAGATTATACACAACCTTTTGGAAGTAAACAACGTAATCAGAGATGCACTTTGAGACAACTTTTAGCCAAAACAAAACCACTCCAGTGCTGTACTCTACTGCTGAGACAGGGATGCCAATTTGTACTGAGATAAGACGGTAATGAGATCCATGGAGACTGGGAATGACTGAGATACAATGAGACAGACAGACAGACAGACAGACAGACAGACAGACAGACAGACAGACAGACAGACAGACAGACAGACAGACAGACAGACAGACAGACAGACAGACAGACAGACAGACAGATACTGACGCACATACACATGCACACGCACGTAAGCAAGCACCCACGCGCATGCACACACGCACACGTTCTGAGATCGTTAGAGACTTAGACACAGATCCTGATGCTCTTTGACAGGCCTATTTCCCAAGATTCACCACTTCACACTGTCATTTGCCACTACGAGCTGTTCAATTAGTGAACAATTCCAATCAGGAGAGTCATTTGGAGGATGGTTGAGAGACAGAGAGACAGTGAATGGTTGTGCTGCTGTTTCGCAGTGGTGGAAACCCTGCAAGCAAGGAGGACAAGACAATTAATGGGGGTTCTCGTGCGTGTGTGTGTGTGTGTGTGTGTGTGTGTGTGTGTGTGTGTGTGTGTGTGTGTGTGTGTGTGTGTGTGTGTGTGTGTGTGTGTGTGTGTGTGTGTGTGTGTGTGTGCACTAACACTTAACACAAAGGGCTTCTTGTTCCCAGGAGAAAATAAGTGAAAATCAGGTAAAGCCTCTTTTTCCATCTGCTAGTATTTTCCTCTCGTTTTTCTCTCACTCTCTTGCTGTGCCAGATCTGTACCATCTCCCTTTTAATCAGCACCTCTTCATTTCCTTTTAACTTGTTTTTCTCTCGTCCTTCTCCTCTACACTATTATTCTCTCATCAGTGTGTGTGTGTGTATGTGTTTGTGTGTGTGCCCGTGTGTAAAACCTACCCAAGTACATACTGTACGTCTTTATCATGTCGTTTGTTCTCTCTCCCAGAGAGGATGGATGACAGAGCTGTTGTCCCAGCCAGCTAGCTGTGTTATATTTTCACATCACTCCTTTCACTCCTGAGGGCCTCAGCGCAACCATAGGCTGAAATAATTAATCTGCTCAAGTATTGTGGAACTATTAACTTGATTCCCCCAGTTGGACAGTGTGATGATAGGTTGCCCCTGCTATTAACTGGCTCTCAATAGCTACCTCTCCCCCTCTATACCTGACACACATAACTCTTCCAACTTCTGTTAATCCCCCGAGCTCCCCAACACAGCCACTCAAATAAATCTAATTCCTGTCAAGCCAAATGGGTCTGGCCACTCCAGACAATGGCTGTCGGTGGTGAGAGAGGAGATGTCCTTACCTGCCGACCAGACCGGGAGAGGAGGAGGGAAGGGGGATGGAGGAGAGGAAAAAGAGAAATATAATCGCCTTTAACAGCCAGTGAGTCACCACGCTAGGAGGGTTTGTTTTCTGCTGTTTTCTCCTGAGCCAGACGGCCGCTCCTCAGGGTGAAAAGACTGCAGTCTTTCAGACCCTTCACTGAAAGGGTCTGTGGTTACCACCGCACAGAAATGCACGGCCAAATAGAAACACAACGGCAACACACACACACACAAGTATAGAGGCATAGAGGCACGCGCACACTCACACCACAAACACACAGAGACACACAAACAGACGTAAAGGTACGTTCATACTTACGCACGCATGCATGTGGCACGCTCACACACAAACATACACACACACTCACTTTCTTCTCTTACCGACTCTCTTCCACTGAAAGATAATCTCTGTAATATGTGAAAATATGGGTCCATTTGTAGCATGTCTCCCTGTTGTGACAGGCAGTAGTTCTTCTCTCCTGAGAGTTATCCATGGACCAAAGACATGAGGTGAAATGTGCAGCTGAAGGCATGAGGCTGGGCAGAATACACACCTGGGTTTTGGTATAGCAGCAGACTAGTACTGTAAGTGCTGATTAGTTTTGTCTTTTAAATCATAATAAATCAGATTATATGGGAGGATGTGATCTTAGAGCAGCAGTCCTACTGAGAGGTGAGTTGTGACTACAGGTCCAGGAGTTCTAGAGACACACAGGACCAGAGAACCAGAGAGAGGGACACATAAGGGAAACTATAAAGTAAAGTAAAAGTCCTGTAGTCAATTAAGGATTCTAAACAACAAAATAATGCCCTATTACAGAGCATTGATTAACAAACATCCATCTCCTTCAAAGCAAGGCAAAGACACTTAGAGGGCAAAATAAGTGTTTTCTCTCAATCGCAGTTTTTTCTTTCTCTATTGCCCCTATTTGAGAGAGAGAGAGAGAGAGAGAGAGAGAGAGAGAGAGAGTGGCTTCAGTGATCTATGACATCACTAACTCCCCCATATCTCTCAAATTAAATATCCTTGATTCCACAGGCTCTCTCTATTGTGTAAGGCTCCCACATTATCCAGCAGAAACGTATCTCCATTATTTCAATGATCTTCATTAGGAGTTACTGGCTTGGCTTTCAACCGACCTCTACCTCTCTATTCTCCTTATAGGGAATCAGCCAGGCTGTGATCGTGGCCGTGAGGTCCTTAGACTGAGAACACATTGAAAGGGCCAATGAATCGTGTCTTCATGACATTTCACATTCCGAACATTGCCGTGCAATTTCCTGCTTCTTAACTACGGTCCAGCAAGAAACATTTTCTCTACATTTTCACTCTCTAACACGTCCGTTTCCTTCAAATGCAATTGAGGCTAAGTCGTGGTTGGAGGGCATTTTAAATGAACTTCTCGGAGAGTGAGGGGGGGGGGGGGGGGGTGCTTCTATTTGGGAAATGAAATTGCAGTCACTTTCTGGCCTTTCAGTGATGTGCTGAGACTCAGTGCATATTAATGATCAGGGACACGTGCTGCGAGCCTGTGCTTCTGCACTGGAGGTTTAGTAACATGAACAGAGCCACAGTCTACATGGCCACTCTCTGTCTCTGTGTCTTTCAATCTCTCGCTGTGTTCTTATCTCTCTCTCTCTCTCTCCCGCTGTCTCTTTCTGTCTCTCTCTCTCTCTCTCTCTCTCTCTCTAGCTCTCTCCATTTTCTCTTTATTAATCTCTCTCTCTTTCTATTTCCCTCTCTCCCATTTTGACCCTAACAATAACCAAAACATCCTTGCAATGTTCTCCCGTCAGATTACTAACGAGACTCAAGCATTAATTGATGGATCTTTTCCTTAGATCCATTTTGTGTGATGGCACTAATGAGGCTGAAGCATCCAATTAATGGTTGTGTTCCACAGGACCATTTAGGATAGATTTTGTTGAAATGCATCAGGAATAGGACATGACGTTGCTATCCAGTGAGCCAACTCTCTCTCTGTTGGTTGGATGGATGCGTTCATGGGAGGATAACATTCATTTTTCGCTCTGCACTCATTCCTAACGCCGTACTTGTATTGTGCATGCTCACACTGAGAGAGATAAAAAAAAGGGGGGTGTACAGAGATAGCGATAAAGAGAGAGAGGATGATAGAGGAAAAAGAGAGAGAGA
Source organism: Thymallus thymallus (assembly GCA_023634145.1). NCBI lineage: Eukaryota > Metazoa > Chordata > Actinopteri > Salmoniformes > Salmonidae > Thymallus > Thymallus thymallus. The sequence continues at coordinate 11,720,578 of CM042379.1, forward strand.
GAGGGAGAAAGAGAAAGTGAGAGGGAAAGAGAGAGAGTTGAGAGGGAGGGAGGGATATTTTGGATTCTTCCCCACGGCAAGGAGGCAGCTGTATAGCAGAGCATCTGAGAAACATTATTTTCACACCCCAAACCATTTTCTCTCACGTCCTCCCTGTCCTGTGAAAGAGAGGTGTGATGGGTTTCTTTAGTCTTATGTATGTGTGTGTGTACTTGAGGAAAGGATTTTTCTCTCTGTTGATAACAAACGTATAACACTCACACACAGGTACATTATCGCACCTTTTCTCACAAGTACAGACGCACACCTGCTAATGCTGTGTGAATGCTGTGTGAATGAGGACATTTTAGACTATCTGTTCCAGCATACACGTCTGCTGACAATACCAGCATAGGTTGGGCAGAGAGAAAGAGGCAAAAATCCACCCAGAGCCTTATCCATTAATTTCTGAGGGGTTATTTTTCCACCAGCATAATTCCTGCACACATTTTAAGCCCCACCCACCTAAACGTGTGAGTTGTTGGGTGAGTTGTCTTTCTGAAGAGCACCCTCACAGAATTGTTTTTCTATGCTTGGTGGCCAAGAAAATCTGACATGATCCTCAGACCTAGTGCTTTTGCCCTAGTACTGGGATTTCCGATACTCTGGAAATTCAAAAGCAGAGGAAAAGTGTGTCAGATTCAAACCTTCCACTTCTGAGGAGTAAGGATTGGTTCTGAAAAATCTGTTGGGTAGCAGGAGATTGAGGCCCTAGGTCCACCGTTGACAACTTCTGTCGAGGAGAAACTAAAATGCCTAATGAGGAGTGTTAGTGTTGTAGCCTGGAAGTGTGTGTGTGTGGTGGAAAATGAGAGAAGGTGATACTCGCGTCTAGTGAATTGCAGGCACCGAGGCCCAGCGTGACGACTCAATCATGATTTATGACATTTTCCAGATGGCTGACCATATGTTGGCTATCACAAGAGTCAAACACACTTTGTCCGTGGTTTTCTCTGGGGCAGGACATTCCCACAGACCCTGGGAGCATGGACACCATTGGAGGTGTGAAGACAGATGCAAACTTGAATCAACATTTTTTTTACTGTGCTAATTAAATTGTCATGTTTGGTTTGTTTCAAGAGTTTATAAAGAGTTGTACATTTTGCTATGTATAGTATTATTGTACTGTAAATGCTATGTATTTATTTTTACATAGTTACTGTGCTAATCTGTTTGACGGACGGTGGTCAGTTCAAAGAGGGAGTGACACAGATTTAGATTAAAAAAAATGTATATATTTAATTTATTTTGACAAGGAAGTCATACTGAGACTAGGGTCTCTTTTACAGATGAGCCCTGCATAAATACATCAAACACATAAAATATACAATTTACAAAATTCCGAAACATATTAAAACAGCACATTTTGTCAACATAGAGCAGGGTTTTCCAAACTCGGTCCTTGGGAACCCAAGGGGTGCATGTTTTGGTTTTTGTCCTAGCACTACACAGCTAATCAACTAATCATCAAGCCTTGACAGAGAGGTCTCCGATCATTACTCTGAAATGACCAAGGGGGACCAGAACATCTAATTTCAGAGAGTTCTGTAAATTGTTCCACATAAAGGGCACAAGTTTTTTTTAAGTAGCTTTACCAAACTCTGTGGAGACACAAGAGGCCTCCAGTGTTATCCAAGCCTGAGACCTGCTTTGGTCATTTGTCTAAATTGTATTAATGATGTACAGTGGCAAGAAAAAGTATGTGAACCCTTTGGAATTACCTGGATTTCTGCATAAATAGGTCATAAACCTTTATCTGATCTTCATCTAAGTCACAACAATAAACAAACACAGTCTGCTTAAACTAATAACACACAAACAATTCAACGTTTTCATGTCTTTATTGAACACACCATGTAAACATTCACAATGCAGGGTGGGAAAAGTATGTGAACCCTTGGATTTGATAACTGGTTGACCCTCCTTTGGCAGCAATAACCTCAACAAATGTTTTCTGTAGTTGCGGATCAGACCTGCACAACGGTCAGGAGGAATTGTGGACCATTCCTCTTTACAAAACTGTTTCAGTTCAGTAATATTCTTGGGATGTTTGATGTAAACCGCTCTCCTGAGGTCATGCCACACCATCTCAATCGGGTTGAGGTCAGGACTGGGCCACTCCAGAAGGCATATTTTCTTATGTTGAAGCCATTCTGTTGTTGATTTTCTTCTGTGTTTTGGGTCGTCGTCCTGTTGCATCACCCAACTTCTGTTGAGTTTCAAATAGAATTACATTCTCCTGCAAAATGTCTTGAGGAATTAATTGTTCCATCAATGTCAGCAAGCTGTCCAGGCAGCAAAGCAGCCCCAAACTGTGATGCTCCCTCCACCATACTTTACAGTTAGGATGAGGTTTTGATGTTGGTGTGCTGTGACTTTTTTTCTCCACACATAGTATTTTGTGTTCCTTTAAAACAACTAAACTTTAGTTTAATCTGTCCACAGTTGCGCTGTGGAACATCCAGGTGCTCTTTTGCAAACTTCAGACGTGCAGCAATGTTTTATTTGGACAGTAGTGGCTTCTTTCGTGGTGCCCTCCCATGAACACCATAAGTCTTAACCTATTGGTGATAGTAATTTACTGTTTTGTATTTTATCATGCATTTCACATTCACTGTAATTGTTCGAGTGTCACTTATTTTGTGACTAAGAAATCGTATTAGTTGATTTGAGTGCATTCCTCGTTTTACAGAGTAATTATTTGATTGACTATTCATTATTTTGAATTGGTAAATGTTATCCGGCATGGGGGCGGAGCAGATGACCGGACCCGGACTGGGCTCCGGTGGAGCGGACTGCCCCGACTCTGGAGTGGAGCCGATGACCGTAGCTGGACTGGACTCCGGTGGAGCGGACTGCTCCGGCACTGGAGTGGAGCAGCCGATCTGAGCTGGACTGGGCACCGGTGGAGCGGACTGCTCCAGCACTGGAATGGAGCAGCTGACCGGAGCTGGACTGGGCACCGGTGGAGCGGACTGCTCCAGCACTGGAATGGAGCAGCTGACCGGAGCTGGACTGGGCACCGGTGGAGCGGACTGCTCCAGCACTGGAATGGAGCAGCTGACCGGAGCTGGACTGGGCACCGGTGGAGCGGACTGCTCCAGCACTGGAGTGGAGCAGATGACCGAAACTGGACTAGGCACCGGTGGAGCGGACTGCTCCAGCACTGGAATGGAGCAGACGGCCGGACCCGGACCAGGCACCGGTGGAGCGGACTGCTCCGGCTCTGGAGTGGAGTAGATGACCGGAACTGGACTGGGCACCGGTGGAGTGGACTGCTCCATCACTGGAGCGGAGCAGACGGCCGGACCCAGACCAGGCACCGGTGGTGTGGACTGCCCCTGCACTGGAGCGGAGCAGACTTCCGGACCCGTATCCATCCCCATCTCTGGAGCAGGACTGAACGTCGTGCCCACACTGGGCACCGACGCAGAGGAGGATTCCAGCCCCGTAGTTAGGCTGACTGCCGGCACCAGACTGGGCACCGGCACGCTAAGGAGCTCCTGCTCCATAGCGATGCTGTACGGCGTGCCCACCCTGGGCACCGATGCAGAGGTGGACTCCAGCCATGTCACACGGCTGGTTGCCGGCCCCAGACTGGGCACCGGCACGCTAAGGAGCTCCTGCTCCAAAGCTATGCTGTACGCCGTGCCCACCCTGGGCACCGATGCAGAGTTGGACCCCAACCACAGAGCTGTGCTGACCTCTAGGGACTCCAGGCTGTGGGCCGTCGCTGGAGGCTCTGGGCTGTCGGCCGTTACTGAAGGCTCCGGGCTGCAGTCCGTAGCTGGAGGCTCCACGTTGTGGTCTGGCGCTGGAGGCTCTGGGCTGTAGACCGTTGCTGGAGGCTCCACGCTGTGGTCTTTCTCTAGCAGACCTGGGCTTTGGTCCGTTGCTGGAGGCTCTGGGCATCGAGCCGTCACTGGAGGCTCCGGGCTTCGAACCATCGCGGGAGGCTCTAGGCTTCGAGCCGTTTCTGGAGACTCCAGGCTTCGAACCGTTACTGGAGCCTCCAGGCCTCGACCCTTCACTGGAGGTCGAGTGCGTGGAGCCGGCACAGGCCATTCCGGGCTGTGGATACACACCATCCTCTGGACGGATGCGTTGAGCTGGAACTGGCCGTACCTGGCTGGGGACACGCACCATTGGGCTGGTGCGTTGAGCTGGCACGGGTCGCACCGGGCTGGGGACACGCACCATTGGGCTGGTGCGCGGAGCAAGCACAGGCCGTACCGGGCTGTTGGTGCGCACCGATGGTGTGGTTCGCTGAGTCGGTCTCCTCCGTGAAACCGACTCTGGACCGGCGCTGGAGGCACCGGACTGGGAACTGGCGCTGGAGTTCGACTGTTCCTATCGTCCCTTCTCCACCGCCAATCCCCATCCTGTGAGGGAACAGCAGCACATCGTCGTCTTCCTCCGACTCCTCTCTGTACTCCTGTTCCCACGGCTGTAGGGGCTCCTCCTGGAACCCCCACGAACCCCCATAGCCCCCCCAAAAAAACAGTTTGGGGGTTCTTCTGGGCTCCTGGCTGGTCCTTCGCCTTTTTGGCGCCGCTGCTACGGACCCCAGCCTTCCTCCACCGAACGATAATGGGAGTGGGAATGGGAATGGATCATTCTGTCACGATGCTGAGTAACGGGACGGTAAACGGAGCGCTGGTGGAGTGTCATCCTTTTTATTTAATAAGATGTTCTCACGAAGCATAAAATAAAACAGGAGAGTGAAACAAACAAAGTGACTTACGTTCTGTGACTATGCAGACAGGCACAAACAACCAATTATCCACACACAGGTGGATGTGTGGAGAGCCTAAATACAATCCCCAATCAGAGACAACCCTGTCCAGCTGTCTTTGATTGAGGATCATTAAACTCCCCTTAGTTCTATTGTGAGGGCTCGATTGTGGTCCTACCACTCCCCCTAGTGGGAGTCAGAGGCCTAACTACAATCAAACCCTCACAAAGTCTCTAAATGATCACATAAAGTTATCTTTGAACAAATGTAATTATAGTATCCGAGTGTTGACGTGAAGACGCACAAGCTGGCTAGATTCATCGGTGTAAGTTTATGGACTACAGCATTTATTCACTTATGGAGTTTATTATCACTCAACACACTTTTCTCCTCAACTACGTGTGTGTGTCTGTGTCTGTCTGTCTGTGTGTGTGTGTGTGAGTGTGTGTGTGTGTGTGTGTGTGTGTGTGTGTGTGTGTGTGTGTGTGTGTGTGTGTGTGTGTGTGTGTGTGTGTGTGTGTGTGTGTGTGTGTGTGTGTGTGTGTGTGTGTGTGTGTGTGTGTGTGTGTGTGTGTGTGTGTGCCTCTCCTGAGTGTAGAAAACAGTCACTGAAGCAGATTGGAAAAAGATCTGTTTCTTACACAGAAATAATTCGAATTCCATTGGAGACATCACACAAGTGACACATTGGTAAACACACATAACACCTGACAGACAGACAGACATGGACCGAAGATAACGGCACCCTATTCCCTATTTAGTGCACTACTTTTGACCAGTGCACTATACAGGAAATAGGGTGCCATGGCCTCTGTGACTAGTGTGGGCTGTGCAGTTGAGTAATAACAGCTGAGGTCCCTTGTGTCTCAGTTGATAGAGCATGGCCCTTGCAACAGCAGGATAGTGGGTTCGATTTCCAAGGGGGACCCATATGAAAATGTATGCTCTGGATAAATGACTGAAATGTCAAATGTAAAAATGCGTCATGCATGTCTTATACACGTGCTGAGCTGTTATGTTGAGTGTTGTGACCTGCAACATGATTTTAAGCCGCAGAGCAATTACCAAATGTAAATGCTTTTACATGTTCAACAGTCTCACTCACTCATCTTCATTCTCCTTGGAGGTTAGCGCCTCGACGTATGGATCTCCACAACGTCCTATTCTGGGCCAGGTCCCAGGCTGATGTCGTGTTGAGTCCTCCGACTGTTCGGACCACCTTGCTCTCGATCTTCCTCTTGGGCGTTTGGGGGATGGCTCCTTGAGGAAATGGGCAGAAGTGGGTTTGATCTAACCAGGTGTGCAAACAGTCAGAGTTTGGAGGCTCTGACCAGGGAGGAGACAAGGGGTTGGTCCGTCTTTCGCCGTATTGTGGGGTTCGGGATGTAGTCGTTTCCATGTTATGCCCAGTATGCGCCGGAGGCATTTGGATTCAAAGGCGTCTGTAAGATCTGCAAACGATACTATGCATCCGCAACACCAACAAGTAAACACAACCCATAATCACCAAGATCCCAACCCACATGAATGCAACACTCCTCTCCGTTCCCAATCACCAGAATTCTGAACAGCTGTTTACCATTTCCCCATCAGTATTTATCCCAGCTTCATTCTCCCTTCGGTGTGAGGTATTGTTTGTATGTGCAACCCTACTAAGCCCTTCCTAACTATTTGATCGTGATTCCAGTTTTTGACCTTTTTCTTGCCTTGAGTTTTCGAGTCCGTCTTATCCCTTATCTGTACCTTAGCCTGAGTCTGCCCGTGTACCAACCTATTCTCGTTCTTTTGGATTACCCCGTTAGCCTGCTCCTTCTGTACTGTTGCTGTTTTACATTGGACTACCTGTTATCGACCTCTGCCTGTACATCTGACAACTCCTTTTGCCTGATCCTGGATTATATTAAAAACTACATTTGCAAGCTCTGCAAGTGGGACCAAACATCTGCCTCCGGGTTGTATTCTTACAGAATACCTCACCAAATACCATGGACCCAGCAGAGCTCCACACCCGTCTCTCCCGACAGGAGGAACAGATAGAGGAATTATGCCGCCTTCTCCAACCGGGCGCAGCCACATCTCCTCTCCCGGTTCCTCCGGTATCCACTCGTTCATCACACCCTGTATCGATGCCAAACAAATACGACGGTGCACCAGGAAAGTGTCAAGGATTCCTTATGCAGTGTTCCTTATACATTGAACACCATTCCGACCTGTTTACAAGGGAAAAGGACAAGGTGGATTTCACGGTATCTCTGCTCTGTGGGAGAGCGTTGGACTGGGCCACCGCTCTCTGGGCCGCGAACAGCCCTGCATTGCAAAGCAAGTCACCGTTCATCTCGTTATTCAAAGAGGTGTTCGATCACCCCGTTTCAGGCCGTCAGACCGGAGATCTCCTCTGCGAGATCAACCAAGGATCTCGGTCAGCTGCCGATTATGCACTGGACTTTCGTACCCTGGCAGCGGGAAGCGGATGGTCTGACACCGCCCTACTCACTATGTATAGGAGAGGGCTAAACCAGGAGTTACAGACGGAACTTGTCTGCCGAGGGGATGTACGAGATCTCAACCGTTATATCACTATGTCTATCTCCATTGACCACCTCCTATCGGAACGCAAACTCTCCGGACCACCACAACCTCAGAGCCGTTCTCTTCCCCTGTATACTCCAGTCCAGGCCGTCGATCCGGAACCTATGCAACTCGGTAAATTCTCCCATACTCCTACAGAACGTCAGAGACGGATAACCAGCAAGCTGTGCCTATATTGTGGAGAGAGTGGACATTTCGTCAGCCGCTGCCCTATTCGTCCTCCCAGACATGATCCTCCTACCATCAGCACTCAGGTAGGCATCTCAGCCTTATTGAACGTGACGAAGAAACAGTTCAGTTTACCCGCGCTCCTGTCAGTACAGGGTACTACCGTATCTGTGGCCGGTCTCATCGATTCAGGGGCAGCGGGCAATTTTATTGATCAGGGGTTGGCAGACAGGCTAGGAGTGGAATTACTAGTACTGAAACCACCATTACGAGTTTCTACATTAGATGGACAACCACTGGGCACTGGTTATGTAACACATCAAACTGCAGGAATTACCCTTCAGATCAGTGCTTTGCATTCGGAACGTATCCAACTATTAGTTGTCTCTTCCCCTCAGGAACCACTGGTGTTAGGCCACCCCTGGCTTTGCCAGCACGATCCTGCCATCTCGTGGCGGAGAGGGGAATTGCTGAAGTGGAGTACTAACTGTTTATCGCATTGTTTAACTTTACCTTGTAGAGCCACCTCCGTATAGAGGAAGCCCGTGACCAAACTCCTACTCGGATCCCGTCAGAATACGCCCAATACCAGAATGTCTTTAACAAGGAAAAGGCCTGTATCCTACCTCCTCATCGTCCTTGCGACTGTGCTATCGAACTGTTACATCGACGAAGCACTCGGACAAGGATTTATTCGCCCCTCTACTTCTCCTGCTGCCTCCTCCTTCTTTTTTGTGGAGAAGAAGGACGGGGGTTTACGCCCATGTATTGATTATAGAGGACTAAATGACATTACGATAAAAAACCGGTTTCCACTTCCACTAATCCCAGCAGCTCTAGAACAAGTAGGCAATGCCCATGTGTATACTAAACTAGACCTCCGCAGTGCCTACAATCTTGTCCGGATTCGTCAAGGGGATGAATGGAAAACTGCCTTCATCACCACCAGGGGGCACTATGAGTATCTCGTGATGCCGTATGGACTCACTAATGCACCCGCAGTGTTCCAATCCTTCATGAATGACATTTTCCGGGATATGATTGACCGATTTCTCATCGTATACATAGACGACATACTCATTTATTCCCATTCCATGGAAGAACACGTTTCCCAAGTCCGTCAAGTGTTACAACGCCTAGAAGAACATAAACTGTATGTGAAAGCGGAAAAAAGTGAGTTTCATGTCACCTCTGTGTCCTTCCTTGGATTTGTGTTGACTCCGGGAGGAGTAAGCATGAATGAAGAAAAGGTCAGCGCCGTGCACCACTGGCCTCAACCACATACGGTAAAAGGTCTCCAGCGATTCCTCGGCTTTGCCAATTTTTACTGCAGATTCATAAGGAACTACAGTAGCAAAGCCGCCCCACTCACTGCTCTCACCAGCCAGAAATCCAAGACACTGTCCTGGTCGGATTCAGCGGTTACTGCTTTCAACCTCCTGAAACAAGCTTTCACCTCTGCACCCATCCTCCGCCAGCCCGATCCCACTCAACCCTTCACTATAGAGGTAGATGCCTCAGAGGTAGGAGTGGGAGCGGTCTTATCTCAACGTTTCGGTTCTCCTCCCAAGTTACACCCATGTGCCTTCTACTCGAAAAAACTCTCCCCTGCCGAAAGGAATTATGATGTCGGAAATCGAGAACTGCTGGCCATCAAACTAGCGCTGGAGGAGTGGCGTCACTGGCTGGAGGGGGCTCAACACCCGTTCCTGGTTTTGACCGATCACCGCAACCTGGAATATGTGCGGAATGCTAAAAGGTTAAACCCACGCCAGTCCCGATGGTCGCTGTTCTTTAATCGCTTCCATTTCACTGTGTCTTACATACCAGGAAAAAAGAATATCAAGGCCGACGCTCTATCTCGCCAGTTTGATCCTCCCACATGTATCTCAGAACCTGAAAACATCCTTCCTCTATCTTGTGTTGCCAGACCTATTCGATGGGAAATCCAGGACACCATTCACAACGCTCTACAAACTGAACCAGCTCCCCCCGAAACACCACAGGACAAACAATATGTTCCAGCCTCAGTCAGACCTCAACTACTCCAATGGTGCCACACATCGTTGGGATCAGGACATCCTGGCATAACAAAGACCACTAAACTCATCTCTCGCCGGTACTGGTGGTCTTCACTTCCTGAAGACGTCCGAGATTATGTATTGTCCTGTCCAGTCTGTGCCCAATCCAAGACCCCCCGCCAATTGCCAGAGGGTAAGCTCACTCCATTACCCACACCTAATAGACCATGGTCACACATATCCATGGACTTTATCACTGACTTACCTGAATCTACGGGTTACACCACCATTCTAGTCGTCATCGATCGTTTCTCAAAAATGTGTCGTTTGATCCCACTACCCCGTCTGCCAAATGCCATGGAACTCGCAGAATGTGTATTTCAGCAGGTCTTTCGCCAGTTTGGGATCCCGGAAGACATAGTATCAGATCGAGGCCCCCAATTCATCTCCCAGGTTTGGAAAGCCTTCTGCAAGCGCATGGGAATCTCAGTCAGCCTTTCCTCCGGGTACCACCCACAATCTAATGGTCAGACAGAACGGCTAAACCAAGACATTGGGAAATACCTCCGTCAACAATGTGCCCTACAACAGAACGACTGGAGTCGATACCAACCGTGGGTAGAATATGCCCAAAATTCCCTCTTCCACTCTTCCCTCCGGTTAACGCCATTTCAATGCGTCCTAGGGTTTCAACCTCCGATGTACCCCTGGGACAACGAGCCTGGTACAGTTCCTGCAGTGGACGAATGGTTTCAGCGCAGCGCACAGGTATGGGAAACTGCTTATCGTCATCTTACTCAAGCCTCTATTTCCCAGAAGACGCACGCAGATCGTCGTCGCAGACCTACACCTCTGTACCACCCAGGTCAACGAGTCTGGTTATCAACCCCAGACATCCGGCTTCGTCTCCCCTGCAAAAAGCTGTGCCCCAGATACATCGGCCCGTTTAAGATTACTCACCGTATCAATCCTGTAACTTACCGCCTACAGCTTCCTCGTCACTACCGTATAGCCTCGTCCTTTCATGTCTCCCTGTTAAAACCTGTCCATTACAGCCCTCTGCATCCTCCGGTCACATCTCAGACAGCCCCGCCTCCACTAGATGTCAGTGGGGAGCCTGCATATTCCGTTAGGGCCCTTCTGGACTCACGACGACGGGGTGGTGGGCTACAGTACCTGGTGGACTGGGAGGGTTATGGACCAGAAGAACAGGCCTGGGTCCCTGCCCAGGATATCCTTGACCCCACTCTCATTCAAGATTTTCACCGCGATCACCCAGATCGTCCTGCTCCTCGTCCCCGGGGACGACCCTCTAGCCGGCGCCCTCGGTCTTCTGGAGCCGCCCGTAGGGGGGGGGGGGGGTTCTGTAAGATCTGCAAACGATACTATGCATCCGCAACACCAACAAGTAAACACAACCCATAATCACCAAGATCCCAACCCACATGAATGCAACACTCCTCTCCGTTCCCAATCACCAGAATTCTGAACAGCTGTTTACCATTTCCCCATCAGTATTTATCCCAGCTTCATTCTCCCTTCGGTGTGAGGTATTGTTTGTATGTGCAACCCTACTAAGCCCTTCCTAACTATTTTATCGTGATTCCAGTTTTTGACCTTTTTCTTGCCTTGAGTTTTCGAGTCCGTCTTATCCCTTATCTGTACCTTAGCCTGAGTCTGCCCGTGTACCAACCTATTCTCGTTCTTTTTGGATTACCCCGTTAGCCTGCTCCTTCTGTACTGTTGCTGTTTTACATTGGACTACCTGTTATCGACCTCTGCCTGTACATCTGACAACTCCTTTTGCCTGATCCTGGATTATATTAAAAACTACATTTGCAAGCTCTGCAAGTGGGACCAAACATCTGCCTCCGGGTTGTATTCTTACAGCGTCCAGACGAGGTGTGCGGTCCATGGTGAGGGTTCATGATTCTCATCTGTACATCAATCAGATAGTGTGAGGTTTAATAGGGTATTAATATAAACTGTGCACAAGTAAGTAGTGCTTACAAAAATGTGTGTGCAAACGTTTGTGTGTCCATAGACCTACAAACTTGTTCCTGTAAGGATAGGACACCATGAGCAGTACTAACAGAGTCCCTGCGGACAACCAAACAACTCAATTAAGAGATTCTGCTTTCCCCGCACGCCTAAACTGAGTTAATTAGCCAATGACGATCCTCCTTCATTCTTATTCATCTATTCAGGTCCATACTTAATATGACACACAGGTACCATTAGGTAAATATAGCAGGGTTGTGTGGACAGATTCAGGGTGCATTTTTGAGGGCAAAACGTTGTGAAACGCTCAAATCACAATTTCCTTTTGCAGGAGAACATTCCTGCATTGCAGGTCATGTAAAACTTATAGTGTACTGTGCCAGGCACCAGTGGAGCGGACTGCTCTGGTTTAAAAAGGCTTCTGAAGTTTGTAATTTCCATTTTGGAAATGTCAGACTTGATTTTCCCTTAAGAAAAATGTATCAACCCCTACAAAAATGTACATTAATTACAATCTACATAATAATTCACATTTCCAGAAAACTGTCTCAAATTAAGATCCTACGTCCGTAAAATAGGTTATGAAGAACCAACATGCCTCTCTGACATGTCAAATAATTAATCATACCACCTCTGTGGCATTTCTATCTGGAACATTTCACATTGTTTTCCTGCTGTACGTGGCCCAGGAGTATTGTGGTGTCATCTTAGGGTCCTGACCTCTCCTCACGCTATCTGACTGGATGCAGCCAATTGAGAGGAGACAACACACACTCCATAGTTTACCAAACTCGGTCCTGGGGACCCCAAGGGGTGCACGTTTAGTTTTTTGCCATAGCACTACACAGCTGATTAAAATAATCAAAGCTTGATGATGAGTTGGTTATTTGAATTAGCTGTGTAGTGCTAGGGCAAAAAACAAAATGAGCATTGGGTTCCCCAGGACCGAGTTTGGGAGACGCTGCCATAGAACAAGATTAATAAGACAATTCCATTTGTTATGAGAGAGAGAGAGAGAGAGAGAGAGAGAGAGAGAGAGAGATCACATTGGAGTGGGAAAAAAAAGACCATTCATCCCTAATCCACTAATCTGTGAAACTCTAGGACACTGTGTGTGTGTGTGTGTGCGCTCGTCCCTGCTTCTCTGTGTGTGAGTTTGTTCATCTCCCATATTACAATGAAGCTAATCCCAGTGTGCTGCAATCAGACCTGCTCTGGTTCTGGCTGCCTAGTCCAGTGTCTGTCTTTAAAGGAAGATAATACAGAGATTATATGGAGTGTAATAATCTTGAGCTGGTTGATGAGAGTGGGGACCGAGGGCCTGTATGGCCAGCCATGATAAGGCCCCTCTCACCCCATGTCTCCTACTATGGTGTCCAAGCCCTACTTCACACATAAAGGAAAGCACTTTAACACACTGACCACACGTGGTCATAAATATGAACTTTCACACAGACCATATACACACACCTTGTTTAATGTATATCCACTTTCAGCTAGGCCTCCCCTGCTGTGTGAAGAATTGCCAAAACTGGAAATGGGATTCACAAACGTTCCATCACACTACAACAATAGAACTGTGAGGGTGGATAAAATGTACCTTCCTAGGCACAGAGGGACAGTGTCTGTGATTGGCTCAACAATTATCCCACCCAATGTGTCTGGGTTCAGTGAGTTCATTGAATATCACTGTCTCCTCATCACAACAACAAGAAAAAAAGAACAGGGTCTGTGCACACAAGGCCACCCTATTCCCTATATAACACACTAGGGCTCTGGTCAAAAGTAGTGCACATTAGAGGTAATAAGATTCCATTTTGGGACATATGTAGTGGGGCTATCATAACAATACAGACATTCTCAGGAGAGGATTAGCTAGTAGCTCTGACGGTGGAGGATTCAAATACAGGAACTCTAAGGCATGTTGCAGCGTCTTTTAACACCAGCGAAGACAACCTTTTAAAAACCGAAGCACAACAGCAAACCCTGCTTCTCCCTCTGACTAACAGGATTACTACAGGGACTCTGTCTTCTCCCTCTGACTAACATGATTACTACAGGGACTCTGTCTTCTCCCTCTGACTAACAGGATTACTACAGGGACTCTGTCTTCTCCCTCTGACTAACAGGATTACTACAGGGACTCTGTCTTCTCCCTCTGACTAACATGATTACTACAGGGACTCTGTCTTTCTCTCTCTTTCTTTCTCACCCCCCTCTCTCCACCTCTCTCTCGCTCCCTCTCCACCTCTCTCTCTCTCTCTCTCTCTCTCTCTCTCTCCCCTCTCTCTGTCAGACATACTTGTCAACATGCCTCCTGTTACCTCCAGACTGCTGATGTAAGTGAGAGAGAGTTCAGAGAGAATTGCTTATCAAAGAGAAGTAGCCTACGTTAGGAGGAGGACATTAGGGAAAAGCAAACAACACAAAATGTAATGGCTGTCAGTTAGACTGCTCACCCTCTTGTTCCGCTAGAGCATCAGTCATATGCTGCTGGACAGGTTGAACATCCCTTCACTGTAGTTTGACAAGGTTTTGGATGTGTCTGTGGAGAAGACAATTGTGTGTGTATGTGCGTGCGTGTGCATGCTGTTGTTGCCTCAAGGGCCGCAATGTCTGAGTGACATCATCTAAACACAATTAAAGTCTGAAGTGGAGGGGCAGGCATCCATTTGCATCCCTACCTGCCAAACACATCCCTACCTGCAGTCATGTTTATTAAAGAAGTGTCTCCCTGTCAACCCCCAGATAATGTCAGCTGTCAAGTTCCTGCCTACTCTGGAGGGGGTACTACTGACAGCTACCGACCACAGTGCACACACGCACACAAGCGCACACACGCGCAGACACAAACACCTCCCTCTCCTCTGCTCCCATTCTCTGACAAGTGATGGATGGCCCTGCAAGGGGGCTCGTTCACCTCTGAACTCCCCCAACTGCTGTTGCTTGGCGACTGTGCACATGGGGGGGATAGGGGGTTGGGCGGGGTTAAATTCACTAGAGTACCATACTGTAGAATTTACTATAACCACACCCTCAGGATATAGACAGGGTTACTGACTGTGGATGGTGTGGTGGGGATGGTGAGGTGGGGATGGTGAGGGGTGGATGATGAGGGGTGGATGGTGAGGTGTGGATGATGAGGGGTGGATGGTGAGGTGTGGATGGTGAGGTGTGGATGGTGAGGTGTGGATGGTGAGGTGTGGATGGTGAGGGGTGGATGGTGAAGGGTGGATAGTGAGGGGTGGATGGTGAGGGGTGGATGGTGAGGGGTGGATGGAGAGGGGTGTTGGGTTGGTACTGAAGGGGAACAAAGAGGAGAAGGGGGAGGTTTTCCCTCTCTGACACCATGGCATTAGAGCAGTATTCTTCAATCCAGGTGCTGGCAACCCACAGAGTGTGGAGACTTTTTATTCAACTAAACCCATCATCATGCTCCAAATGACTAGCCTGCATGATCCCACATCTGTTTGTGCTATTGCCAACTCCATAGCTGTCATTGTCAAGCCAAACCAAAACATGGCGTGTTTGGCATGACAATTCCATAAGGAGTTGGCAAGAGAGCCGAAACAGACTGGCACACAGGCTACCAAATTGCACCAAATGAGTTCAAACAGGTGTGCTAGTGTTAGGCTGGAAGAAAACCCTGTATCGCCATGTTGGTTCCCAAGAACAAGAATGAGGTGCCATTAGAAGCTACTTGCATACTTCATTGACGTGATACTTTATGACCTCTCTTTATGAGTGTCTCTTGCCGTCCAGTGTGTGTTGCATTTGTGTGAGAGTGTGCATACATCCGTGCATACGTACGTACATGTATGCGTACATGAGTACGTAGAAGATATGGGTCCCATCTGGATTGCCGTCCTCCTCAGTCCACCACTGTGCTGAACAATGAGAACCATGAGAATCCTACCACAGAGAACAAAAGGCCAGGGGAGAAGGAGGAGGAAGAGGATGAGGAGAAGAAGGAAGATGAGGAGGAGGAGGATGAGGAGGAGGAGGAGGATGAGGAGGAGAAGGAAGAGGAGAAGGAAGAGGAGGAGGAAGAGGAGGAGAAGGAAGAGGGGGGAGGAGGAGGAGGATAAGGAAGAGGAGGAGGAAAAGGAGGAGAAGGAAGAGAAGGAAGAAGAGGAGGAGGAGAAGGAAGATGAGGAGGATGAGGATGAGGAGGAGGAGGAGGAGGATGAGGAGGAGAAGGAAGAGGAGAAGGAAGAGGAGAAGGAAGATGAGGAGGAGGAGGATGTGGAGAAGGAGGAGGATGAGGAGGAGAAGGAAGAGGAGGAGGAAGAGGAGGAGAAGGAAGAGGGGGGAGGAGGAGGAGGATGAGGAGAAGGAAGAGGAGGAGGAGGAGGAGGAGGAAGATGAGGAGGAGGTCAACCCTGCTGATTGTTACTCTACTAATATTAGCTCCTCCACTACTGCTTTTCCCTGTCATTATATTACCAGTACATGGGCTATTGCCCTGCTCAGTAATTTGCCTTCTTTGTTATTGTACTGAGTAGTCACTATTCCACTCTGTCATTAGGACTCCCTGTTGATAACAGGCAAAATAGGTGCCGTGGCTGACAGAGTGGAAGGGTGAGTGTGACTGAATGATTGTAAGCTATAGCGGTGTGTGTGAATGAATGAGTGAATGTGACGATGTGTGGGTGAGAGAGAGACAGTAGAGTCTGAATGATCTCTGTATTATCTGTGGGTGACGGAATGACAGGGTGAGTGTGACTGAATGATTGTAGGCTAGCACTGTGTGTGTGCGAGTTGTGTGATTGTGAATCTAAATGAACGAGTGGATGTGGCAACTTGTGCGTAAGAGAGGGGAGAGGGACAGTAGTGCACGAAACAGCACTATAACTCAAGACGGTTGGTTGCTGTTTCTAAAAAATGTCTTTAATTTACTGTAGCCATAGGGATCCCCTTATCCTTTATGTCCTACGTTTCCTCTCTTGCATCACCTTCTCTCATCTTTTTCAGAGGACATTTTTTAACTGAGTTTACTCTAACCGGTCATATCCTGTCGTCTCTATCCCAGCCAGTATGCAGAGGGTCACCAGAGGGTCACCAGAGGGTCATCATAACCTCTTCTGAATGGTCTGGCCTAACCCAGACTTAATCTGTCTTTCACCCCGGTATATAGCATCTTCTAGGCCTAGGGTATCTGTCTTAATCATATTGTTAATAATCGCCACACCGGAGGCACCATTTGTAAATACTTCTTGGTGCACACCCGGGCTATAATTTACAAATGGTGCCGCGTGTGAGGACAAATATGTATAATATTGAAATATTTATACCCATACAGTACTTCAGTTATAATTATATGGTCCTAACCCAGACTCAGCCTGTCTGTAACCTCCCCTGAGGTGTCTGTCAACTAACAAACTCTATGCCAGATAATTGATCCCATATTCTCTGGTTTTATTATTAATGCGTAACTGTCTGATCGGAACCACACACACACTCACAAACACAAATATGAAGCGGGAAGCTGCAGAAAACCTGAGGCTGTGCTGTCTGGTGTCGTGGTGTTGGTGGTGATTGTACAGATGAACATGTTGGGTTGAGTTTTTCTGTTTTTTAGGCGACCTAATTACCGGGATTCAGAGAGAGAGACCCTAGAGGGAGCAGGACAGTCTGAGCACATGCAGTAATTTACTGATGGTCCCTAACCATATGGAATGTCAAACCAAACTGACCATGTGCATTACGAGCCACGTGCAGCTGCGCTCGGAATTGATGATTACTTGGGTGCAGGATTGAAACGAACCCAACCCAAGGAAAACGGTTTCGATACTCTTCATTCTGTGACATAAAATGTTTTCCTATCATCCCGCAAACGAGACTGACTTTATGACGAGAGTGACTTTATGTCCCTATCTCTTAGTCCTGCCGGGGCAATATAGATTGTGCCTGACCAGAAATGAAACTACATGTGATGTAGGAGTTTTAGAGGGCAGCACAATGGTTATGATATACAAGACATGACCCTACAACCATTATCCAATGGAAGACAGTTGCACACTCCCTCAAAACATCTGTGGCATTGTGTTGTGTGACACAACTGCACCTTTTAGAGTGGCCTTTTATTGTCCCCAGCACAAGGTGCACCTCTGTAATGATCATGCTGTTTAATCAGCTTCTTGATATGCCACACCTGTCAGGTGGATGGCAAAGGAGAAATGCTCACTAACAGGAATGTAAACAAATGTGTAAACAACATTTTTGAGAAATAAGCTTTTTGCGCGTATATGAAAATATCTGGGATCTTTTATTTCAGCTCATGAAACATGGGACTAACACTTTACATTGCGTTTATAATTTGTTCAGTGTATATACATGTAAACAGGAGTAATAGTCACCAGTAGCATGATAAATACAGTAGATAGATACTAATAGTAATGGCAATAAATAATCAATCAACAGCAGTGTAGCTGTTGTAATTAGTAATACATTTAATCAGTAATGATTTTAGCAGCAGCTTAGGTGTGAGGGGGATCAGTAGTTGTTAGCCATTTAGCAGTCTTATGGCCAGGGGATAGAAGGTGTTTAGGAGTCTATTGGTCTGAGCCTCACAACAGCACACACTGACTACAGATACTGTACATATACAGTAGAACCCCAGAACAGCAAGCTGACGTGAAAAACAAAGCAGCGTGGACCCTGTTGGATACATATGTGTGAGAGAGAGAGAGAGAGAGAGAGAGAGAGAGAGAGAGAGAGAGAGAGAGAGATCAGATGAAGGGATGAACAGCAGGGAGGAAGGAGAGGAGGAGAGGACACAGATTCACACAACCTCCTCTGGTTGATTGCCATCTTTCCCCTCCAGCTCTCAAATAACAGTTTTTTTTTTCAATCACTTCAGTGCAATTTTCACAAGTATGTGGTACATTTTCACAACTCTAAGCACAAAAATTCAAACAGATCATCAAAATGGCTCATGTTTATAAAACTTCAAGCACATTTTCAATTGAGTAGAACAAACAAATGCAGAAAGTCACTTGCTCACTGCACCAAATCACTCTTTCAATTTGGATACATATTCAATATTAGTATCTGCTTTTCAAATTGTAATACTCGCTTATTTTTTCATATGTTTTTCAGGAACCAATATACACAGTCAGTTAGAAAAGCAAAGGCTAGCTTTTTCAAACAGAAATTTGCATCCTGTAGTACTAATTCCAATAAGAGCATCTCCTCCCAGTTGCTAGGAAACATTATCCAACGGCTGGCCATGCTTTCCACCTGGCTACCCCTACCCCGGCCAAAAGCTCTGTAACCCCCGCAGCAACTTGCCCAAACCCCCCCCCCCCCCCCCCCCCCCCCCTCCTTCACCCAAATCCAGATAGCTGATGTTCTGAAAGAACTGCAAATCTGCTAGGCTAGACATTCTGGACCCTTTCTTTCAAAAATTGTGCCGAAATTGTTACAACCCCTATTACTAGCCTGTTCCTCTCTTTTGTATCGTCTGAGATCCCTAGAGATTGGAAAGCTGCTGCGGTCATCCCCCTGTTCAAAGGGGGAGACACTCTAGACCCAAACTGATACAAACCTATATCCATCCTGCCCTGCCTTTCTAAAGTCTTCAAAAGCCAAGTTAACAAACAGATCACTGACCACTTCGAATCCCACCGTACCTTCTCTGCTATGCAATCTGGTTTCCGAGCTGGTCATGGGTGCACCTCAGCCACGCTCAAGGTACTAAACGATATCATAACCGCCATTGATAAAAGACAGAACTGTGCAGCCGTCTTCATCGACCTGGCCAAGGCTTACGACTCTGTCAATCACCGTATTCTTATAGGCAGACTCAACAGCCTTGGTTTCTCAAATGACTGCCTTGCCTGGTTCTCCAACTACTTCTCAGAGTTCAGTGTATCAAATCTGAGGGCCTGTTGTCCGGTCCTCTGGCAGTCTCTATGGGGGTGCCACAGGGTTCAATTCTTGGGCCAACTCTATTCTCTATATATATCAACGATGTCGCTCTCGCTGCTGGTGACTCTCTGATCCATCTCTACGCAGACGACACCATTCTGTATACATCTGGTCTTTGGACATTGTGTTAACTAACCTTCAAACAAGCTTCAATGCAATACAACACTCCTTCCGTGGACACCTACAAATACCTAGGCGTCTGGTTAGACTGTAAACTCTCCTTCCAGACTCACATTAAGCATCTCCAATCCAAAATTAAATCCAGAATGGGCTTCCTATTTCGCAACAAAGCCTCCTTCACTCATGCTGCCAAACATGCCCTCGTAAAACTGACTATCCTACCGATCCTTGACTTCGGCGATGTCATTTACAAAATAGCCTCCAACACTCTACCCAGCTAATTGGATGTAGTCTATCACAGTGCCATTCATTTTGTTACCAAAGCCCCATATACTACCCACCACAGCGACCTGTACGCTCTCGTTGGCTGGCCCTCACTACATACTCGTTGCCAAACCCACTGGCTCTCGTAGCATGCGCTCCAGCAGGTATATTTCACTGGCCATCCCCAAAGCCAACACCTCCTTTGGCCGCCATTCCATCCAGTTCTGTGCTGCCAATGACTGGAACGAATTGCAAAAATCACTGAAGCTTGAGTCTACCATCTCCCTCAATAACTTTAAGCATCAGCTGTCAGAGCAGCTTACCGATCACTGCACCTGTATATAGCCCATCTGTAAATAGCCCACCCTACTACCTCATCCCCATATTTATTATTTTTGTTCATTTGCACTACAGTATCTCTACTTGCAAATAATCATCTGCACATCTATCAGTCCAGTGTTAATGCTAATTTGTAATTATTTCACCACTATGGCCTATTTATTGTCCTACCTTCCTAATCTTCCTACATTTGCACACACTATACATAGATTTTCTATTGTGTTATTGACTGTACGTTTGTTTATCCCACGTGTAACTCTGTGTTGTTGTTTTTTGTTGCACTGCTTTGCTTTGTCTTGGCCAGGTCGCATTTGTAAATGAGAACTCAACTGGCCTACCTGGTTAAATAAAGGTGAAATAAAAACAATAAAAAAAATAGAAAATCACTACAATTAACTAACTGCTCAAAATTGATAACTACTGAACCAAAATTATGCAGTGCCTAGTTAACATGATGTACATAGTTTGATAACTGCTGAGCACTGTATAGTTCTATAGTTTTACCTCATAAATGTATACATTTTACATATATTTGTGTTGTAAGGTCAAACCAAATCATATATGGATGTGGCTGTAAATACTACATCATTATTATCCATCAGCCAGTGTGCTTCAAAAGGAGCACCATCATGTGAAGTTCTTAGGAGCAAAACAAATTGGGTGACAAATGAAAGCTAAGAGTCTACATTTTGGGGAAATGAAGGTATAGATACATTTTTCAACTATTTTCCATCAACAAAAGTTTGGCATAAGTAAAGTCTTTGATTTCTGGATTAAGAGATGGAAAAGTGTCTTAGAAAACATCTACCAGAAAAAGTCTTAAAAGGCATCAGTAATACATAAAAACACAATAATGTTGACGTAAAGACGCCTGCCAACTAGTATCAACACGTATATTTAGTTTTGGAGAAATTGTTTAACTTCTGTAAGTTTAAGAAATATTACTATTGAGCGATTTCAGTGCCAACGGAAATTGTATTTTAATTTTATAATTTTGAATTTGCCATAGGATATTGAATTATTGAAGTCATAAATTGAACTGCTATTTCATGGTTTGAAACGGAATTTAATGAATATTGCATTCAGTTAAACAATTATATTTCAATGAAATTTAATATTCAAATTCAAAATGTAGACATTCAGTGTCAATGCTAGATATTGCATTAATTGCGTCTGTGTATCAAGTTTACAAACCATCCTTTCAAGTGAATCAAAGTTTCATACACTGAGCATACCAAACATTAGGAACACCTTCCTAATATTGAGTTGCACCCCTCTTTTGCCCTCAGAACAGCCTCAATTCGTGGGGCATGTCGAAAGCGATCCACAGGGATGCTGGCCCATGTTGACTCCAATGCTTACCACAGTTGGTTCAAGTTGGCTGGATGTCCGTTAGATGGTGGACCATTCTTGATACACACAGGAAACTGTTGAGCGTAAAAAACCCAGCAGCGTTGCAGTTCTTGACACACTACTACCATACCCTGTTCAAAGACAATTTAATATTTTGTCTTACCAATTCACATTCTGAATGGCACAGATACACAATACCTAAATTGTCTCAAGGCTTAAAAATCCTTGAACAAGTGACTTCAATAAGGGATCATAGCTTTCATCTGCTTCACAAGTTTGGACAGCACAATACAGTACACAGTACAGTACACAGTACAGTGAGTAGAGCACAGTAGAGTACAGTACAGTCCAATACAGTAAATACAAGTATAATACAGTACAGTACAGTACAGTATAGTATAGTACTTTACTGTACTGAACTCTACTGTACTCTACTGCAATGTTATAATGTACTCTACTGCAGTGTTCTAAAATCTCCCTATTTTATTTTATTGCATGTCAAGTAATAGTCAAATAGGGTATGGAAAATATTTACCATCTACTATCCCTTTCTGTTCCGCACTTCAAAAAGAACAGTTTTGAAATGTGTATCTTGTATTGTTTGCTATTGGATTACAGATTTTTTTTTATGACTTGTGCAATTTTCACAAGTATGTGATACATTTTCACAACTCAGTACAAAACTCAAAACAGATCATCAAAATGACAATTGTTTCAAAACTCTAAGTACAAAACAGAAAATCATACAGCCACTTTTTCACTGTTTCATCTAGAAATAAATGTCTCACATTGCAATTCATGTTCATATAAAGTAATTGCCTTTCACAGTGCAATGCTCACATTAATTTTGATATGACTATCTTCTCTTTTGTTAAAATACATTTTCTATTACTTAATCCGACTGCTCTTAATTGATGATCACTTAAACGTGTAAACTGGTTTGTCTACTACAGATTTTAAGAACTAAATAAGTAGAAACATAAAAAGTATGACATATACTCAAATGTCTACTATGATGATGGCTATTATGATTTTACTTCATAGTAAGTTTAAAAAATATTTATATTGACAAGATCAGAGATGTACATGATTACATTGCGAAAGATGTCTTCAATGATCACACCTTTGATCACACGTGGGACAGAAATAATGGAAATTTGATGTGTATTGCCTAATGTAATTTATAGTACTGTAGCATAATACATTCAAATGGCAATTTTGAAACAAAGTATCTTAAATGTTTTGCTATTGGATTAACTGGTTGTGAAAATAACTAAATTGAGAAGATATTTTGTTGTGTTTTGGTAATTAAACCAATGTACTAATTATATTCCACAGTAAACTTGGATTTTGGATACATTGGATGTGTGTGCATGTATGTGTATATATGTGTGTGTGTGTGTGTGTGTGTGTGTGTGTGCGTGTGTGTGTGCGTGCGTGCGTGTGTGTATGTCTTGCTGGCAATGTTGGTGGTAGCACAACTTTGGAGTCTAGTGAAAGCAACAGCGAGCCAATGTGTGGTGAAAGCTATCTACAAACAAAAGGAATGCACAATGAAAGGTTTTGAATGTAAGAACGGCTGCGTTTCAAGTGTTACCAGTTTGGAGTTTTGAAAATTCAACACATACTTGTGAAAGTAGTTACCAAAGCAAGAAAAAAACGGTAAATGGGAGCTAAAATGTGTAAATGGTGAGCCTATACTGCCCTACCAAACAAAACTACTCAAAGCGTGGAACTGAGAAAAATATTTGTATTTACCTTAGTTTCACAGTAACTTTATGCAGTTGCTGCTAACATGACCACCATTTTCTCCAAAACACAATACAGTAGAGGCAGCATACATTAACTAATTTTCGACCCAATGAGCAGTTACTGCCTTTTTGCTTGGTAGGGCAGTATAATTATCTGATGTATTGGCGACTAAACTAAATGTTCTAATGGTATTTCACATAAAACTTTGATTTTGCATGAAAGATGAAACCCCAATGAATGCCCAATCAAAGGTTCTGAACATAAAATAGGGGGCATTCCAAGTGTTAAAAGTTTAGAGTTTTGTACTTATACCACTTACTTAATGTAATATTCCAAAATGATTCCTTTAATTTCAGGGTTTAGAATCAGAGACCTAATCATGGCTCCTGGTGTGGAGAACAGCTTTACTTTCAACCACAAAACATATTCAGTGTAAACCCAGGAAAGCAAGTGGTTCACTTTTAATTCAATGTGTACGTGTCTCTGTGTAGGTACACTGAGTGTACAAAACATTAGAACACCTTCCTAATATTGTGTTGCACCCCCTTTTGCCCAGCCTCAATTCATCGGGGAATGGACTGCAAGGTGTCGAAAGCGTTCCACAGGGATGCTGGCTCATGTTGACTCCAATGCTTCCCACAGTTGTGTCAAGTTGGCTGGATGTCCTTTGAATGGTGGACCATTCTTGATACACACAGGAAACTATTCAGTGTGAAAACCCCAGCAACGTTGCAGTTCTTGACACAAACCGGTGTGCATGGCACCTACTACGATACCCCGTTGAAAGGCACTTAAATCTTTTGTCTTGCCCATTCACCCTCTGAATAGCACACACACACAATCCATTTCTCAATTCTCTCAAGGCTAAAAATCCTTGTTTAACCTGTCTCCTCCCCTTCATCTACACTGATTGAAGTGGATTTAACAAGTGACATCTATAAGGGATCACAGCTTTCCCCTGGATTTACCTGGTCAGTCTATGTCATGGAAAGAGCATGTTCCTAATGTTTTGTAAACTTAGCATATGGGTGTGTGTGTGTGCTTGCGTCCGTGCGTATGTGTGCTTATGTACGCGCCTGCACGTGTGCCATTGCAAAATGTAATGAAAGCAAATGACTGTTAGTGAGAGTGAATAGGTGCATTGGATGTGTGTGTGTGTGTGTGTGTGTGTGTGTGTGTGTGTGTGTGTGTGTGTGTGTGTGTGTGTGTGTGTGTGTGTGTGTGTGTGTGTGTGTGTGTGTGTGTGTGTGTGTGTGTGTGTGTGTGTGAGTGAGTGTGTGTGTGTGTGTGTCGGTGGTAGCACTTCTTCGGAGTCTAGTGAAAGCAACAGCGAGCCGTGCAGCAAATTAAACAAACTGTTCCCTTGGATAAAGATGACAAGCTATATTGGCAAAGGGAAGTGAACAAGCTGTAACCATGGCCTTCGGAGACTCCAATTAAAAGACATCCACCTCTCTGCTCAAGATGTGTCATGGAGAATGGTAGCTAGTATGACTGAAGAGGGAAGATGTGTCATGGAGAATGGTAGCTAGTATGACTGAAGAGGGAAGATGTGTCATGGAGAATGGTAGCTAGTATGACTGAAGAGGGAAGATGTGTCATGGAGAATGGTAGCTAGTATGACTGAAGAGGGAAGATGTGTCATGGAGAATGGTAGCTAGTATGACTGAAGAGGAAAGCATTCTACTTACTCTACTGTCTCAGCGTGCCAACAGTGCCAAGTCTGACTTGCTGATGGTAAGTGTAGGGTGTGTCGTTATTCTATGGAGAGATAGGGACTCCATTCACTAGCGTTCTATTTTGATTGATTGCTTGCTTGCTCTGTGGCCGAAGTAGAGGTGTGTCTTTTCACTCTAGGTTAATCTGATATGGCACCCTAGCTGGCTCAAAGTAGTGCACTATAAAGGGAAGGGAATCGTGTGCTGTTTTGGAGTGTCAGTAGCATGCGCCGATACACTGTTAGTATTGCCACATCTTTCTCTCTGAACCAAAAAGGTGATAATGTGTCTTAAAGTTAATGCATTTAGTGTTGGGAGGACCTCTAATAGGGCTCCTGTGTTTATTTGCTGTGTGTGACATCATACCACAACTTGTGATGTAAACAATGCTATCTGTCAGTCCCTTTCACCATGTGATTTGCCATTTGGTTCAAAGTAGATTGTAAATGTCGGTGGTCTTTTTTTTAACTAACCTGATAAAAAGGACTGAACTGAACTGTAATGAGTATGGAAGCCTAACCCTGCATTGATGGAGGAAGGAGCACCTGGCAGGGCCCAGAGAAAGTTTTCATCCCACTCCACTGTGTGACGAATGTCGATGCATATAGCACTGAGTCAGCAGCTTAGCATTAGCACAGCGCTACGCCTCTCCATAAGACTCTGTGTACTGCACCATGGTCACGCTGCTAACAGGCTAATACAATAGCATGACACTATACAGTGCATTACATACAGTAGAAAACAGGCAGCCATAATGCAATGCACTCACCATACACAGCTCCAAACTGATGTTTACAGCCCACTCAGACAACTCCAACATCAAGGAAAGAGAGATGGTAGAGCACTCACCAGATGCAGTGGTTCAATCACATCCCCTTAGGTGGGGTAGAGTAGTTGATGTACTCTCTGTACTGACTGTGTGTCTCTCATACTGTGTGTGTGTGCGTGTGTGTGTGTGTGTGTGTGTGTGTGTGTGTGTGTGTGTGTGTGTGTGTGTGTGTGTGTGTGTGTGTGTGTGTGTGTGTGTGTGTGTGTGTCGGTCTTAGTGTGGCAGTGGCTGTGCCTTATCCCTACTGAGTAGCAGAGAGGGAGCGGGTGCTAGGCAGCAAGGAGTCAGTAGAGAGTAACAAACTAATGCTACACTGTAAACACACGCACGTACATGCACACACAACCAACAACAGACCAACAAACAGTAAGTCAGCCAATTGAACATGCCATTTTGTGCTCAACCCACTATTACAGATAACCACTAAATAAAACATGTTCAAACTCCCAAGTTCAAAGTGAGGTACACAAATCCCTAAAAGGCACTGATTGTGCTATCTCACACAAACACATACACAACCTACAGGGCAAAAACATGTCCTTTTTAAATTTTTAAATTTTTTTGGTTTCTTTTCACATTGAATTTGTGAGAAGCAAGCATCCACAACGCGTGCACACACGCACACACACAATTATGCCTGAATGGATTAGGGGCTAAAGCAGGACTCCCTGTAGGAAGCTCTTAACTGGAATTGTCCTTGACACAGTAGCCTTTGGGGGATGGTAGACCATGGCAAACACTCTAGAGTAGGATCAGCTAGGATCACAGGTAGGATCGGCTAACCAGAGAGGACAGGGACGGGTAGAGTTGCCCCTGCCCCCTGCCAAAATCCATAACTGCACTGAGCAGTGAGCAAGGAGGGACCCTGGCATGATAGGAGGACTGCAATTTCACTCAAGCATGTACGCACACGCAGGTGCACACACACACTGCGGTACAAACTACAGGAATGACAGTAAAAACCACTTTGTTTGTTTACTATGGACATACTGTAGTACCCTGTAGTACAGCAGCTCATCAACACCCTGTTCATGTCAGTTTGAGACAAGTGATCTATCAAAAGCCATCATCAAATACCATTTTGGTAGGGCCGCCAGTCTTTTCTGTTCTGAGCATCTGTCCCTGTCTGACGGTTGAGAGAGAGAGAGAGAGAGAGAGGCCCGGGGCTGAGGTAGACAGCAGGCAGACAGAGAGGAGACCTTAGGGCAGATGTGTGAATACAAGAGTCTGCCACAGGGGTCAGCATAGAGCAAAGCAGAACATGCCACAGACCTCTTAAGATTAATTTTTCTGTCTGTTACCTACGGGTTATTAAGGTAAAACACAGGGTTAGATGGATGGTATAGCCAGACCTGAAGAGGTAGGGGGAAGAGGATGGGTTAAGAAGGAGAGATGATCAAGTGAAGAGCATGAATGGTGTAGCCCAACCTCTAAAGAGATGTACGTGGCGAATAGCAAAGTAGAGGCAAGATGAAAAACAGGGAAAGCAGAGGAGAGCTTGACAGCTTGAGAGAGGGGAGTGAGAGAGAGAAAGGTAGAAAGGGAGAGAGAAAGACTCGAAAAACAGAATATAGAGAAGAGGGAAAGAATGAGCTAAAGTTAGGGTAAATGGAGTGAGAGAAGTGGAGAGAGAGAGAGAGACCCGAAAAACACAGAGAGAGAGAGAGAGAGAGAGAGAGAGAGAGAGAGAGAGAGAGAGAGAGAGAGAGAGAGAGAGAGAGAGAGAGAGAGAGAGAGAGAGAGAAAGAAAGAAAGCGAGGGAAAGGTCTGGGCCATAACTGTGGTCATTCATCTACCAGGTTTGAGCTGCATGTGTCAGGTGTCATCCATCAGTCAGTCCAACGACTCTCTGGACAGCTGTTGATAAGATGCAGCTTGGAGCCGGGCCAGTCCCTGGATGTGCTTCGGACCATAATCGCACCAAAGTCACTTACAAATGGACACTCATACACATACGCATGCACTCACACACACCAGGATGCAATCTGTAGAGGAACAACACTCTGTGTGTGTGTGTGTGTGTGTGTGTGTGTGTGTTATGAGTGGTGATAAATGCCATACATTAATCATTGAACGTGTGAATGCGTGAATGTGTGTACGCGTGAACATGTGATTATAATTTTTGTATTTTTACTTGAAGGTGTGATTGAAATGTGTTCATTCAAGTTTAAGTTCAAGAGATAGGGGGGTGCAGAAAGGCACAATCATATACTTTGCACATGAACCGCCGCCATTTTGGCGTAAGAAATCATTAATGTATTTACGTGAGGTGCCGCCGTAAAGCTCTCTTTCTGTGAAACGGACCGCCTTGGAAGGGGGTGGGCCTTTTCCGAAATTGCCTTATTGTCCGAAATTGTTCACAATGTCCTTCTTCTTAGTTGTCCGGTCTCCAATGACTTGTCATGTAGTCCTGAACAGAACTACAAGTATTGATTTTTCTTCTCGTCGTTTTTTGAAGATTATTCTTTGAATAATAGGAGACAAATGACATCTTATGGTACTTTCATAATTTTTCATAAATCATTCACAATGCATCAGATGGACACTTTACACATATAGTGTGTATACTTTTCAAGTTACAGTATTTCCTCTATAACATTTAATGACATCACAAAACAAGAAACAATATGACATTTGTTTTCTATAGCTTCCCTCTGACCCTTCCCCACGTACTCTGTTAGGAATATTGTTCCAGTATTAGTTTTTGAGCGTGTTAAAGTTTCAGCGGGAAAAGTCTCTGGCACAAAGCCTTTGGAAATTTGGGAAGAGAGACCCTGGATCTCCTCTGTTTGACTTACCACAGGGCGTGAGGTGTCAAACCCCCCACACCAGTTACTTTTTCCCACCCTCTGGCAGCATTGATTGGACTGATCATGTCAGCATCACACTTTCCAAATCTTAGCTAGCAGTCATCATCATAAATCAAGATGGCAATCTACTGGCAAATCCTGTTTAATCCTTGACATATGAAGATAAATAATTAAGAGAAATTATAGATAAAACATATTGGTGCTCATCGGCCATTGGACATGAACAACCAAGTTGGAAATCGCAAATTCAACAATGAGTGGTTTGGAAGGAATGAGTGGCAGCTAACTGCAAGCATTGCAAAGCAATCACTAGCCTGCTATTCAGTGGAATGACTGTGTGGTCCTAAATCTGGGGTTAAGGGTATCTTTTCCAAGTTTAAAATTATAAACATTTAACATTGGCCATGCTGTCAATGAAGCATGATTTGTGCCGCACTCAAAATAACTGTTAACTCGGAACTGCGAAATCTGACTTCAGTGAGTTCAAGACTACTCGAACTCTGGACTGGGAAATACGTTTTGAACGGTCATCCAACTGTAATTCTGGAACTCGGACCTCTTTCTTCAGCTATGACCTGAAGATCACTGACATCATCATGATTCCATCCTTGTTTTCAGAGTTCCCAGTTGTCTTGAAAGCACCATAAATCCAGAGAATGATAGACTTTGTTGACAAAATTTGATGACAGATTTTGCCCACGAAGGACCGGCACACCACCTTCCTGTTCAAGTGAGCACAGCACAACAAGGTGAGTTAAAAAATGTCTTGTATGCTAATGCATAAATTATGTAATATGCCAGGGAGATATGTATACTGTAACTAAGTAATACTAAGTATTTGTTGTGTAATAAGCTGTTAGTAGCCCATGTGCCTCACCCTAATAATTTGGTATATTTTCCACTCTTCATATTGCCTAATGTTCTGACTTGGTGGTGCACATGTAGCCTATAACCTGTTTTAGAGAAATGTAATCATTGAATATTGTAAGAGCTTTCATTGTCTGCTTATATGCCCCCTTTATTTATCCTACAGTTCTGACTTGGTGTACAGGGAGAAGACTGTAAGAACGGCCCATGTTCTGAATTCTGTCTCTGTACATTTCAAAAGTGCTGAACAAATAGTTATATTGACTACGTCCGTCCTAGCTCACTCATTAATGTCTTAATTGAAATTACAGATGTCCTCTTATCCGCTTGTTGTCCCCTTATGCCATAGTTTGTACATCTCAATTGTCAGTAAAAAACACATTTGTATTAAGCATATCAGCCATATCAGCTATATTTAAAAAAAAGTTTTGCTGCCAGACAAGGCTCTGCTGATAGCCAGGTGTAGCAGTGGTAAGGTGTTGGGACTGCTGTTGGGACTCTGCTGTTGGGACAGCTTTATGTAGGCCCTAACAGTGTCCGGGCACTGTTTGTCACCGTGGTGTGTTGTGTAATGGCTTTGCTGGCATGCATCCCAAATTTTTTAGTTTTTTGCCCCACCAAGATTTACATGCTAAAATTGCCACTGATTTATAGTGGTTGCTCATTTAAAAGTTGCATCATACTGCAGCATGGCTTGCAAGATGCTTCGATATAGTACAACATACAACACAAGTATTTTACTGTCGGCCATTTTTGCCATTAATACTGTTAATGCTCGTTGAAACCACCAGAGGGAATCTTTGAATGCATCTTTAAGAAGCTTGTTAGATAGGTACTTTATTGATCCCCGAGGGATTCTTACTTTCTTCTTTCCCAAATAATCCTACAGTACAGATGTCCATGCAGGCCAGATGTTTTGATTGCTATACACTATCTGAAAGAGCATAACAAGTTAATTAATTTTGTTGACATGAAGCAAATAAAGGTTAAGCCATAGCCTCAGCTACTATAGCAGATAAATACATCTTAAATGCTTTTATGTTACTTTGAAAGAAAATTGTCTTAGTTTTGTTTTTTTATGACCTTCCTAAACAAAATATTTATGGATGTCTTTGTGATTATGTGTATTAAATGTATTTATTATACTGGCGGCTATTGATAGGCTACCCGATATTCTACTGTTAATATGCATACCGCACATCAGACCTTCATGGCGTTTTGAGGATGAAATGCTCAATAAGTTTTTGTCTTTCATGATATTGTAACGACCCTGGGTTTATAATATCGACTCTGCTGCTCGAGCGGTTTGAAACCAGCTCCCTGCCTGTTTCATTACAATATTTATCTTAATGTTTTGAAACTGTTTTAAAATGTATATGTTTATTAAGCTCATGGTTCACGGCATCAACTGTACACATGTACAAATACTTTTTTTATCAATATATATAAATCATATTTGTGCCACTTAAGATGCTGTGTTTTTATTTACAGTAGTGATGGACAAGTTTTTGTCTTTCATGATATTTATCTTAATGTAGGCCTACTACTAGAGTGTAAAATACACATAACAGAGCCTGACAATATTTCGGTAAATATGTTAAAGTGGTGGGTGACGTGCTGATAGCCTGTTGCCTGCACTTCAGGTGCGCTTCAATTACCAGTAGAGAAATAAAAGGATGCTAATTATTCTATAGACAGATAAGCATGATACTGTATGCATATGCGTCTATTGATAGGCTTAAACTTCTTGAATTCAACCATTATTGGGTTCAAATACAGCAGTGTGATTCACATCAATGCGCTACAGTATGTTGATATCAATAATAAGTGTATAATAACTGTATCGCCGTAGACTACACCACTGCTTGCCTGGTTAAATAGGAAAAAAATAAAAGTTTTGAGAAAGGTTAAATAAAACCATAGCCTCAGCTACCATAGTACAGAGAAATACATCTTAAGACATGCTTTTCTGTTATTTTGAAAGAAAATGGTCTTAGTGGGGGGACTAAAGCTGTATAAGTCCAAGTTCGTGGACTAGAAGAACCATCCTCACATTTTTATCAAATGCCACATCTCCCCTGGAGCACTCCTGCAAGCCTGGAAGAAGTGTAAACACTCCTCCTAAATGCATCACGATCACCTCTCGACGCGCTGCTGCCGGCTACCTCCTTCTCCTCCTCTAGTTAACTGTACAGCCACTGCCTCGATTGGCTGATCAAGCATATCTTTTCTTTCATTCACTGCTTTTCTCGCATTGGCTGAGATCGCCTATTTTTATTCACATACTGTAGGTATATACTTTGATATTTTCTTTACGTGGATTACGTGGATTAAACAAGGGAGTGCTGCGAGGCACATGAGGCATTTTAACCAATCAGCTTGCCGGTAGCCAATCAGACGCCAGGACATTACTCATAGTGTTCCAGCTCAGCTAACTTGCTAAATAGCGATTTTCGTAAATTAACTTTATGACAAAAATATGCACAATCGTTTGTCCCTACATTAACATATTCCTCTCAATTGTAAATGTTTTGCTTCCACCGTAATGTTTTTGTCAGCCATCTTTGCTTTACAAAGTCACCAGCTATGTGTCCCATATCGTCAAATTCGTCATTGGAAACACTCGATATGATTGGTCATATAAAAACCTTGGGACCCAAATGCATAATGAGTGCTGTAACTGAAGCAATGAAGCCGTGACGCTGGGTACCTCTAAGTCCTTCGGCATAAGCTCGCAACTTTTAAAGGAGGAACGACTGTAGATGTTCAAACATTTTACAAATTTTAACTATCACTAATGTCATGATAAGTTTGGTAAAGTCATAAAGAAGGTGAAAGATTTGGTCTAGATTATAACTATTTATACAATGGGTGGGTCTAATCCTGAATGCTGATTGGTTAAAACCGCATTTCAGCTGGAAGTCACAAAGAAGGTGAAAGATTTGGGGTAGATTATAACTATTTATACAATGGGTGGACACACACACACACACACACACACACACACACACACAGTATTACATTAATAAAATATTGCCCTCTTGCTAGATTGATGACTAAAGCCAAAGCGAAACGGTGCAAAACGGCTGTCAGCTCAACTGGTTAATGGAAAATTAAATATTGAAAGGGGTCAACAATATTCAACCTACAGCAGCTAACCACACAGGTCTCTCTCTGTGTTTTTTCTTCCACGGTAAAATAAATGATGTATTCATTAGGGTACACCATTGCAAAACATTGTGCAACAGAAAAGCTACTTTTTCAGCTAGTCTATCCTTGGTTGATTCTGCTGTTGGTCGTTCTTGAATTAAGGTGGCATTTGGGCTGGGTATTTTGGACAATTTTTTATGTATTTGGGTACATCTTCCCATTCTAAATCAACTAATATGGTAGCTTAATGACTTTGAATAATTTGTACAATTATGATTACAATGCGCCACAAGTAGGAGTAGTAACACCAATGATACGTTTTAGGTAAAACATTTTTTTTTTTATATAGAGGCCAGAAATGCTCAAATCTAAGGTAATCAATCCTTTAAAAATAATTTACTAAAGTGATATGATTAACCATTTTGCTCACAATGTTATTTATCTTCATTTAAATTGACCACCACCAAGTGACAGTTTGGATATTTAGACACATTTTCAATGGAATCCTGAAATGTATGACCTACTAAAAGGGTGGGATTAGTTTATAATTGTATTTAATATAGACCCCTCCCCCGACAACAGTTTGCCACTGGAGAGAATGCTCAATGTCCTTGTATAGCTTTCAGCGCCACTCCCCCAAACTCTAGAACGCTCTCCCCTTAGCGACACTCAACTCTGACTATCAGCACCTTCAAAAACGGACAAAAAAAATGACCCCTCTATTTAGCTCAGCCCTTACTCAGCTCTAGCTTAAGTTAAGCTTTTATTCATTTTTATTCTATTGTTTTTATCCTAGTTTAGTTTTTTACTCACTTGCTGTACAGTCCTTGTTTTTTTTTAAAGGATCTTGAAATCCCATGCATTATTATTAATCTGTCATGTTCAAGGCAGTAACACCTGTGTCAGGGTGAGGTTGACCCAGGTGCAGAGAAGAGACCAGACGAGGAATCAGTGATTAAGGAACATAATACTTTACTGAGTAACGGTAACTGAAGGATCGCAGTAACACAAGGAAAACAACAAACACTAAGTCTCGAAAACTCACTCAGGCGACAAACACGGCAAACAATTCAAGTTTCTGCAAAGGACAACAGAAAACACACCCCTTTTAACAGGGAAATCATAATAGAACACACCTGAGTGTCGTTGATGTCTCTAGGACGGTCTCTGCCGCACTCTGGTGACAGGTGGAATGATCACAACACCAATGACATAAAACTGAGGGACACACATTATATTATATATGTTGTTTTGTATTTTAATAGCCTGCTTTGTTTGTATTGATCTATAGAATATATTAAATAATTTGGTTCACTGTCTATCATTCAAAATAATAATAAAAAATAAAGTCGGAAGTTTACATACACTCCACATGTTAACAAACTATAGTTTTGGCAAGTCGGTTAGGACATCTACTTTGGGCATGACACAAGTAATTCTCCCAACAATTGTTTACAGATAGATTATTTCACTTATAATCCACAATTCCAGTGGGTCAGAAGTTTACATGCACTAAGTTGACTGTGCCTTTAAACAGCTTGGACAATTCCAGAAAATGGTTTCATGGCTTTAGAAGCTTCTGATAGGCTAATTGACATAATTTGAGTCAATTGGATGTGTACCTGTGGATGTATTTCAAGGCCTACTATCAAACTCAGTGCCTCTTTGCTCGACATCATGGGAAAATCAGCCAAGACCTCAGAAAATAAATGTAGACCTCCACAAGTCTGGTTCATCCTTGGGAGCAATTTCCAAACGCCTAAAGGTACCACGTTCATCTGTACAAACAATAGTACGCAAGTATAAACCCCATGGTGTGTCACGATCGGGTGTTTGGAGAGACCAAGACGCAGCGCAGGGATAGTTCGACATGATTTTTATTTTACTATGTATAAATAAAAACACTACTATACTATGTAAAATAAATCCAAATGACGAACTAACGAAACACGAAAAGACTTAACGAACAGACTAACGTCACGTTCACAACACACACCAAATGAACGGACGTAAACAAAACACACTTACTTTACCCGTGACTGCGACATACATCGATAACAACCCACACCCGAGTGAGGGAGAGACTCAACATATATGGAATCCCTAATTAGAGGCAATGCGGTGCAGCTGCCTCTAATTAGGGATCCACCCCAACCCGACACAGAAACAGAAAAGAAAGACACTGTCAGACTCTGACCATAGCTACATAGAGAACCAAATAGGCTTCTCTATGGCCAGAGCCTGACAGTAACGGCTCCAGCCATGGAGCGGGGAAAACAACCGGGCCCGGACTGGGCACCGGTGGGGCAAACGGCTCCGGCCATGGAGCGGGGAAAACAACCGGGCCCGGACTGGGCGCCGGTGGGATAAACGGCTCTGGCCATGGAGCGGGGAAAACAACCGGGCCCGGACTGGACACCGGTGGGGCAACCGGCTCCGGCCATGGAGCGGGAAAAACACCCGGGCCCGGACTGGGCCCCGGTGGGGAAAACGGCTCCGGCCATGGAGCAGGGAAAACAACCGGGCCCGGACTGGGCACCGGTGGGACAAACGGCTCCGGCCATGGATCTGGGAAAACAGCCGGGCCCGGACTGGGCACCGGTGGGGCGGACTGCTCAGGCTCTGAAGCGGAGCAGACGGCTGGACCCGGATTGGGTACCGGTGGAGCGGACTGCTCTGGCACTGAGGCGGAGCAGGCGGCTGGACCCGGACTGGGTACCGGTGGAGCGGACTGCTCTGGCACTGAGGCGGAGCAGGCGGCTGGACCCGGACTGGGTACCGGTGGAGTGGACTGCTCAGGCTCTGAAGTGGAGCAGACGGCTGGACCCGGATTGGGTACCGGTGGAGCGGACTGCTCTGGCACTGAGGCGGAGCAGACGGCTGGACCCGGATTGGGTACCGGTGGAGCGGACTGCTCTGGCATTGAGGCGGAGCAGACGGCTGGAGGTGGCGGGACGCTGACCTTCCCTGGAGGTGGCGGGACGCTGACCTTCGCTGGAGGTGGCGGGACGCTGACCTTCGCTGGAGGTGGCGGGACGCTGACCTTCCCTGGAGGTGGCGGGACGCTGACCTTCGCTGGAGGTGGCGGGACGCTGACCTTCGCTGGAGGTGGCGGGACGCTGACCTTCGCTGGAGGTGGCGGGACGCTGACCTTCGCTGGAGGTGGCGGGACGCTGACCTTCGCTGGAGGTGGAGGGATGCTGACCTTCGCTGGAGGTGCTCGTCTGTCCATTAGCCTCAGCACTAGTACCCGTCGGCGCTCAAAGTCCCTCTCCTCCTCTATCTCCCGGAGGAGTGGGTCTTTCTGAGCCTCCATCGGAAGCGCAACCCAGGCTCTCCACCACCGATCCTGATCTGTGGGCAGACGAAGTGGTGGGCGATTCCCCGTCTTCAGCCCCTCCAGGCTCTGGCTGCGCACCGATGGTGTGGTACTCGCAGCCACAACGGACCTTTGCTTCTCCATTCTCCTCCATTGCTTCAAGAACCTACCCTTGTCCTCAGGCTTCACCCTAGGCCACGTGGGAATAGGTACTGGCGTGACCCCATCTCTCTCCCTCTCTCCCCAGTCGCGCTGCTTGGTCTCGCAGTGGTGGGTTGTTCTGTCACGATCGGGTGTTTGGAGAGACCAAGACGCAGCGCAGGGATAGTTCGACATGATTTTTATTTTACTATGTATAAATAAAAACACTACTATACTATGTAAAATAAATCCAAATGACGAACTAACGAAACATGAAAAGACTTAACGAACAGACTAACGTCACGTTCACAACACACACCAAATGAACGGACGTAAACAAAACACACTTACTTTACCCGTGACTGCGACATACATCGATAACAACCCACACCCGAGTGAGGGACAGACTCAACATATATGAAATCCCTAATTTGAGACAATGCGGTGCAGCTGCCTCTAATTAGGGATCCACCCCAACCCGACACAGAAACAGAAAAGAAAGACACTCTCAGACTCTGACCATAGCTACATAGAGAAGCAAATAGGCTTCTCTATGGCCAGAGCCTGACATGGTGCCACGCAGCTGTCATACCACTCAGGAAGGAGACGCATTCTGTCTCCTAGAGATGAACATACTTTGGTGCGAAAAGTGCAAATCAATCCCAGAACAACAACAAAGGACCTTGTGAAGATGCTGAAGGAAACCGGTACAAAAGTATCTATATCCACAGTAAAATTAGTCCTATATCGACATAACCTGAAAGGCTTCTCAGGAAGGAAGAAGCCACTGCTCCAAAACCGCCATAAAAAAGCCAGACTACGGTTTGCAACTGCACATGGGGACAAAGATCGTACTTTTTGGAGAAATGTCCTCTGGTCTGATGAAACAAAAATAGGACTGTTTGGTCATAATGACCATCATTATGTTTGGAGGGAAATGGGGGAGGCTTGCAAGCCGAAGAACACCATCCCAACCGTGAAGCAAGGTGGTGGCAGTATCATGTTGTGGGGTGCTTTGCTGCAGGAGGGACTGGTGCACTTCACAAAATAGATTGCATCATGAGGAAGGAAAATTATGTAGATATATTGAAGCAACATCTCAAGACATCAGTCAGGAAGATAAAGCTTGGTCGCAAATGGGTCTTCCAAATGGACAATGATCCCAAGCATACTTCCAAAGTTGTGGCAAAATGGCTTAAGGACAACAAAGTCAAGGTATTGGAGTGGACATCACAAAGCCCTGACAGTGCTATAGTAAGTTTGTGGGCATAACTGAAAAAGCGTGTGCGAGCAAGGAGGCCTACAAACCTGACTCAGTTACACCAGTTCTGTCAGGAGGAATGAGCCAAAATTCACCCAATTTATTGTGGGAAGCTTGTGGAAGGCTACCTGAAACGTTTGACCCAAGTTAAACAATTTAAAGGCAATGCTACCAAATACTAATTGAGTGTATGTAAACTACTGACCCATTCGGAATGTGATGAAAGAAATAAAACTGAAATAAATCATTCTCTCTACTATTATTCTGACATTTCACATTCTTAAAATAAATTGGTGATCCTAACTGACCTAAAACAGGGAATTGTTACTAGGATTATCTGTCAGGAATTGTGAAAAACTGAGTTTAAATGTATTTGGCTAAGGTGTATGTAAACGTCCGACTTCAACTGTAGATAGTGTATCTCTAAATCCCCAAAACATGTCACTACACCTCTACACATTACCAGTGGACACGACAACTTGCTAGCCTCCAGTAGTTTCTAGGTGGTGCTCCTCATGGATGGACTCGCTGACAGTAATCACTTGTGATTGGGCTTCACTAACCAGAGACAACAGCAAGATAGTGAGGGAGAAGTGGAGAGCGAGAAAGGGAGGACAAGACGGGGAGTGGAGGAGAGTGACAGCTCAACCCTCAAGGTTGTCTGTGTCTCTGTGTGGACAAGTAGGCCTTTCAGATCGCTATAGCTGTGCTGCTTGGGTGTGAAATGAATAGCTGTTTTCCCAGCTACTAGAGCTTATTTGATGTTCTAGGTCTGGACAGGTCTTTATCTAAACCTGCTTTAGACCTTCCCTCTGTCATCTCCCTCCTTTTATAGAGGACATGAGCCTGGGTGTAAGGGTCAGTTATACAGTCGTGGTCAAAAGTTTTGAGAATGACACAAGTATTGGTCTCCACAAAGTTTGCTGCTTCAGTGTTCTTAGATCTTTATGTCAGTAGTTACTATGGTACACTGAAGCATAATTACAAGTATTCCATAAGTGTTGACCCTTCTTTTTCAAGACCTCTGCAATCCGCCCTGGCATGCTGTCAATTAACTTCTGGGCCACATCCTGACTGATGGCAGGCCATTCTTGCATAATCAATGCTTGGAGTTTGTCAGAAGTTGTGGGTTTTTGTTTGTCCACCCACCTCTTGAGGATCGACCACAAGTTCTCAATGGGATTAAGGTCTGGGGAGTTTCCTGGCCATGGACCCAAAATGTCGATGTTTTGTTCCCCGAGCCACTTAGTTATCCCTTTTGCCTTATGGCAAGGTGCTCCATCATGCTGGAAAAGGCATTTCTCGTCACCAAACTGTTCTTG
Organism: Thymallus thymallus; assembly: GCA_023634145.1. NCBI lineage: Eukaryota > Metazoa > Chordata > Actinopteri > Salmoniformes > Salmonidae > Thymallus > Thymallus thymallus. The sequence continues at coordinate 11,759,308 of CM042379.1, forward strand.
GATGGTTGGGAGAAGTTTCTCTCGGAGGATGTGTTGGTACCATTCTTTATTCATGGCTGTGTTCTTAGGCAAAATTGTGAGTGAGCTCACTCCCTTGGCTGAGAAGCAACCCCACACATGAATGGTCTCAGGATGCTTTACTGTTGGCATGACACAGGACTGATGGTCTTCTCCGGACAAGGTGTTTTCCGGATGGCCCAAACAATCAGAAAGGGGATTCATCAGAGAAAATGACTCTACCTTAGTCCTCAGCAGTCCAATCCCTGTACCTTTTGCAGAATATCAGTCTGTCCCTGATGTTTTTCCTGGAGAGAAGTGGCTTCTTTGCTGCCCTTCTTGACACCAGGCCATCCTCCAAATGTCTTCGCCTCACTGTGCGTGCAGATGCACTCACACCTGCCTGCTGCCATTCCTGAGCAAGCTCTGCACTGGTTGTGGCCTGATCCCGCAGTTGAATCAACTTTAGGAGACGGTCCTGGCGCTTGCTGGACTTTCTTGGGTGCCGTGACGCCTTCTTCACAACAATTGAACCTCTCTCCTTGAAGTTCTTGATGATCCGATAAATGGTTGATTTAGGTGCAATCTTACCAGCAACAATATCCTTGCCTGTGAAGCCCTTTTTGCGCAAAGCAATGATGACGGCACGTATTTCCTTGCAGGTAACCATGGTTGACAGAGGAAGAACAATGATTTCAAGCACCACCCTCCTTTTAAAGCTTCCAGTCTGTTATTCTGACTCAATCAGCATGACAGAGTGATCTCCAGCCTTGTCCTCGTCAACACTCTCACCTGTGTTAACGAGACAATCACTGACATGATGGCAGCTGGTCCTTTTGTGGCAGGGCTGAAATGCAGTGGAAATATTTTTTGGGCAAAGAGGGACTTTGCAATTAATTGCAATTCATCTGATCACTCTTCATGACATTTTGGAGTATATGAAAATTGCCATCATCAACACTGAGGCAGCAAACTTTGTGGAGACCAATACTTGTGTCATTCTCAAAACTTTTGACCACAACTGTATATCTACTCTCTTCTCTCTCCAATCTAGGCTGTTTGCTGTTTCTCACTAAGCCCATAGATGTGAGGTTTTTACACCAGCATTTCCTTACAGAGAGGAGCTGGTGACCTTTGACACCAGCACTGATGAGAAAGAAGGATTAGACGACTCAGTCTCCCAGAGAGCAGTGCGGCTGTTAACGGGGAAGTGAGGGACAACTTGGGAGAGTGGTCAAGTGCTGCAAAGAAGGATCTAGAAAAGCTGCAGCTGGCCTAGAACAGAGCAGCACGTCTTGGCCGTCAATGTACACAGAGGGCTAATGTCAACAGTGAGCATGTCAGTCTTTCTGGGCTCAAAGTAGAGGAGAGATTGAGTGCATAAATTCTTTAGTTATTTAAAAAAAATAGTATTGTGTTTAATATTCAAAATTGTCTCTATAATCAACTTACATATAGCTCAGACATAGTTACCCCAACAGACATGCCATGAGAGGTCTCTAGGGGATGCAGGTAGCTAAGCAGTTAAGAGCGTTGGGCCAGTAACCGAAAGGTTGCTGGTTTGAATTCCTGAGCCAGCAAGGTGGGAAAAAAAATGTTGTTCTACTCTTGAGCAAGGCAGTTAACCTTCAACAACAACTGCTCCCCGGGCGCTGATGGCGTCAATTAAGGCAGCGCCCTGCACCTCTCTGATTCAGAGGGGTTGGGTTAAATGAGGAACACACGTTTTGGTTGAATGTGTTCAGTTGATATGTAGTAAGTCTGTAATATTAATGTTTAACTTTTTTTGTCAGTAATGTCCTTTTCACCCTAGGAAGACTATCTGTCGCTATTGTTATCGGCTGATGGGATCCCAATAAAAAAATAATGTTAATTCCTCTCTTGTTCAGAGTGGCAGGCGTGTGAGGCGTGAAGCAAGAGGGCATTGACGTAACTCTGGGCTATGTTTAGCTGATTATTCTGAAAACGTTGTTTTTTAATGCTGGGGCGCTGATTAGTGTGGACGTGAGCGTCTTGGCCGGGGGTTGAGCTGGCCCAGTGAAGGGGAAAGAAGCAGAGAGAGACAGCCGGAAGGTATAGTCCCTGTCAGCCAGCACGGCCCACTGAGATAATTGGAGCAGAGGCTTCGGGCTGAAGCCTGAACGCTGGGAGGGTAGGAGCAGAGCTGGGGGGCAATCTGGTACACACAGAACTCCTACAGAACCGCAACATAGGTTATACAACTCTCCACCATTGGGCACAACTTCTTCAGAGAATATGTAATACTTATCTTTTTTTGATTAAGAGTGTCGCAAGGTATGAGAACCATTTACCCCGATTTTGCAATGAATTGTTTTACAATCGACTATTGGTTTGAACATTTCGACAACACATTATTGTTGTTTATATACCAGCCCTTTGAGAATGAAAGGATACACATTTCAACCTGTTCATGTTGTTTTCCCTTAATCAGCAGACATTTTTTTCTAACCTTTTCTCTTTATCCTTCGTTCACAATAAAGTGGCTATATCCAGGAAAGCCAAAGTTCCAAAAGCTGGGCCTAAAATATACAAAATATTTAGCTGTGACTCTTATGTGGATGATGTTAAAAATATTTGTTGGTCTGATGTGATTAATAAGGAGCACCCAGACTCTGTACTTGATGAATTTATGAAATTGCTTCTTCCAATTATTGATAAACATGCACCTGTTAAGAAACTTACTATTAGAACTGTTAAGGCTTCATGGATAGATGAGGAATTTAAAAACTGTATGGCTGAAAGAGATGGGGCAAAAGAAGTGGCTAATAAGTCTGACTGTCCGACTTACTGCAAATTGAGAAATGATGTGACTAAACTCTACAAAAAGAAGAAACGGTATTATGAAGCCAATATCAATGATATAAAGAATGATGGGAAAAAAAACTTTGGAGTACTTTAAATGAAATTATGGGCAGAAAAACAAATTCTACTCCTTAATTCATCGAATCAGATGGCTTATTCATCACAAAACCCTATTTTAATGATTACTTTATTGGCAAAGTGGAAAAACTTAGGCAGGAAATTCCAACAAACAGTGAGCCATTGTACCCATGTACAAAATAAATGAAAGAAAAGTTAGAATTTTGTAAAGTTAGTGTGGGAGAGGTGGAAAACGTATTGTTATCGATCAAGCAGCCTTTACTGGTTCCAAAAGCAGACCTATTAGCTTGCTGCCAGCTCTTAGTAAACTGTTGTAAAAAATGGTGTTTGACCAAATACAATGCTACTTCTCTGTATACAAATTAACAACAGTCTTTCAGCATGCTTATAGAGAAGGGCACTCAACATATACTGCACTGACACAAATGACTGATTATTGGTTAAAATAAATGTATAATAAGAAGATTGTTGGAGCTGTACTATTAGTTTTCAGTGCAGCCTTTGATATTATTGACCATAACCTGTTATTGAGAAAATGTATGTGTTATGGCTTTTCAATCTCTGCCATATCGAGCTATCTAAAAGAATTCCGATTTTTTTTTTTATGGAAGCTTCTCTAATTTCAAACATAAAGTGTGATGTACCGCAGGGCAGCTCTCTAGGCCCTCTACTCTTTTCTATTTCTACCAATGACCTGCCACTGGCATTAAACAAAGTATGTGTGTCTATGTATGCTGATGATTCAACCATATATGCATCAGCAACCATTAGCTAATGAAGTCACTGAAACCCTTAACAAAGAGTTGCAGTCTGTTTTGGAATGGGTGGCCAGTGATAAACTGGTCCTGAACATTTCTAAAACTTAGAGCATTGTATTTGGTACAAATCATTCCCTAAGTTATAGACCTAATCTGGTAATGAATGGTGTGGCTGTTGAACAAGTTGAGGAGACTAAATTACTTGGTGTTACCTTAGATTGTAAACTGTCATGGTCAAAACATATAGTTTCAATGGTATCACGGCTCAGGAGAAGACCCAGATGCAGACAGTTTCAAAGTAAAAAAGGTTTATTACAAAAACAGGGGGCAGGCAAACTACAGGTCAAGGGCAGGCAGAGGTCAGTCCAAAAGGTACAGAACGGCAGGGTCAGGGTCAGGGTCAGGTCGGGCAGAACGGTCAAATCAGGAACTAGAGGAAAACAGGAAAAACGCTGGTAGGCTTGACGAGACAAGACGAACTGGCAACTTGCTGTTCATTGTAATCAGAGGGCTAATATTAATATTATGCATGCCAGTCTCTCTTGGCTAAGAGTTGAGGAAAGACTGACTGTGTCACTTTTTGTTTTTATAAGAAACCTTAACGTGTTGGAAATTCCAAATTGTTTGCATAGTCAACTAGACACAGCACTGACACACACACTTACACCACCAGGGGTCTTTTCACAGTCCCCAGGTCCAGAACAAATTCAAGGAAACGTACAGTATTATACAGAGCCGTGAGTGCATGAAACTCCCTCCCATCTTATATTGGTTTCAAAAAACAAATAAAGCAACGGCACAACGCCTCTCCTCCATGTGACCTACTTCTTGTGTGTATGTACTGACATGTATGTGTAACTGATAGATGCACACACACACACTACATGTTAATGTTTTTAAATGTATGTAAATTGTAACGTCTTTTGTCTGTAATGTCTTTTAAGTTATATGTCGGACCCCAGTAAGAATAGCTGTCGCCATTGGGCCAATTGTGCGCCACCCTTGGGCTCCCAAGTGGCTCCAGTGGTCTAAGACACTGCATCTCAGTGCTAGAGGCGTCACTACAGACAACCTGGTTCGAATTCAGACTGTATCACAACCGGCCGTGATTGGGAGTCCCATAGGGTGGAGCACAATTGGCCCAGCGTTGTCCGAGTTTGGCTGCTGTAGGCCATCATTGTAAATAAGAATTTGTTCTTAACTGACTTGCCTAAATAAAGGTTAAATAAAAAAATAAAAATTATGGGGATCCTAATAAATCAAATCAAAATCTATTCCCTGAAGCCTTAGAGATACAGAGAAAGAAAAAAAAAATACAGTACAGAGAGAGAGACAGAAAGATCAGTGGGCGTGGGTGTCTGAGTGATCTTGCCAGTTGGACGGTCAGTGGAATCCCAGTCAATCTGTTCGGCGGCCCTGTGAACTTCCTGCTCTGTTTGTTTGGCTCCCAGGCGATTTGCAATGAACACAGAGGTTACAGAAAGAAATGTCAGACTGCTGAGAGGGAATTCTGTTGTAATCAGAGCAATAGGTCAGAACCGGAGAATCAGTAGAACTAACAAGAATGACGACATGAGGTTGACTATGCCACGTGTGTAAGGGAACCTCGGGTCAGGTCTGAGCTGGGGGTCAGTTGAGCTGAAGGTCAGATGTTTAGATGCATGGTCATGTCACAGGGAGGCTGACCACCTGTTTAGCATGTCTTAGCAGATGATATAGCCTTTTGGGAAACAGTTAGCATGTTTTGGCATGCAGTATGGGAAGCTATGGTCTTTGGCTAGCAATTAACGTGACTTAGCACAGACTAGATAGGAAGATATGGCATGTATACTGCGTTCATAACCAAGTGGGAACGTGGTATTTACCACATACAACTGGGGAAAATCCACTTGAACCCTCCAACTAGTGGGGAAAGCTTTGACTTCTCTCACATACTGACCTCTGACGTCACCTACCAAGGAAATTACCTCGATAACAACATTTTCGGCAGTTAAATGTAACAAAAAACATTATTTATAAAAAGCAATCTATTAATAGGTTTTTTAAACACTATAATTTAGCCAATAGGCATTATATAACAAGTTCAAAGCACAAGAGGGCGTCCACTTCATTATTTTTCCTTTATTTTACTAGGCAAGTCAGTTAAGAACAAATTCTTATTTACAATGACGGCCTAAGAACAGTGGGTTAACTGCCTTGTTCAGGCGCAGAACAACAGATTTTTACTTTGTCAGCTCAGGGATTCAATCCGGCAACCTTTCAGTTACGGGACCAACACTCTAACCACTCGGCTACCTGCATTATGAATGCAGCATTAGCTAGCAGTTAGCATGTCTAAGCATACAATATGGGACACTATGGTCTTTAGCTAGCAGTTACTGTGTCTTAACACACAGTATGGGAAGCTGTGGCCTTTAGCTAGCAGTTAGCATGTCTTAGCATACAGTATGGGAAGCTATGTTCTTCAGCTAGCAATTAGCGTGTCTAAGCAGCACACAGTATGGGAAGCTATGGCCTGTCAAGGCAGTACTAGCTAGCTGCTATAATGGCACTAACATTCTACTACAAGATGAGAGATGTGTCTTGTATGTCTTAAATTATCCACAGAAATAACACATTATTATTTATGAGAAAGTCAATTTTGTTCAAGTGCCTTATTCTCTACATTCTTGTCAACTTCTCCCGCCAAAGAATATGTTCCTTCAGTGATTTATAAATGCATTGAAATGCAAGCTGTGACATGGGAAGACAATTCCAAGGACATCATCTCATTAAAAAGCCACACTGGCTGTCTGAATCACTTGTCTAACACACCCAACGAATAAAAGTGCCACGCACAGCCTATACAGGAAACAGCATTCTTTATGGAAAATACTCTGAGAATAGAATTCAGTTGTGGCACTATATACAGTAGGTGTATGCATGGACTATTATGTGTGTGATTTACTGCTTGATGTGATGGTAAAACCATCTGCTCTATGCTGTGTGTGGAATCCGTATGCAAAACAAGATATGACAGTGGTGCAAAACAACATATTGCAGTGGTGCAAAACAACATATTACAGTGGTGCAAAACAACATATTGCAGTGGTGCAAAACAACATATTGCAGTGGTGCAAAACAACATATTACAGCGTATAACAACATAGAGCACAAAATCAACTGTCATTGAGTGAGAAAGAAAATTAAACAACATATAGGAGGTGTTGACAGGACCACATACAGTATGTTGATGTTCTACAACACAGATGAAAAACAAATAAACTAAGCTGTCTATATATAAAGTGCCACACTGTGCAAACAACCAGCTTGCTTTAAGTAACATGAATATTTTTATAAACAAACATCCTGTCGTTGTATCATAATTATGGATCTTCTGTCATTATCATCACACGCAAGGTTCAGGAAGGTGCTTCATCCATCATCACAAAGCCACTCAATAAGATCCAGCTATGACTCACTGCTCCATCTGAATTCTAATCAAGTTCCTATTTAAGTTGGAGTGACATTGATTTAAACTCGCTAAGACTGACTTCAGTGAACTCTGACATGAAAAGAGTGAAATAGCAATTGAGTGTAGTCTTTCATTCTTTCTTTAATCTTTCACTCTTTTAGTCATTTTTATACCCATATGGCTCTTTCCTCCCACTTCCTTTCCATCTTACCCACAAAGGTTTGTCCACTAGGCACTAACTGGTTAAATCAATGTTGTTTCAACGTAATTTGTCAACGTATTGTGACGTGTAATCTATGTGGAAAATACATTGGATTTGAAGAAAGTCATCAATGTAAACTGTTGCTTTGAGGATAAAATTAAAACCACAGGATTTTGTCATGGTGCTAACCAATTTTCAACGTAGACAAACCTTGTATAAAATATGTTGAAGGCATAGGCTGGGCAGCACCTCCTACTGGAGAGTTTATCTATGAATAGCAGGGATGGGCAACTGGTGGCCTCAGATCAATTCAGTTTGTCTCTTGTTATGTCATTTACTGATAGTCAATTAGCCCATGTCAGCTAAATATTTTTATATTACTAAGTTAGTTTAGCGGCCAGCTATCTAAACTTGTTATCGTGGTGGAATTACTATCCGGGGGCCCCCCCATTGATTTTGTTAGTCAGTCTCACTCAGATATGATATTAAAAACTGCAAACATTTCCTTCCACACTATGGCAAAATGTGTAGAAAGGCAGGAAATTAGCTGTAAAACAGCATATTTTTCTCTCCACCCCATGGCAAAATGAGTAGAATTGCATGAAATTAGTTGTAAAATTGCAAGATCTTCTCTCTGCCCCATGGCAAAATGTGTAGAATTACAGCAAACTTGCTTTAAAACTGCAACATTTTCTCTACACCCCATGGCAAAATGTACTTTGTAATGTAAAAATGTATCTCCGCTATCAAGGGGGGGTGGGGCAACTAAAATGTTGTGTTCACACAGACCCACAAGCAATTGCATCCCCTCATGATGAGTTCAGATGTTTTTATGGCTCCCACCCCCATCAAAGTTTCCCATCCCTGATCTACAGCTATCCCTTTGGTCTCCCATCCAGGTTTTTAACCAAGTCCAGACCTGCTTAGCTTTGATATTTGTCATTGACTACTAACAATGTTCTATCATTGAGAAATCTTCACTTAGATTCACTGTTGCTATTGAAGTCATTCCAAAGGGTAGGTTCAACAGAGCAAATGAAATGTAAGCAGCCTTATTCTAAAATGTATAACAATTTTCCCTCATAGATCTACACACAATACTCAATTTTTTGGGGGGGGCTAATTTATAAAAAATTCTAAACTGAAATATCACATTTACATAAGTATTCAGACCCTTTACTAAGTACTTTGTTGAAGCACCTTCGGCACCTTCAGCAGCGATTACAGCCTCGAGTCTTCTTAGGTATGACGCTAAGCTATATGGAATTGTTATAAGAAGGTCATACCAAGGATCATTTTGCTATTTGATTTAGAATTTTAAAGACCCCTTAAAGTATCAAAACAATATATAAAACAATTATTTGATGAAACACATTTTTTTGCCTTACTGCTATTAGCCAATACATACATTCTTATATTTTAGACACTCTTATCCAGAGCAACATACAGGAGCAATTAGAGTTAAATGCTAGGGGATTCAAACCAGCAACCTTTCAGTTACTGGCCCAACACTCTTAACCGCTAGCATACTTGTTATTCAAATGCATTGAATAAGAGATTCACTACATGGAACAACAGATAGTCCCCCAAAAAATCCAACGGAAGTGTTCTGAAGTGTCTGTCTTATATCTGAGAGATATAAGAAAGATCAGGATGTATTTTTAACCCCTTATTTTTGGCACTAAACAGTCTCAATATATACTTCCATACATTTTTCCAACTGGTACCGGTGGACCTTCAGACGAGTCTTGTGAGGCCTGTGGGTGCAAAACATGTACGTGTTCGTGAGAGTCTCATCTGTCCATAGAGAGGTTATATTAGTGTGTCGGCCAAACCGTTTGGACGCTACAGACGATTTTGTGAGAAGACCGATTTTCGGGGATGTTTCATGGTCTGACAAACACCGCTCTAGCTCTGTCACCTTTCACCGCAGATGTGGAAGTGCAACATATCAATCAATCAATCAATCAATCAATCAATCAATCAATCAATCAATCAAATGTATTTATAAAGCCCTTTTTACATCAACAGATGCTTATACAGAAACCCAGCCTAAAACCCCTAACAGCAAGCAATGCAGATGTAGAAGCACGGGAGCTAGGAAAAACTCCCTAGAAAGGCAGGAACCTAGGAAGAGACCTAGAGAGGAACCAAGCTATGAGTGGTGGCCTGTCCTCTTCTGGCTGTGCCAGGTGGAGATTATAAGAGTACACGGCCATTAAAACCAGATTGTTCTTCAAGATTATCAAACGTTCATATATGACATAGGCAGATGTGGAGCGTTGAAAAAAAAGAAATCTCTAGCTTAGATTTGAAGATTTGTATGTGGATTTTTGTATTATGCTAATTTGATTTCAGTGGGGTCGGGGACATTGACCACTTTGCCCACCCTGTAGACTAGATGGATTAGCCATGCATTACTGGAATATTGTCAGGCATTACATGCATTTGAGCAAAGATGTAACTGTGTATCTACATGTTTTTGTGACATTAAATGGATTGAAATAAAGCTTATTCCCGTATGGGGAGGCTTTGCAAATTGTTTCCAGCAGGTGACTGAAAACAGGCCACAACACTAAAATATCCTCTAAGGACAAATCTAGAGCTCTTTCCTAATCTTGAATTTCTTGATAAGGAGTTTGTAATGGGACAAACATATTACAACCATGGATTAGGGAGTGAGATTCTATCACAGATGAATCGCAAGCCATTTCCAGTAATTCTTTCTCCACAGAGCTACTATCTGGGATTAAGGCTCTGGGGTCAGCAGTGTATGGACACATACATCTTTGATGCTCTGATAAGACCCTATCTGAGACCAGTCGGGAACAGATTGGGTCTCCACCATATGGGCTCCACTTCTCTGCTGTACTACTGTTGGCTCTGAAGGTCTGATTCTATCTCTAAACCTCCAGCCCATAGCTCCAGCTAGATCCTAAGAAAACCAATCGTCTTTTTCTGGCTAAAAGTCCCATGTGAAATGTCAGGGCCAAGGAGCTTGTAAATGTTCCTGCTTGCTGTTTCAATTCATTTCCCTTGGAATGCAGAGTCAAGGAGGGCTAAGCATAATTGAACAAACCCGACTTCAATTGGTCTTCTTTAGGATGCTGAGAAGCAGGCCTGTGTTCTGAGCTGACCCCTAGCAAAGTATTTGTGCACCAACCCGCCTGGACTAGGGCTTGTTGACTGTATGACCTTGCCTGGCTAAGACCGGTTTTGTTAAACGACTACTTTATGACTTAAAAGGAAGGCTCAATCAATTCTGCTTATCTAGTACCAGTGGCAGTAGGCCTACCAGATGTTAATTTAGAAATTACTGGCTGGAGCCCAAACTCTCCTGTTCTTTTTGGAGCCCAAACCAGATAGTCTGATGCTCATAGCTAACCTTCATAGTCGTTTCTAGGTTCTAACCTAGAACCCTCCTCCATAGTCCGTCTATTCGATCCCTGGACAGCAGGGCCACAAATGATTAGACTGAACAAAAATATAATCATTTCAAAGCTTTTACTGAGTTACAGTTCATAGAAGGAAATCAGTCAATTGAAATAAATTCATTAGGCCCTAATCTATGGATTTCACATGACTGGGAAAGGACGCAGCCATGGGTGGGCCTGGGAGGGCATAAGCCCACCCACTTGGTAGCCAGGTCCCCCCACTGGGGAGCCAGGCCCCCTCAGACGATCCCACAGGTGAAGAAGCCGATGTGGAGGTCCTGGGCTGGTGTAGTTACACGTGGTCTGCGGTTGTGAGGCCAGTGGGACGTACTGCCAAATTCTCTAAAACGTCGTTGGAGGCAGCTTATGGTAGAGAAACGAACATTCAATTATCTAGCAACAGCTCTGTTGGACATTCCTGTAGTCATCATGCCAATTGCAAGCCCCCTTAAAATCTGTGCCATTGTGCTGTGTTACTAAACTGCACATTTTAGAGTGGCTTTTATTGTCCCCAGCACAAGGTGCACCTGTGTAATGATCATGCTGTTTAATCAGATTCTTGATATGCCACACCTGTCAGGTGGATGGATTATCTTGGCAAAAGAGAAATGCTCACTAGCAGGGATTTAAACAAATTTGTGCACACAATTTGAAATAAATACGCTTTTTGTGCTTACATACACGAAAACTTAAACATCCCTTGTCTGTAACGAATGTCAAATAAAATTATATTTGAGCTTACTCTACCAATTGTCTATGCGGTTGGTTCTTATATAGGGCAGAATTTGGGACAAGATATCCAAAGAAATGTATTATTAAACACTTTCCAAATGTGGTTCTGTTGTAACCCTTTCTGCTTTCCTCGTGTCAAACTAAAAGTCCTGAGCATGCGCCATATGTGCACAAATAGCTTTTATTTTGACATGAGGAAAGCAGAGAGGAATCATGTGTGGAGGTCCATCTGTGGGGAGAGGATGAAACCATCTGGGATCCCTGGATCTCCTCCCAGAAGATCACTGAGGAAAAAGCAGTCACTCCTGCCAAAGATGGTGGATAAAGGCTGTTTACCATTTTTGTATTTTTTTATTGTCACAGTTCAGGTCTGCTCAAGGGGTGTCTCTCCCATAGGCACCAATGCAATAGCAGCTGGTTCTGGTCTGCCTAGTTCATTGACTGTATATGAACCAGAAAAGTAGTGAGTGAGATGTCTCTGGTCCTGCTACCTTGCTACCCTGTTGTATGTTAATGAACTAGCATGCAGAGCCAATAGAAAGATGTGTCAGTTGGATTCGAAAGACAGTCCTCGAGTGTTGGTTACTGCTCAGAGGCTGTCCAGACTCAGACATATATATTTCCAAACACAATCCTCCTTCACTTTTATAAACCAGCAGAGTCAATAGCCTAGAAGAAAGGTCAAGAGGATGACTGCTGAGAAGTTCTCTCAACCCAGACATATATTTTATTCCCTAACAAGATAATATTTCACTTTGTATATACACAAGCCAATAACACCATGATGTTTTTTATCTAGAAAACTATATAACTGCATCATCCTGGCATTTAAAGTCTGTGTTCATTTGAAAAACTACAGTGCCCTCTTGAGGAACTTAATGTGCAGTAGCATCCAGTTTGTGACTCCAATGGGAGCAGAGGCAGATCTAGTACAGTTTACTAACTGTAAAAAAAATAAAAAATAAACTTTTATAATGCTTTGATATGATAAGATAGAGAAAACATACAGTCCTTGTGGTCACCTGCCATCCACAGTAGGTAACATTGAGGACACATTTACCAGTCCTTTCCAAGAGCTTGACTCTGATGACACCAAGTGGTGTATTATAGACTTCTGCTTTACCAATTGACACGTTTTTCATAGAAATAGAAACTGACAAAGATGATATCAGCAGAATCATGAAGCCCACTGCCAATTCATAGATTCTACTACCAGTCTAACTGTACATGCATAAGAATCACAATCAACCTCAATACAGCACCATCAACTTGTCATCAAAATAAATAAAGGTTTATCATGACGTACTTTGGTCAACAAGGCCTAAAGCACAATGTTCTGGAGAAACACAGGATACAGTAAAAATGTAAACATTTGGGAAAGGGCATTTTCGTTGACTGGGTGTGTTTAGAGTGTGTGGAAGGTTTTAGTAGGTTTGTATGTGTGTGCACATGTGTGTTTGTTTGCGTATGTGTGTCTGCTTCGCTTTGCTTGTTTGTCTGCTGTTCTCTTTCCAGGCGGTTCTTGTGGCTCAGTCAGTAGGATGTGTGTATGTTGCAGTGTTGCCCAACTCTCCCCTCAGCATCTGTGAGCAAGATGCCTGTGTGGGCCCGCAGGAATCTGTGTGAATCTCAAAGAACATTTATACATTGAATCACCCTGAGAGTAATGTATTCCAGTCTTCTTAATTGATTCTCTCCTGGGGTTAACACACATACACACACTTCTGGGATCAATCATTGCCATGGCACGCTCTGCTCTGATCTTCTTCCCGACATCCCTGTTTTTCATGGATGAGATTCCCAGGCATGTCCTTGGTTCTGAGAACACAATGTAGGATAGTGGTGTGGCTTAACTTCCAGGGATGAGAAATTCTGGGGTCCTAGCCTCCACTCAGACACTCCATCTTCCCTTATGGTTGGGATTTTTAATCATATGAATGGTTTATGAGCCAATCAGACTTGAGGGATGAAGAGCTTGGACATGACTGAAACATTCTGTAAGTCAGACAGTGACCTTGTAGTCCCCTCTGTTCTGTTCTGGAAAAGACATCTGGTTTACTATACTTACCTTCCTCATTCTCTATCCCTCTCACACACACACCTGGGATCAATCATTACCATGGCATACTCTGCTCTGAGCTTCTTCCCAACATCCCTGTTTTTCATGGATGAGATTCCCAGGCATGTCCTGTGTTCTAAGAGTACAATGAGATAGGACTTGGAAATGTAGGTTCAGTAGGATAGTGGTGTGGCTTAACATCCAGGGATGAGAGGATCTTTTTTACCTTTATTTTACGAGGCAAGTCAGTTAAGAACAAATTCTTATTTACAATGACAGCCTAGGAACAGTGGGTTAACTGCCTTGTTCAGGGGCAGAACAACAGTTTTTTTACCTTGTCAGCTCAGGGATTTGATCCAGCAACCTTTAATTTTCTCTTGTTTTCTATCTCTCTCTCTGTGATGTTGCGAGTGGTGAAGGTGACAGAGGAAGCAAAAAAACAGCTATGATAGAAAACAAAAGGCTTATTTAATAGAAAAACAGCAACACACATACAAACGACTAAGAGAAAATAATAACCCGCGAGGGGTGAAACAAACACACAAGACTTTAAGGTGACCCTAATGACCAAACACAAAACAGGTGTGGATCATAAGGGTGTTGCTGCCATCGCCCCACAACCGCCGGTTAGAACACCGCCGAGGAGGAGCGCCGGAGAGGAGGAGGTCCCGCAGCTCTACGCTGGGCATTCGTTACAGTACCCCCCTGCCTAGACGCGGCTCCTGGCGTCGCCCCCGAGGGCGAGGAGCTGGCCAATCCGGACCGCGTGTGTGGAACTCCGTTATGAGGGAGGGGTCCACCAGGTGCTGGATCCGACCCCGCCGTAGCCGGGAGTCAAGCACTTTCTCCACCTGATACGCCAGACTCCCAGCTACCTCAGTTGGGGGGTGGAGGCACCACTGCAGGGCCGGATCCCCCTAGAGGACCAGGAACCACCGGTCTGAGGAGAGAGCCATGGAAAGATGGAGAAAGATTAGTGTATGGTGGAGTTAGTCTCAACATGTAGGTGACCTCATTAACTCTACGAAGGACAGTGAACGGCCCCACATACCGGGGCTCTAGCTTACGACAGGGCAAGCGGAGCTGGAGGTCCCTCGTGGACAGCCAGACCTTGTCCCCTGGACGGTAAACCGGAGCCTCGCTCCACCACCGGTCCGCCTGCGTCCTTTGACGCTGTACCGCCTCCTGCAGACGGATGTACTGGCAGGAATCGCACCATCTTCGAGAACCTGTCCACTACTACGGCGATGGTCGTCTTCCCCTCTGCTTACGGTAGGTCCGTTACGAAATCTACCGCAATGTGGGACCAAGCCGCTGAGGTACTGGAAGGGGGTGGAGTTTGCCCGTAGGAGCCGTTCTCGGTGCCTTGGACTGTGCGCACACAACACAGGACAGTACATAGTGCCGCACAGTACTTCCCATCCCTGGCCACCAATACTTCTCTCGGAGCGCCTCCAGGATCCGGCTGATGCCTGGGTGGTCTGTAGCGGGTGTAGTGTGAACCCAGGTCACCAACCTTCCCCGCACTCTCCGGGCACATAGGTCTTCCCCGGGGGGCATGTAGCTGGAGTAGTGTTCCGTCTCTCTGCCCGCTGAATCTCTGCATCAATGTCCCAGGAGACGGGACCCACGATACAGGATGGTGGCAGGATCGGAATGTCTCTAGTCAGATCAGCCCCCCGGTCGTGGATACGGGAGAGTGAGTCCGCCCTGCCATTTTTCGTTCCTGGGCGATAGGTCAGGGTGAACCGGAAGCACTCAAAAAAGAAAGTCCATCTGGCCTGACGGGGGTTAAGGCGCCGGGCTGCCCTGACATACTCAAGGTTCCGATGATTCGTCAGGACAGTGAACCGCTCATGAGCACCCTCCAGCCAATGTCTCAACTCCTCCAATGCCAACTTTACCGTCAGTAGCTCTCGGTCACCCACGTCGTAGTTCCTCTCCGCAGCACTCAGCTTCTTTGAGTAGGAGGCACAGGGGTACAGCCGCGGCGGGTTCCCTTGTAGCTGGGAGTGGACCTCCCCTACCCAGACCTCTGACGCGTCAACCTCAACCGTGAAGGGCTTGAGCGGGTCCGGGTGACATAGGAGGGGTGCCGTGGTGAATCGTCCCTTCAGGTCAAGGAACGCCTTCTCGGCACCAGAGGTCCAGTTGAGACGTTGAGGGTGTCCTCTCAACAACGATGTGAGTGGAGCCGCAATGGAACTGAATCCCTTGATGAATCGACGGTGAAAGTTGGCAAACCCGAGAAAGCTCTGGAGTGCTTTAATGGTTTTCGGGACTGGCCATGACCTCACCGCCCTTTACCTTCAACTCCTCCATCCTAACCCCCTCCGGAGCGATACAGTACCCAAGGAAGGAAACGGACGTTTGGTGGAAGGCGCATTTCTCCTCCTTGACATACAGATGATTCTGTAGCAAGCGTTGGAGGACAGCACGAACGTGAGCCACATGTTCTGGGAATGTCGGGGAATAGACCAGAATGTCGTCAATGTAGACGACCACATACCTCCCCGACATATCCAAAAATTCCTCATTCAGAAAAGACTGGAATACCGCTGGGGCATTGGCGAGTCCATATGGCATCACAAGGTATTCATAGTGACCCGACGCTGTGCTGAATGCGGTCTTCCGTATGTGCCCCTGCTCCAGCGTCTCTCGGATGTACGTCTCCATCGTCTCCGTCTCGGCCATAGAGAGAGGATAGATTCTACTTCGGGGGGGCATGGCGTCTGATAACAGGTCAATGGCGCAGTCCCAGGAACGGTGAGGAGGGAGACACTTGGCCTTTTCTCGAGAAAACACCCCGCTCAGATCTTCGTATTCCGGCAGAATGCTCTCTGTGAGGGTACTCTCAGGGCTCTCCAGTGACGTGGCTCCACACGCTGTGGTCAAGCAGGTCCTCTGACATCTGTCCGACCATCCTAGGATCCTTTGCGCACTCCAGACGATGTTGGGGTCATGTTGCTGGAGCCAGGATGACCAGATGTATGGAGGATGAGATCACCAACAGTTCCAGTCTCTCTCGATGGCAGCCGTGAACAGTGAGAGTGATAGGACGGCTCACGTGAGTAATCGAACCGGACCCCACCGGTCGGCCATACAGGACTTGGATGGACAAAGAGGACCTCAAATGGCGCAATGGCAGCCGGAGAGCGTCGACCAAGGACCGGTCAATGAAACTCCCCGCAGCTCTGGAGTCAATCAGGGCTGTGGACACATGATTGGCGAAGTCACCAGAAAGCACAACTGAACAACAGAAAGGGCTGGCTATGCTATCGGCACGCAAAGTGCCTACTGTGCTCACCTGCGCCCTCCGGCCACTTACCCCTTTCCTGTGTCTCGCCTGGGCTGAGGGACACACCCTCCGGACATGTCCCCTCTCTCCGCAGTACAGACACAGACCCTGAAGACTCCGCCGTTCTCTCTCCTCTGTGGAGAGTCTCGTAATTCTCAGCTCCATGGGCTCCGGCTCTTCCCGCTGTAGAGGAAGAGGAGCGCGGCGCACCAGCTGGTCACGGTCCCGGAGCTGCCCGTCGATGGCAATAGCCCTGGGCGATGTAGGCGTCCAGCGTCATGGACTGACTAACACAAGCCAGCTCCATTTGGACCTCAGTCCTCAGACCCGGCTCGTTCCACCCACTGGACACCGCCATCGTCCGGAATGACAGAGCATACTCCGAAGCCGTGCCCTGACCCTGAGCTAGGCGCATAAGCCGCTTGCCCACATCTCCGCGGGATGATCGAACACTGCTCGGAACTGAGCGATGAACCTGGGAACCGACTTCAATTCCTCAGCACCGCTCCCCCACAGTGCTGTTGCCCATTCGAGAGCATGCCCCGTAAAAAGAGTGATCATCGTGTGTACCTTCTCCGAGTCCGACACCGGCTGATCGCCTAAATACAGCTCTCACTGGAGAAGGAGCCCACGACATCCCTCCGGATTGCCGTCGTACTTATCTGGAACGTCTCTCCGGAGTTCTCCCCTCGGGATGTCGAGACTCGACACGATCAGGTGCTGGTGACGCTGTGGCTCCAGCTGGACCCACAGGGTGATCCCCGCCAGATCGTGCTGCCATGAGGGACATCATGTCCTCGAGTGCGGACACCAACCCGACGACTTGTTCCTCCATGGCTCAGAGTCTCTCCTCTAGCTCAGGTGCCCGACCGGGTGGACCAGCTCCCTCTCAGCGCCCGTCCATGGAACACTAGGGAAGACGAGAGGAAAAAGGTATAAGCCAAAAAGAACTGGTGGAAAAATAAAAAGGTGCCTTGGGTTGGGCGGGTTATTCTGTGATGTTGCGAGTGGTGAAGGTGACAGAGGAGGCGAAAAAACAGCTATGATAGAAAACTAAAGGCTTATTTAATAGAAAAACAGCAACACACGTACAAACGACTAAGAGAAAATAATAACCCACGAGGGATGAAACAAACACACAAGACTTTAAGATGACCCTAATGACCGAACACAAAACAAGTGTGGATCATAAGGGTGCACACCGACGAGGAGGAGCGCCGGAGAGGAGGAGGTCCCGCAGCTCTACGCGGGGCATTCGTTACACTCTCACACTCACACACACACACACACACACATACACACAAACACAAACACACACACACACTTCCATCTATGGCACCTTTAATCACCATCTTTTCATATTTTCTCTGAAATGCTTTCTTATTGGCTTACTGCTCTATTCCTTCTCTTATATTCCAAACACCCATTGAATCTACACTGATACAACACATTAAGAACCCCTGCTCTTTCCATGACATAGACTGACCAGGTGAATCCAGGTCCAATAAGATCCTTATTGACGTAACTTGTTAAATTTTCAATCAGTGTAGATGAAAGGGAGAAGACAGTTTAAAGAAGGATTTTTAAGCCTTGAAATAACTGAGAGAATGAATGGGAAGATAATAGATTGGAGTGCTTTTGAACGGGGTATGGTAGTAGGTGCCAGGCGCACTGGTTTGTGTCAAGAACTGCAACGCTGCTGGGTTTTCACACTCAACAGTTTCCAGTGTGTATCAAAAATGGTCCACTAACATGGGCCAGTATCCCTGTGGAACACTTTCGACACCTTGTGTGTCCATGCAAATTTAGGCTGTTCTGAGGGCAAAAGCAGGTGGTGCAACTCAATATTAGGAAGGTGTTTTTAATGTTTTGTACACTCAAGTGTATATATCCATCAAATGAAATCTCCACTTCAACGTGATCACAGTTTTATGCAGACAGTTGGTATTAGTGAATGTGATGAAGCAAAAGTTATATAGAGCACATTGCAATGTCAAAATGAGTCGTCATAACTATTTACTGTCCACTACTGATAAATCCAGGTTCAAAGTCTTCACAAGTCCCACCTCAAATGTAACCATTGTATTTACTGAGATATCGGCATACTCCGTTTTAGAGCAGACATTCACAACAGTCCCAAGTCACTCACTGCACATGTACTCAGGAATCGCCTATAGCTCTGTCGGCTGAGTTATGGCCTTTACACATTAATGCAGAGAGTGAACATGAATGTAGGCCAGAGCTCAGATCCTGACAGTAGGGAGGTCAGTGCTATCTCCTTTAGTGTAGCGGGTGATGCAATCCCTGCTAGTAGACTTCTTGGTCCATTTCATACATGTTTCTCTGCATACACTCTTTCTACACTCCTCTCTCTCTTCATGAGGCCCAGGCCCCTTGCTTGGGGAAGGAGTGAGTGAATGAGTAACTCCTCACTCATCTAGCCTGCAACTCCTGATGAAGATCAGTGAAATGATGGAGATATGAGAGAGAGAGAGAGAGAGAGAGAGAGAGAAACGAAAATTAGAAAGACAAACAAGGGAGAGGGGAGCAGCAGAGAGAGAGGGGGGGGAGCAGATCAGAGAGCTGTGTGTTGTGTGTTCCCCAGGACCGGACCTCAAGCATGTCGGCGCTGGGTGGGTAGCTAGGCACCGTGGGGACCCAGCGGATGGCAGCCAGCTGGAGGAGGAATAGAGTGGTATTGTATAGCTGACTGACGCCTCGTTGGAGGAAGCAGGCAGGCAGAGGCCGGCAGGGGTGGCCTAATTCTGGGCCCTGCGGGGCCCCGGCACTGACGTACTATACTCCCAGAACTGGGTCAAACATAGAGGAATACTGGAGCACAGGAGAACCCGCAACACATCTCCGAGACAAAATGGTGGAGCAACTTGAAAGGTTCAGGCTGGCTCCTCAACCAAGACAGTAAGTGGCACAGAGACAGAAAAGCATACCCTGACTATGTAACGGTCTACACATTATGACATTCAAATGTCATAAAACATCAACACTGCAGAGCTCTCCCTGTCTTCTGCAGTGCCCTGATTGTATTACTGGTGATGATTTCTGGAAATGTGCATGTACAGCCTGGATCATCTACTATTGCTAGCCCCAATTCTGACTTGTGCTCTGATATCTGTTTCACAGATTTCTGCTCTTGTAAAAGCCTGGACTTTCTGCACATGAACACTTGAAGCTTATAACCTAAAATGTATCAATTGAAAGTGTGGTTCACAGCTCCAATCCAGATGTGTTGGTCATTACTGAGATGTGGTTAAGAAAGACTGTTTTGAACGCTGATGTTAACCTTTCTGGTTATAACCTTTTTCGGCAAGACAGATATTCCAAAAGGTGATGGAGTGGCAATCTTTACCAAGGAACATATTCAGTGCTCAGTTGTCTCCACCAAGTCTGTCCCCAAACAATTTGATTTGCTGGTTTTAAGCATTAACCTTTCAAATAGCCTTTGTTGGCTGTTGCTGGGTGTTATCATCCACCCTTAGCACCGGCCTGTACCCTACCTTCCCTAAGCACTCTCCTGGCCCCTTACACAAATTAAAGTCTGAATTTGTCCTGCTAGATGACCTAAACTAGGACATGCTTAAACCACCTGACCAAGTCCCAAAGCAATGGGACTCCCTAAATATTTCTCAGATTATTACCAATCCAACAAGGTATGATTCCAAACACCCATAAACAGCTAATCTCCTTGATGTTATACTCCTGATAGGTATCAGTCTGGTGTTTTCTGTAATGACCTTAGTGATCACTGTTTTAGATAGATAGGTAGATAGGTACTTCGTCAAGCAGCTACGAAAAAACACTGGGCAGATGCAAAATGCCAGAACGCAAATACACAAAAGACAGATACACGATACTTGATACATAGTACGGCAGTATGAAAAAGTATAAAAATACAAGAAGTCTGGAGTGCAAAAAGCTATAAAAAGACATTGCATAGTATGGGTGAATGGCTGAATATGTACACTATACATTGTTACAGTGTTAGGTGAAAAAAAAAAGATACAAATATTGCAAGTTGACATAGATAAATTAGGAATATTTGCATGGTTAACTATACTATACAGGTCGATGATATAATTTAGGGTAATAATAGTAATTCCTTTAAAATACAGTCCTTAGTGCAGGGTTTAATTACAGATAAATGCACATATTCACATTCGATATACTAAAAGCAATGATAAAAGATACAACTGACAGGATACTAATATGTATTCCTGAGTGAATGACTACGTAAATTCAGTCCAAGCATTACTTACAATATTGCACGTGATATGATATAACAACTGTAAATGAATATGTATATACAGACGGAACGGCACCCTGGTGAGGTATTAAATAGTCTAATAGCCGCCGGCAGGAAGGACCTCCTGTAGCGCTCTCTGGCACACCGTGGTGGGATCAGTCTGTGACTGAAGGTGCTCCTCTTCGTCATAACCATGGCATGCAGAGGGTGGGTGACGTTGTCCATGATGGCCAGCAGTTTGGCTAGGATCCGTCTCTTCGCAACCTCCTCTAGAGTGTCAAGGCTAATCCCCAGAACAGAGCTAGCCTTCCTGATGAGCTTATTTACCCGAGAAGCATCACCGGCCTTTATGTTGGCGCCCCAGCATACCACTGCAAAAAAACACCACAGACTGGTAGAAGATATGCAGTAATTTACTGCACACGTTAAAGGACCTAAGCCTCCTCAGAAAGTATAGTCGGCTCTGGCCCTTTTTGTACAGAGCCCCGGTGTTACCAGCCCATTCCAGCCTGTTGCCCATATTGACTACCAGGAACTTGTATGACTCAAACATTTCCACATCCATCCCCTGTATAGGGACTGCAGTCAGTTTGGCTTAGGTTCTCCTGAAGTCCCCCACCATCTCTTTTGTTTTGCTGAAGGTGGTTCTGCTCACACCACACCACAAAGTAATTGATTGTGCTCCTGTACTCCTCCTCCTGCCCACCCGATGCACCATACACACAGCTCTGTAGTCGCACAAATTGTGGCCTACCGGTCAGGTAGTCCATAACCCAGGAGACTAAGGGTGCTTCCACTTTCATCCTATTCATCTTCACACCCAGTAGCAGGGGCTGAATGGTGTTGAAGGCAAAAAATAGAACTCTCACTGGGCAACCTGCGTTGTCCAGGTGAGAGTAGGTCCTCTGCAGAAGGTAGATGATTGCATCATCCACCCCGATGTTGCGCTGATATGCGAACTGCAGGGGGTCCAGTGATGTACACACCAGGGGTCTGAGGTGAGCGAGGACTAACCTTTCCAGCGTCTTCATGATGTGGGATGTTAGCGCTACAGGTCTGAAGTCATTCAGGACAGTGGGGTGTGCCTTCATGGGCACTGGGACCAGGCAGGATGTTTTCCATAGCAAAGGGACCCTTTCCAGGCTCAGGCTAAGGTTGAAGCGTCGCTGGAGTATTCCACACAGTTGGTCAGCACAGACCCTAAGCACCCTTGGGCTGATGCCATCAGGGACCGCTGCTTTCCACTGATGTAGTCTCTCCAGCTCTCTCTTCATTTGGTTGGTGGTGAAAGCCAGCCCAGGTGGGGAGGTGGGGGGAAGGGGGGTGTTGAGGATCAGTCCAGAGGTGGGGGGAAGGCAGCCTGTGTTCGTAATGTCCGCTTAGTGAAACGACCTGTTCTGATTTGTCATAGATGCTTACTAAAAAACTTGAATGAGCAAGCCTTCCTTCATGAACTGGCTTTTGTCAAATGGAATAGAATCAGCTTGATCCCCTCTGTCGAAGTGGTATTGCCACCCCCATAAAGAAAATTAGGATTAAAAACAGGTTCAGCCCCTGGTTCAACCGTGATCTTGCAGAGTTACTCCACCTCAAGTATTTGGCGAAAGGCTTGGCACACGCATACTCAGGATGACTGGCTCTCGTTCAGGCAAATGAGAAATAAGTGCACTCCGGCTATCCGGAAGGCCAAAGTTAGTTACTTAAAGGAGCAGTTATCTCTCTCTGGGTTCTGGAAAAGGTTCTGGAAAAGGTTAAAGACCTGGAGAATAAACCCTCCTCACAGCTGCCCATGTCCCTTAATGTTGATGATGTGGTTGTTACTGAGAAGGAGCACATGGCTGAGCTCTTTAATCACCACTTCATTAATTCAGGATTCCTATTTGACTCAGCCATGCCTCAATGCCCGTTCAACATTTCCTCATCTCCTACCCCTTCTAATGCTTCTCCCTCTTTTTACCCTGCCCAGCTACAAAGTTTCTCCCTGCAGGCAGTCACTGAGTCTGAGGTGCTTAAGGAGCTCCTTAAACTTGACCCCAATAAAACATCTGGGTCAGATGTTTTGGATCCTTTCTTCTTTAAGGTTGCAGCCCCTATCATCGCCAAGCCTATCTCTGACCTTTTTAACCTGTCTCTCCTCTCTGGGGAGTTTCCCATTGCTTGGAATGCAGGCACGGTGTGTTCTTTATTTAAAGGGGGAGATCAAGCTGATCCTAACTGTTATAGGCCAATTTCTATTTTGCCCTATTTATCAAAAGTGTTGAAAAAGCTTGTCAATAATCAACTGACTGGCTTTCTTGATGTCTATAGTATTCTCTCTAGTATGCAATCTGGTTTTCGCTCAGGTTATGGATGTGTCAATGCAACCTTAAAGGTCCTAAATTATGTCACCATTTCCTTTGATTCTTAGCAATGTTGTGCTGCTATTTTTATTGACTGGTGTCTCTGAGGGGTCTTAGGCCTGGTTTGCTGACTACCTCTCTCAAAGAGTGCAGTGTATAAAGTCAGAACATCTGCTGTCTCAGCCACTGCCTGTCACCAAGGGAGTACCCCAAGGCTCGATCCTAGGCCCCAACAACATAGCTCAGGCAGTAGGAAGCTCTCTTCTCCATTAATATGCTGATGATACAGTCTTATACTCAGCTGGCCCCTCCCTGGATTTTGTGTTAAATGGTCTACAACAAAGCTTTCTTAGTGTCCAACAATCTTTCTCTGCCCTTAACCTTGTTCTGAACACCTCCAAAACAAAGTTCATGTGGTTTGGTAAGAAGAATGCCCCTCTCCCCACCTCTTACAAGTACTTGGGAGTAGACGGTACATTGTCCTTCTCTCAGCACATATCAAAGCTGCAGGCTAAGGTTACATCTAGACTTGGTTTCCTCTATCATAATTGCTCCTCTTTCACTCCAGCTGTCAAACTAAACCTGATTCAGATGACCATCCTACCAATGCTAGATTATGGAGACGTAATTTATAGATCGGCAGGTAAGGGTGCTCTCGAGCGGCTAGATGTTCTTTACCATTTGGCCATCAGATTTGTCACCAATGCTCCTTATAGGACACATCACTGCATCCTATACTCCTCTGTAAACTGGTCATCTCTGTATACCCGTCGCAAGAACCACTGGTTGATGCTTATTTATAAAACCCTCTTAGGCCTCACTCCCTACTGCAGCCCTCATCCTCCACATACAACACACACATCCCTGGGTCGCTCCTATTTCCAGTTCACTGCAGCTGGCGACTGGAACGAGCTGCAAAAAACACTCAAACTGGACAGTTTTATCTCCTTCTCTTCATTCAAAGACTCAATCATGGACACTTACTGACAGTTGTGGCTGTTGTCTCTACCTTCTTGCTTTTGTGCTGTTGTCTGTGCCCAATAATGTTTGTACCATGTTTTGTGCTGCTACCATGTTGTGCTGCTGCCATGTTGTGTTGCTACCATGCTGTGTTGTCATGTGTTGCTGCCATGCTATGTTGTTGTCTTAGGTCTCTCTTTCTGTAGTGTTGTGGTGTCTCTCTTGTCGTGATGTGTTTTTTGTCCTATATTTTTATTTTTAATCCCAGCCCCTGTCCCCGCAGGAGGCCTTTAGCCTTTTGGTAGGTCGTCATTGTAAATAAGAATTTGTTCTTAACTGACATGCCTAGTTAATTAAAGGTTAAATAAAATAAACATAAAAGTATGGCGACAGACAGACAGAGACAGACAATTCCTTCAGAATTTGTCCATTTGCGAGTTGTGATACAGGGCCAGAGATGGTCATTATCGCACACTTCTCATATATAATAAACCCATAACATAAGTTATCCAAATATCTAAATATATTCTCTATGTGGGGTATGCTCTTTTACTGAATGGGAAAGTGAGGAAGCTGTTCCTCTGCCTTCCAGAAGGAGGCAGTGCTCCCATTCAGCAGTAATTCACACTGTTTCCAGCGTCCATTTTGCTCTCAATTCTCTGCCGTTTCTGAGCAGCAAAATGATAGCAAAGTCAGTACAGTATGAAGATAGGCAGAACTGCTTCTCCAATAGAAATCCTTGATCGTGCTTGTAGGTGATGTCATGGCGACGTTGGCTAGTTAAGGTCATGCACAGAAGCATGTCATCGGGTCTGACGGTTGTCTTGTGCCGAACTGTGCATGTGCAGGCCATCAAATCAAAGGCACTCTTTCAATATAGAGCTGTGTTCGCCGAAAATGAAAATGTGTCAGTTTGTCACTTTTACAAGGTTGTGCCTTTAGATTAACAACTAAGAAATAATTGTTCACTTCTCTCAATGACTTCTCAAACCCCGGCCTGGTCTGCTTGGCTTTGCAAGCGTTATAGGAAGTCTTGTCATGTTGCCCCTTGGGTTTGGAAACTCTGTGATGATAGCCAACTGTATAAGCACCCGAGTTATGGGAATACTTTAAGACTGATGTGGGCACCAAAATGGCTGCCACACATTGCTGGTGGTTGAGGGGAATGAGCCCCACAACAATGAAAAGAGCTTTGCAGTCTATGAATGTAAGAAATGGAGACAAATACAATTATTGGTAGGATTGGAGCAAACCTCTGGCTGTAATATTGTATGTGTACACAAACCTAATACATAAACAGCCATTGAAATTCATCCACATGTACAATTCCTAGTACTATGAGATTAATTTGTTATGGAGGCAAAGCATCACAGCCAACCTAAATCAATATGAACATTTTCGTAACAAAAAATACACTTCTTCATCACCAGTCAGTCTTGGTAAATAGTTTATATGTGATTGTTTCTTTATCTTTGCAAATACTGTATAAAAACACTTATGGTAACATTTCCAGACATTTAAAGCACGTCTGAGCCTTCAGACAAGACATGACACAGAAAACTACAGCTTTATAAACATTCTCTCCTTCTCTTATCCTGGCATTTCAAGCCCTGTGTCCAGGGCTCACACCCTCTTAACAGCCAGTTCTATGGAACTCTAAATATTCACAATTGACTTTAAAACACTGCTGCTGTCTTTGATGTTCCCAATGTTTATTTAAAATAGCTATCAACATTTAATGCTGTATATTTGGAAATGGATACTTCTTTTTTCTATTTACATAAGCTTATTGGATGAGTTTCAAATACAATGTTTATATTTATATATGTATGTACTGACCAGAGCCATCTTAATCAAATCTGCTTTAGTCACAACAGACAAAATACATGACCCACCCCACTGTGAGTACCAGCGTCCAGTCCATTCAAAAGAGTCTTGTTAGGAAGGGGGGTGGGGTAGAGCTCTTGTGTCATGGGGTCTTCCAGTTGCCCCAAAATGGCCACGCTTACCCTTCGACAGCACAGGGAAACTGAGCTAAGTGTGTCTGTTCATGGACTCAACACGCATTCAACCCACGAGACATAATCGTTACCTTCCAGCTGCCCTCCCCAACTGCACCTAATCCACATATAACAATGTAGAAGAAATGTACTAAAAAACAAAGTGACTAAAAGGTGTAAGGAGCTACAGTATAATACATTCAGCACAGGCCGAGAGGCTTCAGGCATTCTTTATGGACGGCTGTGTTTGGGGTCCTAGAGTATCGGTTTCTGTTACTCTCACATTTACTTACCCTTTTCATACAAAACCCAAAAAACCAAGGCAAATGGTCAAATTACAGTTTCAATTTAAAAAGCCATGCAGAGCTTCTCAAAATGGATGCCGCAAAGGCTGTGAGAAGTTTTACACCTCTAGTTGGATTACTAGGCCATTATCGGTCATGCTCTCTCCTGACAATCCTTTTTTTTAGATCACACATTCCACACACACACACACACACACACACACACACACACACACACACACACACACACACACACACACATTTGGGACTGCAGGACTGAGAGACCAGCCTTGGTGAGTGAGAAGTGAGGCATAGTCAACACAGACACAGCTAAAAGACTCACTTTTGGTATGCTTCAAAACAGGAATCAAAATGAGATCGATAAGTGATGACGCTCTTGTGGCCTAATAAATATGTCAGGACCTCCCTCCTCCCGGCAACCTTCCACACATATATTAGAGTCAAGACTTTATTTTTTAAACCACACATTTAACAGTGGTACAGGCATAACTCGTAACTCCAGAGTGCTGTTGTTTTAAAGTCAGAACGTGAGGCAGTGATCTGGAATTTTTAGGAAGTGATCTGGGCTTTTGATTGGGGGGCTCTCTGCACATTGTGTCAGACAGACAGACGGACAGACAGCAGTGTCGAATGGGAATGTAACTGTCTTATAACCATTATTTACTAATCTCTTATGGGTAGATCAGGCGCTTCAATGGCTATCCAGATGTTTGAGGACTTATTTATCCAAAGGCAGCACTAGTTTAGTTTCGCTTCCCCATATGTTAGATCTCGTGTTGTTCCTTTGTCCTCCTATATTTAAAACTACGTCCTCGTCATCCTTTAGTCTGCGTTTGCGGTCTGTGTGTCGGTCAGTTTTAGTTTTTGTTCCGTGTTTTTTCCTTAAACCAGAGTAGAGTGAGAGACAGAGACAGAGAGTAGAAAGAGTGCTCCGGTTGCCCCTGTGCACCTCCCCTCACGGGCTTGCGACCGGGGGAGGGGGGCGACGGCGAACCTGGCGCTCAGCCGTCCTCCTCGGGGGTGGAGTCGTCTGGAGCGGAGTCGTCTGTGGCAAACTCCTCCGAGGAGCCGCTCATGTGGATGCGTCCATCGCTGCGCATACTGTGGAAAGTCTTGCGGAAGGCCTCCATCATGGAGTGTGCCAGCTTCTTGGCCTCCAGCTTGCTCTCACACTCCACGGCGTGGCAGTCCATCTGGAAGGTCAGGTCGTCGTTGATCTCCCGGTAGATCCAGGCAAACACATTGGGGCTCGTGCAGTGGTCCGCCGTACAGTAGGCGATGCGCGCTACCTGGTACGTGTCCATGGTGACCGAGGCCTCGCCTCGCCCGTCCAGGTGGTGCAGGCGCACCTGGAAGGGGCGAATCTCCAGGAGTGAGTTGGCAGGGAGGTGCTCTTCCTGGGCCAGCGCCCGGCGGTCCCACAGGCCCACCACCGCCGACTCTGTGCAGCCCGACAGGAACTGGGTCCCTGAGATAGTCACCTTGCCCAGGTACGTCACCTGTGGAGAGAACACAGAGAGAGAGAGAGTCTGGTAAACATCTAAGAGCATCTTTTGTTCTCTATTGCAGAACAGCATCTACACCTAACAGCATATTTTGTTCTCTATTGCTCCTCTATGGTTCCCACAAGCAAAGGGGAGGCCAATGACATCAGAGTAAACCCATCAGACCAACCACTTGAATGGCCAACTCTTGAAGTTTGCAGTTGTCTAAAAAACACAAGTTTGCTCAAAACATATTTTTTATTACCCTTAAGTGTGTGTGTATTGTATTTGTACTTGCAATATTGTTTTTCAACAGGAACATTTAAATAATTGCTGGAGTGCTTCTTTAAAGAAGCATAACATATGACATCAGAATGTATCGCAAAAGTACATCTCTGGACCCTAGAGCAAGCTGGCAAAACGGTATATCATTAAGAGACACAAACGTGAAGACACAAAATACACATACTGTACACAAAAGACTATACAAACAACACAACAGTTACTCTGAAAGACGCAGTAGTATCTGATAATATGTCAAGGAAATGTGCACACAGACATGTGCAACAGTATCAATGAAATATTGACACAAATATTCTGACAGTTTTTTCTTCCATCTGTAAGTTTTGTTTAGCCTGTGACCACAAGGACTATATCTGGCCCCTCTCTTTCTCAGTCTCTCTCTCCCTCTCACCCTCCATCTCTCTCTCTCCATCCATCCCTTCCTCCCTCCTTCCCGTTTAGACACTTTTTTCTCAGTCCCAGTCATTCCATCCACAAACTATTACAACCCTGTAGTGGTGAAGCCTGGGAGAACAGGGGACAGAGGGCGGTCTTCAGGCTGGGTGGCTGGTGTGGGAAACACTAGTCCCCACCACATCACACCACAGACAGCCCAGCCAATAGAGAAACCCAAGCCAGAGCCAAGGCAGACCAAGATCCCTTTACATCCACAGTCTTTTCTGCCACAACCATGACCAACTGAACCACTCTGTAGAGATGGAGAGAGGGGAAGGGACTAAGAGGGAGGGGTAGTCGTGGAGAGAGAGGGAGAGGTGGCAGAGAGAGGGATAGAAGAAGGGGAAGGATAGAGAGAAGGAGCAAGAGAGCAAGCAAGAGAGAGAGAGAGAGAGAGAGAGAGAGAGAGAGAGAGAGCGAAAGACAGAGAAGGGGACAGAGAGCAACCTAGCGAGTGAGCGAGACAAAGACAGAGCAAGCAAAACGGAGAGAGGACGACAGAGCAAGCAAATCGGAGAGAGAGGACGATAGAGCAAGCGAAACGGAGAGCGAGGATGACAGAGAGAAAACAGGCAAGCAAGAGAGAGAGACAGCAACAGAGAGATGAACAGAGAGAGAAAACGAGAGTAGAGAGAATCCTAGTCCCTAGAGAGAGAGACAGCAACAGAGAGATGAACAGAGAGAAAACGAGAGTAGAGAGAATCCTAGTCCCTAGAGAGAGAGACAGCAACAGAGAGATGAACAGAGAGAAAACGAGAGTAGAGAGAATCCTAGTCCCTAGAGAGAGACAGCAACAGAGAGATGAACAGAGAGAGAAAACGAGAGTAGAGAGAATCCTAGTCCCTAGAGAGAGAGACAGCAACAGAGAGATGAACAGAGAGAGAAAACGAGAGTAGAGAGAATCTGCAGCCTCAGCCTTGTCCTCAGGCAACACGGTTGTCATCAGGGGACGACCGCAACGTTTCTCCCCCGACGTTTCTCCAGCAGATCCATCATGGTGAAAACCTCTGGAGCACCCCCGTAGGCCAGGCGGTTAGCCAGCCAACCACACTGACACCCCACTCTCAGCCAACTGACATCCACCCAGCAGGGTATTTACAGTGGAGATAAAGTATACAACTAGCAATAATTAGTTCTTATGGTCTTTTGAGTGATTTATCTTCTTTTTCCATTTTGTATTGAGGTTTTAGAGTTGTTGTTTTTATCTGCTTAGTAGTTGAGCGCGGGCTGGTAATGATGGCCTGTGGATGCCCTATGTACTGGATATATAGAGATCTTACCATTAGACTGCACAAATAATTTGGATGAAGGCTTGATGCCAATAACGCATGGATATTTACCTCAGCATTCAAATCAAATCTAAATGTCTGTCCAACTAAATTCTTAGACACTATCCACTCTCACATTGTCCCCTTCTGCCACATCTGTCCCCATGCCAGGCAGGTTGTACTCTGCTCTGTCAGACAGGGGTCAGCAGGGACAACTGGTCCATTCTAGAGGCCCATGGCCTACCGGTTGCACTGGCTGAGCAGTGAGCACACCTCACCACACACACGCATGCACGTACGTATGCGCACACACACACGCATACACACACACGTGCACACACACGTGTGCACACTCACGTATACGGTGTGGAAGGTGTTTGGGGTTGCTACAGGGGGAACAGAGGCCTCCTCTCTTCCTCTGAGGCTGGCTGGAGCTCCACAAAGAGTCCCTCACTCCTCAGTCTCACTCACTGGGCTCAGCAGTATTTCTGTCCTCAAAGCCCCTCATTGACGGCAGTTCTCTTTGGTCTTTGCAATATCACACAGACTAAACATGTTTGCTTTAATACACTATTCAAACCCCACAATGAATAAAAAGCTTTTTTTTTCGGGAACCTAAACATCATCATCTTCTCTATTTTGTGGCACCAATGGTGAGGGTTTATGGCAGGGGAGACAGTGTTGCAGTAGTCTAGTGTGAGGGTTTATGGCAGGGGAAACAGTGTTGCAGTAGTCTAGTGTGAGGGTTTATGGCAGGGGAAACAGTGTTGCAGTAGTCTAGTTTGAGGGTTTATGGCAGGGGAAACAGTGTTGCAGTAGACAAGTGTGAGAGTTTATGGCAGGGGAAACAGTGTTGCAGTAGTCTAGTGTGAGGGTTTATGATAGGGGAAACAGTGTTGCAGTAGTCTAGTTTGAGGGTTTATGGCAGGGGGAACGAGACCATACCAGAGAATGACAAGATGTCTGCAGCAATAGACTAGACCCAGGCTAAGATAAGATAAAGAACAGTGACAGGTACGTACTGTATGTGACGTTTGTACAGGTGGGCTTGTCCCAGGGCTAAGGTATCAGCATGGAGGTGTTTGTGTGTGTGTGTGTGTGTTCCAGTCAGAGACAAAGGTCATTTTATACTGACTGCTGAGCAGTACTGAACCTTCTGCAGCCCTCATCCTCCACACCCGTTCTGCCAGTGACACTGTGTTTAAGGCACACACATCCCTGGGTCGTGCTTCTTTTCAGTTTGCTGCAGCTAGCGACTGGAACGAGCTGCAAAAAACACTCAAACTGGACAGTTTTATCTCCATCTCTTAATTCAAAGACTCAATCATGGACACTCTTACTGACAGTTGTGGCTGCTTCGCTTGATGTATTGTTGTCTCTACCTTCTTGCCTTGGTGCTGTCTGTGCCCAATAATGTTTGTACCATGTTTTGTGCTACTACCATGTTGTGCTGCTGCCATGTTGTGTTGCGGGAAAAAATACATAATATATGCACTTAAATAGCGAATGGAGGGCGCTTTTTCCTGTGGTTTATTTTTATGCCAGCCAGGTAGGATATACTCCTGTTGTAAATATAAGCAATGTGCTTAATATCAGGAATGTTGAGAAATAAATATAGTAGGCCTAGCCTATAGAAAGCTGATGGGTTCCTCTTCTTTTAATTAGCAGCCATCACTCTGTTCTCTCACGCAATTGCATAGCCTATAGAAATATTGCACAACATGAGGTCATGGGCTCTCATGAAGTGTTTGATTGGATTTACGAAACCATTTGCATTGATGTCAGTGATTAGAGGGACAATAGAGTGCTGAGTACCAGGCAGTTAGCAAGTTTGCTAGGCTACTAATGACCAGCAGCAGCATCAGAGCTTGGTGAGGTCTAATTACCGTGACTAAATGGTCACGTGGAATTTGACTGCCTTCATCATTTGTGACCGCGTAATACGGTCACCGCAACAGCCCTAGGTAGGGGTTTCACATGGGTCTAGTCTATTAATCATACAGACAGTAAGACATACTACCATGGTGTACTCCTGCTCAGGAGAGAGGCTCGGAAACTCCTCATATACCTCATAGACAGAAAGAAAGAAAGAAAGAAAGAAAGAAAGAAAGAAAGAAAGAAAGAAAGAAAGAAAGAAAGAAAGAAAGAAAGAAAGAAAGAAAGAAAGACAGACAGACAGACGGACGGTAGGCTTGGGCGGTATACCGTATACACCGTATACCAGGGTATTTGGAAATAGCCACGGGATGATTTATCAATACTGTCAATAATTTCTTTGTAGTTTAAAAAAAATGCTTTTTAGGTAAATACCTGCAGTCAACTTGTGCAATAAATTAGGAGATAAAGAAGATTGCGTGCCAGCTAGATATCTTATAACCATTAAGTTAACATTTTAAAATGTGCTAAATGCTCTGCAGTTGTGCATTTGGTATGATAATTTAGTAGCTAGTTAGCTACTGTATCTAGGTAAGTGGTTAGCTTCTTCCAAAATCAAGCTTCGCTCGGTAACAGCAGATAATCCCCTCCTGGATCAAGAGCCTTTCTGTCTAATATTTGTTTTGTGCGTCCAGAAAACTGTGAAAAGCATTTTTTAGTTACTTGTATAACTTTATGAGCTGGGACATCTGTCCTGCAAATAGTTTAAGTCAGAGACTGTATGAAATGCACTTGTTAGCATTTAGTTAGCATTCTCTGTGGGATTTTAGATGTACTTGTTTGCATTGCTAACCTTCGGATTACCGTGGTTCAGTGGATGTTTGAAAATAGTGGCCCTTGTGTTCAGTGCCGGTTTTACCGAATATCCCGGAATGGCACCGGGTCTGCATGAAGGTATGACAGTCTGGATTCCGCCCAAGCCTTACAGACGGACAGACAGTGGCTGCATTCTTGTTACAGTCCCTTTTTAGACCTCTCTACCTTTCAGAAAAGTGTTTGACACACACAAACACACAGACTAGCTGACTTGTTACTCAACCCTCTCTCTGTGTGTGTCTGTGACGACCCAGCGGGGGTGTCAGAGACAAGATGTCCGGGCTTGTCAGTCTGTCTGCTAGAGGGATTGACACCTCCTCAACTGTAATGATATGATGATCTGTGTGTGTGTGTGTGTGTGTGTGTGTGTGTGTGTGTGTGTGTGTGTGTGTGTGTGTGTGTGTGCATAGCGTGTGTCCCGTATTGTGTGTGCAGGCTTGTGCGTATGCCTGTGTGTGTGTGTGTGTGTGTGTGTGTGTGTGTGTGTGTGTGATAACTCATCTCAGTCCCTGTTTGTGTGCTGCAGCCTCGCAGTCTGACTGGGGCCTAAATCATGCAGCCTGGGATCTACACAGCTCCACAGTCTCCACAGATTCCTCTCATTTCTCCCCATGTGTTTCCCCCAGCCAGCCTGCCATCCCTCCTCCAGCCTTCCCTCCATAGCTAATTGCTAACAGTGCCCAGCGCTGATCCTGCTGAAGGCAGCATATTGGTTCCATCTGAACATTCTGAACACACGGACCAGAAAAAAAGACCAGGGAAAGCCAAAGCCTTGAGGGCCCGAGGCAGAGGAATGCCAGAGAGCCTGAGTGGATCACTCACATACAGACAGACTGACACAAGGGCAGACAGACAGACAGACAGACAGACAGACAGACAGACAGACAGACAGACAGAGCAGGCAGGCAGGCAGGCAGGCAGGCAGGCAGGCAGGCAGGCAGGCAGGCAGGCAGGCAGGCAGGCAGGCAGGCAGGCAGGCAGGCAGGCAGGCAGGCAGGCAGGCAGGCAGGCAGGCAGAGCAGGCAGGCAGGCAGGCAGGCAGGCAGGCAGGCAGGCAGGCAGGCAGGCAGGCAGGCAGGCAGGCAGGCAGGCAGGCAGGCAGGCAGGCAGGCAGGCAGATAAGGAACAGTTTTTTAGCCCGGACATTGAGCTGTTAGCCGTTAGCCTGAGACCCTACTATTTGCCGAGGAAATTCACAGTGGCCATTGCTGTTATTGTTTACATCCCGCCCAACAGCAGCCAGCGACCTCTAGGACCATTAGGAGATGGTCCCCGGAGGCGAATGAGGCCCTACAGGACTGCTTTGAGACAACAGACTGGGATGTGCTCTGTGAGGCTTATGGGGAGGACATTGATGGACTTACAGACTGCATAACGGACTATATACAGTGGGGAGAACAAGTATTTGATACACTGCCGATTCTGCAGGTTTTCCCACTTACAAAGCATGCAGAAGTCTGTAATTTTTATCATAGGTACTCTTCAACTGTGAGTGAAGGAATCTAAAACAAAAATCATATTGTATGATTTTTAAGTAATTAATTTGCATTTTATTGGATGAAATAAGTATTTGATACATCAGAAAAGCAGAACTTAATATTTGGTACAGAAACATTTGTTTGCAATTACAGAGATAATACCTTTCCTGTAGTTCTTGACCAGGTTTGCACACACTGCAGAAGGGCCCACTCCTCCATACAGACCTTCTCCAGATCCTTCAGGTTTCGGGGCTGTCGCTGGGCAATACGGACTTTCAGCTGCCTCCAAAGATTTTCTATTGGGTTCAGGTCTGGAGACTGGCTAGGCCACTCCAGGACCTTGAGATGCTTCTTACGGAGCCACTCCTTAGTTGCCCTGGCTGTGTGTTTCGGGTCGTTGTCATGCTGGAAGACCCAGCCACGACCCATCTTCAATGCTCTTACTGAGGGAAGGAGGTTGTTGGCCAAGATCTCGTGATACATGGCCCCATCCATCCTCCCCTCAATACGGTGCAGTCGTCCTGTCCTCTTTGCAGAAAAGCATCCCCAAAGAATGATGTTTCCACCTCCATGCTTCACGGTTGGGATGGTGTTCTTGGGGTTGTACTCATCCTTCTTCTTCCTCCAAACACGGCGAGTGGAGTTTAGACCAAAAAGCTATATTTTTGTCTCATCAGACCACATGACCTTCTCCCATTCCTCCTCTGGATCATCCAGATGGTCATTGGCAAACTTCAGACGGGCCTGGACATGCGCTGGCTTGAGCAGGGGGACCTTGCGTGCGCTGCAGGATTTTAATCCATGACGGCGTAGTGTGTTACTAATGGTTTTCTTTGAGACTGTGGTCCCAGCTCTCTTCAGGTCATTGACCAGGTCCTGCCGTGTAGTTCTGGGCTGATCCCTCACCTTCCTCATGATCATTGATGCCCCACGAGGTGAGATCTTGCATTGGTGCCCCAGACCGAGGGAGATTGACCGTCATCTTGAACTTCTTCCATTTTCTAATAATTGCGCTAACAGTTGTTGCCTTCTCACCAAGCTGCTTGCCTATTGTCCTGTAGCCCATCCCAGTCTTGTGCAGGTCTACAATGTTATCCCTGATGTCCTTACACAGCTCTCTGGTCTTGGCCATTGTGGAGTAGTTGGAGTCTGTTTGATTGAGTGTGTGGACAGGTGTCTTTTATACAGGTAGCAAGTTCAAACAGGTGCAGTTAATACAGGTAGAGTGGAGAACAGGAGGGCTTCTTAAAGAAAAACTAACAGGTCTGTGAGAGCCAGAAATCTTACTGGTTGGTAGGTGATCAAATACTTATGTCATGTAATAAAATGCCAATTATTTATTAAAAAATCATACAATGTGATTTTCTGGATTTTTGTTTTAGATTCCGTCTCTCACAGTTGAAGTGTACCTATGATAAAAATGACAGACCTCTACATGCTTTGTAAGTAGGAAAACCTGCAGAATCGGCAGTGTATCAAATACTTGTTCTCCCCACTGTACATTTTTGTGTAGACAACACCGTACCAACCAGGAAGGTACGCTGTTTTGCAAATAATAAACCCTGGCTCACCAGCGACCTGAAGGCCCTGCTGAATGAGAAGAAGAGGGCCTTCAAGGAGGGGGACAGGGACAAATTGAAATGCGTCCAGAGGGAGCTGAAGTTGCGGATTGCTGAGGGGAAGAGAGGGTATAAGGTGAAGATGGGAGGACAAGCTGAGGCAGAGCCAGGTGAGAGAGGTGTGGAATGGTATGAGAAATATCACTGGCTTCAAAAACTCAAACAGTGGGCAGACGGAGGGGACCCAGGACAGAGCTAATGAGCTGAACCAATTTTTTAACAGGTACGATATTAGCTCTGTCCACCTCCCCTCCAGCTCTCCAAGCCACACACCCTCACGGCTGTCCCACCCACCCTTCGCACACGACACATCCGTTGAGACAATCAGTGACCCCCTCCCTGCTCCCTCTGGACTGTTCTGCAATACCTCCCTTCCCCCCACCTCCCCACCTGGGCTGGCTTTCACCACCAACCAAGTGAAGAGAGAGCTGGAGAGACTACATCAGTGGAAAGCGGCGGGCCCTGATGACATCAGCCCAAGGGTGCTAGTTTAAGTCAGAGACTGTATGAAATGCACTTGTTAGCATTTAGTTAGCATTCTCTGTGGGATTTTAGATGTACTTGTTTGCATTGCTAACCTTCGGATTACCGTGGTTCAGTGGATGTTTGGAAATAGTGGCCCTTGTGTTCAGTGCCGGTTTTACCGAATATCCCGGAATGGCACCGGGTCTGCATGAAGGTATGACAGTCTGGATTCCGCCCAAGCCTTACAGACAGACAGACAGACAGTGGCTGCATTCTTGTTACAGTCCCTTTTCAGACCTCTCTACCTTTCAGAAAAGTGTTTGACACACACAAACACACAGACTAGCTGACTTGTTACTCAACCCTCTCTCTGTGTGTGTCTGTGACGACCCAGCGGGGGTATCAGAGACAAGATGTCCGGGCTTGTCAGTCTGTCTGCTAGAGGGATTGACACCTCCTCAACTGTAATGATATGATGATCTGTGTGTGTGTGTGTGTGTGTGTGCATAGTGTGTGTCCCGTATAGTGTGTGCAAGTTTGTGTGTATGCCTGTGTGTGTGTGTGTGTGTGTGTTTGTGTGCGTGTGTGTGCATATAGCGTGTGTGTCTTATAGTGTGTGCATGCGTGTGTGTGTGCCTGTGTGTGAGTGTGTGTGTGTGTGTGTGTGTGTGTATGTGTGTGCATATAGCGTGTGTGTCTTATAGTGTGTGCATGCTTGTGTTTGTGCCTGTGTGTGTGTGTGTGTGTGTGTGTGTGTGTTTGTGCCTGTGCCTGTGCCTGTGTGTGTGTGTGTGTGTGTGTGTGTGTGTGTGTGTGTGTGTGTGTGTGTGTGTGTGTGTGTGTGTGTGTGTGTGTGTGTGTGTGTGTGTGTGTGTGTGTGTGTGTGTGTGCGTGTGTGCGTGTGCGATAACTCATCTCAGTCCCTGTTTGTGTGCTGCAGCCTCGCAGTCTGACTGGGGCCTAAATCATGCAGCCTGGGATCTACACAGCTCCACAGTCTCCACAGATTCCTCTCATTTCTCCCCATGTGTTTCCCCCAGCCAGCCTGCCATCCCTTCTCCAGCCTTCCCTCCATAGCTAATTGCTAACAGTGCCCAGCGCTGATCCTGATGAAGGCAGCATATTGGTTCCATCTGAACATTCTGAACACACGGACCAGAAAAAAAGACCAGGGAATCAGAGGAATGCCAGAGAGTCACATACAGACAGACTGACACAAGGATAGACATACAGACAGATCAGGCAGGCAGGCAGGCAGGCAGGCAGGCAGGCAGGCAGGCAGGCAGGCAGGCAGGCAGGCAGGCAGGCAGGCAGGCAGGCAGGCAGACCGGCAGGCAGGCAGGCAGGCAGGCAGGCAGGCAGGCAGGCCATGAGGTGCAGGAACAGTGGGTTGGTGGCTTTAACAGGGTTAACGCATGGATATGAAGAGGGGAGTGTGAAGAGAGGAGGTAGATGTGGAGCAATAGTGTGGCAGCAGTAATGTGGGTGACTGATGAGGGATACTGAATAGTAGAGTAGGAGAGTCAGAGGTTGCATTGGTCGAGGTAGGGGAGTCAGGTGGGACAAGCCATAGATGACTGATTGGTTGGGGGAGGCGAGTTCAGATCTAAGATCAGATTGTCCTACCTCCAATCCTAACCTTAACCTTTAGGGGGATAAAAGAATATCTGACCCTGTATCAGTGGTTAGGCTAGGGGCCTGATGGTTATTGAATACACATATGATTCCTGCTAGCTAAACAAGACACATGACTTTGCTGTACTTGGTTAGGCCTGCAGGGAGTTGTGCTGTGAGAAAGACACTCAGAGAGAGAGAGAGAGTGAGACAGAGAGAGAGAGGGATAAACACTAGCTTGTGTGGATAAACATGTGGCCACAATTACCAGCACTGGGATTATGGAGGATTCTCTCTCTCTGGTGTAGAGTGAGACAAGGAGATGTAGAGACCAGCGAGAGGTGAGAAGGACCAAAGGAGAGAGAAAAGAGGCGGTGGTAGAGAGAGAGAGAGAGAGAGAGAGAGAGAGAGAGAGAGAGAGTGACGGACCCACTTGTTGCCCTCTAGGTTACAGAGAGCTGGTAGTCCCATCCACCAATCTATCAGGTGTGAAACAGGGAAGAGACTCAGGGTTATGCTAATTTGGTATAGAGCAGACCTAACCCATTTTACATCTGGCTAGAAATTAATAAGGAAATGATCTCAACAGAGAAAAATGTCCTCATGTGCTACCTATATCCCCTCAATAGAATCCCCATACTTTAACGATGACAGCTTTTCCATCCATGAGGGGGAGATCAACAATTTCCAGACCCAGGGACATGTACTAGTCTGTGGTGACCTAAATGCCAGATCTGGACAAGAACCTGACACCCTCAGCACACATGGGGTGCCTACCTGGAGGTGACAGAATTACCTACCCCATATGCCCCCCTAGACACAACTACATAATCAACAAAAATGTGTCACAACTCCTGCAGCTCTGTTGGGTATGTACATAGTCAATGGTAGGCTTCGAGGGGACTCCTACGGTAGGTAGCTCATGTCTTGTCAGTAGTACTGTAGACTACTTTATCACTGACCTCAACCCGGAGTCTCTTAGAGCGTTCACAGTCACTTGTTCTCAACTGGCCTACCTGGTTAAATAAAGGTGAAATAAATATATATATATACATAATATGACATTTGAAATGTCTTTATTCTTTTGGAACTTCTGTGTTTACTGTTCACATTTGGCAATGTTAACATATGTTTCCCATGCCAATAAAGCCCTTAAATTGAAATTGAAATTGAGAGAAAGTGGGAGAGGCAGAGAGAGGCAGAGAGAGAGAGAGAGGCCAGGGAGTCAAAAGCAAACATACGTAGATCAGCTTTCCTAAATCCAACAGAGAGACAGACACTGACAGGAACATCCTGGCTCTTTCTCTCCTCCAGTCTCCTCTTGGCTCAGACAGAGAGTAAGTGGGGGGTAGGAAGTGGGCCAGAGGGAGGTGGGGGGGTAGAGTGAATGGTGGTGGAGTGGGTAGCTGTGTGTGTCTGTGTGTGTGATGTGGTGTGTGTGCACACATGCATGCGTGTGAAGCAGTAGGACAAATCCAGCAGCTGCAATACCCCCCTCCACTGTACCTCTGTACCTCTCCCTGTCTCTCTCTCTCTCTCTCTCTCTCTCTCTCTCTATCCCAGACTGTTTACTGAATGGAGACGAACAGCTGGTTTGTGTATCAGAGGAGAGAACAAAGGAGAGCAGAAAGAGATAAGATGAATGAAGGTCCAGCTGGAGAAGTGGAGTTTTGGGAATGGACTGTGACGTTCAGGTACTTCTGTTGGGAACACTTCTCATTAAAACACTTCCCATTAAAACACTTTCCCCTGGACGCACTCCAAATCTAGACGAACTCACATACCATACTGAGGACTGACAGCACAGGAGGCTGCTGAGGGGAGGATGGCTCATAATAATGGCTGGAAAAGCAGCGAATGAAATGGCATCAAACACATGGAAACCATGTATTTGATAACATTCCATTAATTCCGCTCCAGGTATTACCACGAGCCGATCCTCCCCAAATAAGGTGCGACCAACCTGCTGTGACTGACAGAGATAGGGAACCATAACTATAAAACCAAAACACGCCACGTCAGCCCTGGTTTAGCTACTCTAGTAGAAAGCCTTTACTGCAATGGAATTGTAGGTTTTGAAAACGTTCTGGGTCATACTGGTCTTATTTGGGATACTACCGTCGTATCGGTGTCCAAAATGTTTCCCTAGTCCCTACAGAACACACTCATAAAGCTATGGCCAAAAGTAATGTGTTATAACACATATAATACAGTCATGTGAAAAAGTAAGTACACCCCCTGGAAAGTTGTCTTTTTTTTTTTTTTTTACATATTTGGACAGATGGATATGTAATCTTTACTTCAACACTATTGACAGATAAAGGTAACCTAATTTAACAAATGATACTGAAAGATTATATATCAACATAAATGCAATTCCATAGTGCGGAAAAAATAAGTACACCCCTATCTTCAATAGCTTGTGTTGCCCCCTTTGGCTGAAATAACTTAATGTAGACGTTTCTTGTAACTGTCTATCAATCTCTTATATCGACATGGGAGGAATTTTTGCCCACTCTTCTTTACAGTACTGCTTCAGCTGTGTCATGTTCGAGGGCTTTCTTGCATCCACAGCCCGCTTCAAGTCTCCCCACAGCATTTTGATAGGATTGAGATCTGGGCTTTGACTCTGCCATTCCATAACCCTCCATTTCGTCTTTTTGATTCATTCTGTTGTAGCTTTGCTTTTGTGTTTTGGATCATTGTCCTGTTGCAAGATCCATGTTTGGTTCAGCTTCAGCTTTTTGACAGATGGCCTCACATTCTCCTCAAGAATTCTCTGGTAAAATATAGAATTCATGGTTGACTCAATGATGGCAAGTTGGCCAGGCCCTGAGGCAGCAAAGCAGCCCCAAACCATAATGCCACCGCCTCCATGCTTTACGGTTGGTATGAGGTTCTTCGATTCAAAGGCAGTGTTTCCTTTTCGCCAAACATGGCGTCTGTCATTGCGGCCAAACAACTCCACCTTTGACTCATCTGTCCAGAGCACATTGTTCCAGTAGTTTTGGTCTTTACCCAGGTGTTGTCTGGCAAACGTCAGTCGTGTCTAGATATAATTGTTTGAGAGCAGAGGCTTCTTCCTTCCTGACCTCCCATGTAGGCAAAGTTTGC
The DNA here is from genome assembly GCA_023634145.1 of Thymallus thymallus. Classification (NCBI taxonomy): domain Eukaryota; kingdom Metazoa; phylum Chordata; class Actinopteri; order Salmoniformes; family Salmonidae; genus Thymallus; species Thymallus thymallus. The sequence continues at coordinate 11,800,539 of CM042379.1, forward strand.
AAGTCTCTTTCTGACAGTTGACTCATGCACTTTGACATTGATTGTGGCAAGAGAGGCCTGTAGATCCCACGACGTTACCCTGGGGTTCTTAGAGACTTCTATGAGCATATTTCGGTCAGCTCTTGGGCTGAATTTGGTGGGATGACCTGTCCCAGGTAGATTGCCAGTGGGCTGGAATTTTCTCTATTTGTAGATGAGCCGTCCGACAGTGGAATGATGTACTTTGAATTGCTTGGAAATAGATTTTTAACCCCTCCCAAACTCATGGGCATCAATAATCTTTCTTCTGAGGGCCTCGGGTAGGTCTTTTGATCTTGGCATGATGTTTTACCACACACCCATATAGTTAAGACCAAACCAGACCAAGTTTCTAATCTTTATGGAAGGCTGGACCCTCCTAAGTTTCTCCCTAATGATATTCTAATAATTTGCACCTGTTTTGGTGCACCTGATTAAATTTTGCCATTTTATGTGACAGTAAAGTTAGGGGTGTACTAACTTTTTCTGGAAAAGGCATTTTTTTGTGTGATTTGTTAAATTGGGTTACCTTTATCAATGAATGTGGGGTGTACTTACATTTTGACATGACTGTAAGGAATAGGGGGGAGTTTGTTATTTGCCCCTTGTCTCTACTGAGGTCCCTCTCTGTAGGCCTCCCCTAACATTACATTACTACCAAAGAACTCCTGGAGAATTCTGCATTCCTGAAGCGATTGTTAACATTCTTCTCTGCTTATTGAATTAGCCCAGTACAGCTGGCTAGGGACAGAGCTGCACGTGAAAGTGTGGGAGTTTGTTTAAAGACATTCCCCAGTACTTTTGTATACTTTTTAGCCAGTACTTCTGAAAGTAGCGCCCACGAGCCAAAAGTGGTCCCAGAAAATTACATTACATCAGATATGTGCACCACGTCATTGTTCTCTCTCTCTTGCTCTACTGTTTGTGCGTCTTGACAGTTCTCACTCAAATGGTGAAGGGCTGAAGCTCACTGGCTGAAACTCAAATTGCTAGGGGCTGGCCCACGTGGGGGAAAATGGCGCCGCACAGCTTTCAGAAAACAGCTGCTTTCGAACTAGGGATTTCGTGGCTATCTAATTGAGGTAAGCAACTCTGCTCATAGATTATGCATGTATGAACTATACATTATAAGCTATAAAAAATAATAAAAGAGAGACGCACACTATGTATAAACTGACAGTAATTTATTGGGTAAATCACCAATGTTTCAGCATCACTGTCTCTTCTTCACATCCAGCCGGGAGGTTTAAAAAATACTTACTAGTCGCCAAAGTACTGGAGCATGTCTTTAAGTATGTGCTCACTGGTTTGTGTTGAATAACAGCGCCTGTTTGTCTATATGTGTTTGGGTGTGGGACGTGTGCATATGTGTATATATATATGTGTAGACAAAACAGACGCTGTAGTCTAGATCCCAGTGGGGCCACAGAGCCACCTCAACACCCACAATGGGGTACTTCACACCCCCAGAACTCCAGAGCATTCCAGACCAGACCAATCTCTCTCTCTCGCTCTCTCTCTCTCTCTCTGAACATTAAGTTAAGTGATGTTGTGAAATGCAAGCAGAGACTGGAAGAGAAATGGTGAGGAAATATAGGATTATAATGCTGAAAAGCTGGACTTGTGGTCAGACTTGGGTTCACAGATACTTTGAGTGTTTGCTTGAGTCTGCCTGGAGTGCAAAATTAAAGTGTTTTAAAGGTTTTAAAGTGTTGGTACTTTTCTATTGGTTTATTAAAGGGATACTTTGGGATATTTACATGAGGCCCATTATCTACTTCCCCAGAGTCCATAGACTTCCAGTCAATGCGCTGACACTAGTTAGCATTGGCTGGTGAAACTACCTCTAACTTCCTTCATACTGGATGGAGAGACATAATCTGACTCTGGGGAATTAGATGTAGGGCCTCATTGCCAAAATCCCTATGTATCCCTTTAAATCAGGCAGACAAAGCAAACCAGAGTGATTTGATATCAAAGGGACCAATCTGAGGGAAGCCCTGGCTGAGATTGTCACCGCCAAGAGAAAGTAGTTCATTTAAAGCAGACATCTGCCTTACACACACACACACACACACACACACACACACACACACACACACACACACACACACACACACACACACACACACACACACACACACACACACCCCAACTCACACACTTACATTAGAATACAAAGTACAAAGCAAAACAAAGGACCCATGATCTATGATCTCACACTCGCTTCTCTCTCGTTTTTACTCCCACCCTATCTGTCGAACACAAACACGCACTATAAACACACACACACACACACACACACACACACACACACACACACACACACACACACACACACACACACACAAACACACACAAAAACAATTAGCCTTCTAAAGCTTGAAAATCTGTCTTGAGTGCTTTTTCTTAGAATCACATAGTGAAATAGAGCTAATGTACTATACAGAGACAGGACCGGGACCAGAGAAGAATTTCCAAGAGCTCAAGGGATTCTGTCACACATAGTACACAGCTCCCGACTGATCCAGATGGTTATAAAATCACTGTTCTCCAAAACAACTGAAAACTGACAATAATACTCCTGGGTCTGTCAGCAAACAGAATGTTATTATCCTGGTCCATAATTACATTTCAAGCAGACCAAAGACTCCAGGGAAGCTCTTAAACTTTTTAAACGTCCATGAAACCAATTTGTCAGAGTAAAATTACCAAAACTAAATAAACTAAAATGTATACTGAACAAAAATATAAACACAACATTTCAAAGATTTTACTGAGTTACAGTTCATATAAGGAAATTGTCAGTCATTCATTAGGCCCTAATTTCACTTGACTGGGAATACAGATATGTGAGGGTTTGACTGAGATTAGGCCTCTGACTCCCACCAGGGGGAATGAGAGGACCACAGTCAAACCCTCACATCCTAACTATAGAGTTGTCTCTGATTGGGGATAGTATTTAGGCACTCCTCACATCCACCTGTGTGTGGATCATTGTTTGTTTGGAAGCCCATGTGTGCTGCAAGTAAGTCACTTTGTGTTCTACTCTCCTTTGTTATTTTTGGGAACTTATGAGTGTTATAAGTTTAAATAAAAAGGATGTCACTCCACGACTGCTCCGTTTATCGTCCCATGACTACGCATCGTGAAGATATGGATCAGTTAGTTACAGATATCTTTAAAAAGGCTAGGGGCGTGGATCAGAAAACCAGTCAGTATCCGTTGTAACCACCATTTGCCTCATGCAGCACGACATATCTCGTTTGCATAGAGTTGATCAGGCTGTTGATTGTGGCCTGTAGAATTTTGTCCCACTCTTTTTCAATGGCTGTGCGAAGTTGCTGGATATTGGGAACTGGAACATGCGGTCGTACACGTCGATTCAGAGCATCCCAAACGTGCTGAATGGGTGACATGTCTGATGAGTATGCAGGCCATGGAAGAACTGGGACATTTTCAGCTTCCAGGAATTGTGTACAGATTCTTGCATGAGGCTGTGCATTATCATTCTGAAACATGACGGCAGCGGATGAATGACACGACAATGGGCCTCAGGATCTTGTCACGGTATCTCTCTGCATTCAATTTGCCATCGATAAAATGCAATTGTGTTCATTGTCCGTAGCTTATGCCTGCCCATACCCCATCACCACCATGGGACACTCTGTTCACAACGTTAACATCAGTAAACTGCTCGCCCACACACGTAGTCTGTGGTTGTGAGGCCAGTTGGACGTACTGCCAAATTCTCTAAAACAACGTTGGAGGCAGCTTATGGTAGAGAAATTAACATCAAAATCTCTGGCACCAGCTCTGGTGGACATTCCTGCAGTTAGCATGCCAATTGCACACTCCCTCAAAACTTGATACATCTGTGGCAGTGTTTAAGAGTGGCCTTTTATTTAGCCCAACACAAGGTGCACCTGTGTAATGATCATGCTGTTTAATCAGATTATTGATATGCCACACCTGTCAGGTGGATGGATTATATTGGAAAAGGAGAAATGCTCACTAACAGGGACGTAAACAAATTTGTGCACAAAATTGGAGCGAAATAAGCCTTTAGTGCATATGGAACATTTCTGGGATCTTTTATTTCAGCTCATGAAACATGGGACCTTTACATGTTGTGTTTATATTTTTGTTCAGTGTACTACAAATGTATATACAGTTGAAGTCGGAAGTTTACATACACCTTAGCCAAATACATTTAAACTCAGTTTTTCACAATTCCTGACATTTAATCCTAGTAATAATTCCCTGTCGTAGGTCAGTTAGGATCACCACTTTATTTTAAGAATGTGAAATGTCAGAATAATAGTAGAGAATGATTTATTTCAGCTTTTATTTCTTTCATCACATTCCCAGTGGGTCAGAAGTTTACATAGTATTTGGTAGCATTGCCTTTAAATTGTTCAACTTGGGTCAAACGTTTTGGGTAGCCTTCCAGAAGCTTCCCACAATAAATTGGGTGAATTTTGGCCCATTCCTCCTGACAGAACTGGTGTAACTGAGTCAGGTTTGTAGGCCTCCTTCCTCGCACACATGCTTTTTCAGTTCTGCCCACACATTTTCTATAGGATTGAGGTCAGGGCTTTGTGATGGCCACTCCAATACCTTGACTTTGTTGTCCTTAAGCCATTTTGCCACAACTTTGGAAGTATGCTTGGGGTCATTGTCCATTTGGAAGACCCATTTGCGACCAAGCTTTAACTTCCTGACTGATGTCTTAAGATGTTTCTTCAATATATCCACATAATTTTCCTTCCTCATGATGCCATCTATTTTGTGAAGTGCACCAGTCCCTCCTGCGGCAAAAAGCACCCCCACAACATGATGCTGCCACCCCCGTGCTTCACGGTTGGGATGGTATTCTTCGGCTTGCAAGCCTCCCCCTTTTTCCTCCAAACATAATGATTGTCATTATGGCCAAACAGTTTTATTTTTGTTTCATAAGACCAGAGAAATGGAGACATTTCTCCAAAAAGTACAATCTTTGTCCCCATGGGCAGTTGCAAACCGAAGTCTGGCTTTTTTATGGGAGTTTTGGAGCAGTGGCTTCTTCCTTGCTGAGTGGCCTTTCAGGTTATGTCGATAAAAAAAAAAGTGTTAAACAAATCAAAATAGATTTTATATTTGAGATTATTCGAATGCCATGAGTAGCCAAAGGGTGGCTACTTTGAAGAATCTCAAATATAAAATCTATTTTGATTTGTTTAAAAAATGTTTGGTTACTACATGATTCCATATGTGTTATGTCATAGTTTTGATGTCTTCACTTTTATTCTACAATGTAAAAAATAGTTCAAATAAAGAAAAGCCTTGAATGAGTAATATTCCAAACTTTTGGCCCCCAGTGTATATATACTGTATATATAAATCTAAGTATAACCTTGAGGTATAAGCAGATCTGGTTGGTTGTTGGGTTCAAAGGATATGAGTTCACAGGAACAGGGGTCATCAGTCTTTCACTTGACAAACCACAAATAAGACCAACTAGGGAGGTTAACATAAAAAAAGAAGAGAATGCAGTAGTGGTGGTGCGTGGGTAAAATCACTGGGGAAGCCAAGCCAGTTAAAAAGCCATATTACAATTTATGTTTTGTGATAATTATATTGTTTGCTCTATAACCTTTTAGTTCATACGACACCATGATATATAAGACAGAGACAACAAGAGGACAGTCACACAGTGGCAGAATAAATTTAACCACATCTTTGTTTCATCAAAAAAACGGAAAGTACCCCAGGTCAGAAAGAGAACAGGAGCTGCCTACACCATTTCAACTTCAACATTTCACCTATCCTTAGACTAATAGAGTGACTTACCAAATAACAAACAATTTAGGTATAGTCCAATCAAAGTGAGCTAAATATCATATGACTGTCCATGGTACTGATTTGTGTGTGCGTGTGTGTGTGTGCGCACACGCATACATGTAAAAAAAGATGTTGACTGACCTACTTGTAGATGAATGCCAACGCCAAAACAGTCTATGACTGTCATACAGTACACGTTTTGTTTTTGTTGTCCTAGACTATGCTATCTGACTTGCTTTCATGGGCAACGATGAGCCAACTAATTAACATTAGCATACTACATCTAGCTACATATTGAACTTCCTCACAGGCCAGGGGCACAATGCATCTGTGTTATAATCACTGGCCAGTACGGAGAATTAAGTTAAGTCCAAATCCCTATATCCAACGCTTATTTAGAAAAGGGACGATTTTAGCTAGGTAGCTAGCCAAATGCTTTCTGGCTTCCGTTGCTATTGAATTCAATGCTACGGGCGGCAACAATGTCATACTCTTTTTGGCCAGACAGCATCAGATACATGGGCTACACATACTGAGACAGAGGGATGGTGTTTTGTTCACTTGGATTCCTTTTCCATTGAGATACATTCAGCCATTTGCATTAAAAACTATTTGGGTGGGGTCACTTTTTGGGGGAAGCCTGGCTTCCCTTGGTATCCATGAATATATGCTACTGAGAGAATGCTAAACGTTTAGAAAAAGTAGTTTTTTTTAAATAAGTGCTAAGATCAACTGTCTGTTCATTAAGGCTGAGACATGGATGACCATGGGGGAAGTAGAGGCAGATAAGAAGGCCCGATGAGAGGCTCTGGTGGTGTAACAGACACCATCCTGTCAGAGAGGCCATACTGTGACTGGGAACCAGTGTTTACCAGGGCGTCAAAGTCGTCAACTAACCAATTAAACAAACAACAAAAGGTAGGGGGGAGGGAGGGCAGCCCGCCTATACAATGCTAGGGGAAACAGCTGTGTGAACACTGACAAGCCAAGATGGTGAGCAGCAGAGTACCCAGATCCTCAGAGCACACGTGCACACCTGGCCTCAGCTTTGTCTCCATGGAAACGCAGTGCCGCTGCTGCCCTCCGCAGCCGGGTCGTTATATAATCAAGGAGATGCAGACTAGAGCCAGGCGATTAGCTCTCGCTTTCTGGATCACATTCAAGTCACACACACAAACACAAACACGCTTGTATGGTTCTTTGTTTGGTTAGTCAGTGTTCAGTCTCAAAACTGGGAACACCGAATGGAAAACTCTGCTCCCTCCCAAGCTGCAGCACTTTTTTCAGAAGCACACTGAAATAAGGAGCTTTCCTTTTCCTCTCCCTGCTTCTTTACCTGGAGGAGCTGTAGAACTCAAAGTACACACACACACACACACACACACACACACACACACACACACACACACACACACACACACACAGTGTGAAAGCTTAGATGCCTCCCAGACGGTAAGTAACACACTAATACCCCTCTGCAGCTACTCTGAGTAAAGGTGGTTCCTACCAGTGTTGACAGAGTGACGGGGAGTGGTCGAACGTGGTTGAAACGTGGTGTGGACCACAGCTATGGACTGGATCTGGGTTGCAGAATTCCAAACCAACCCCGTACCACCAAGGCTCTGGGATTGGGAGAGCAGAGAGCAGGGAAATAACTAAGGCCCAAATAACTAGGCCTATATGCCTCACCTTGCTCAAACTGATCCCTTCAGACACACTGAGAGTCTCCAGCCAGAGCGAGGCTGTGGGTTGGGGGAGGAAAACATTGAGAAATAAGCTTTTCAACCCAGCAGCCGTTAGCATTGGCAGAGGGACAGCGATGGTCGGGTTGGGTTAGGTGGGTGGGTGGGTGGAGGCTAGGGCTGGGAATTGCCAGGGACTTAACGATACAATATTATCACGATACGATATGCATTGCGATTCTCACAATTCTATATTTATTGCAATTCATATTGTGATTTTATTGCGTTTATATGTTCCTAACATATTGCTCACCATATGTCTTCTGCAGAGGGACAAGAGAGAGCCATGAGAAAACAAGTTTTGATCTGCATACACACATGCATACACACCTCTAATGGTGCTGCTGGTATTCAAATCCACGCCCCTCTAAAAAACCCTACTTCTCTAGGTATGGAAATCGGCCCTGGAAAAGCATAGAGCCAGAGTGAGTAAGTAAAGAAAATACCTCTTCTTTTGTAGCTGGCATTCCCTGATAAAAAGATGTAGTGGTATCCATGGCAACTAAACCATCTCTCTCACAGCTACCTTGAAAAGAGCAACGTCTGATGAGAGAAGAAAGGGGAAGGGAAGAGGGACTGTTTGTGTGTGTGTGTGTGTGTGTGTGTGTGTGTGTGTGTGTGTGTGTGTGTGTGTGTGTGTGTGTGTGTGTGTGTGTGTGTGTGTGTGTGTGTGTGTGTGTGGGCAGATTGAGACCTTATTAGTTGGACAGAGAGGTCCACTGAGGAGCTCCAACTAATCAGCTTCAACCTCACAGTTCAGCAGAGGACAGATGTCTGGGAAAAATACAGGCATGCACAAACACCAAGGGCTAGGCTAGCCTGGCACCGCAACACAAGCTAGAGACCAAAACCCCAGTCAGTGTATGCATCCCAAATGGCACCCTGTTTCCTTTATAATGCACTACCTTTGACCAGAGCCTCAAATGCAGTGCACTACATAGGAAACAGGGTGCAATTTGGGATGGAGACGGTCAGTTTCCCATTGGCTGTGCTGAGCCCCAGACCCAAAGACCAAAAGCCCCACTGTTCCCTTGTCTTCTGTCCTGCCAGAGGGTTATAAAGGATGGCCAGTTGGATTTCAGCGGAATATTTTCGCAGGTGTTCTGAAACTAGTCCCGACAGAGATCAGCACCTCTGCACTAAATAGTCTGCTCTTCTAATCAGTCAGTCATGTGATCTGCATGTCAACATGTGATCTTCTTTCTACTAGCACATAGCATAGCCGGTCACTCAAATAGAATAGAGCTTTATTGTTCATTGTGAAACGTCAAGTTGTCTTTTGGTTGTCTGTGTTCAGTGTTTTGTGGTTGAATAAGTTAGATCATAAGTGAGCCAGTGGTTTGGTGTGCGTTTATATTCAAAGCCTTTTCCAAATGAGCTGACGAGAAAGCCTTAACAAGCCTGCCAAACATCTCCCACCATCTCACACACACACACACACACACACACACACACACAAACTGAAGTTGCCTTAGTTACAGCCAACATAACACCCTGCGCCCCTACCCCAGTCTCCTGGGTTCCCCCCTGCTGGTGCACACATAGGGAAGTGTTGTCTGTAATAACAGAACATGTGTCTTTCCTGCTTTTTCAACCTGCAGGACTGTTTCTGTTTGTTTTAGGTTGAACACAGAGAATAGACTTTGACTCAGGCAGCTCGGAGGATAAACATCTACATTAGACAGTTATCACAGCTACTCAAACACACACATACATAACATTGATAGAAGACACAAGCCCATAACACACACCTACGATACGTGCCAGGATTACGGTTCTAACACAAGTCCATTGTTCTCACCAGTGATACACACCAATGAAACACACATAACTGTGTGTGTGTGTGTGTGTACCTTGTAGCCGTTATGGGTGCTTTTCTTAATGAGCGGCGTGGTAGAGCACAACTCGATGGCCTCCGGCTCGTGGAATATCACCGTGGGCATCGGCTCCTTCCTCAGTGTCAGCACGTTCAACTTGGTCTTCAGCATCGTCTGGAAGTGCTGGGGAGATAACGTCATGGTCAATCATTCAACTAATCAAGAAATCAATCAATATACCCATCCATCCTTAATTTATCCATCCATATACCCACCCATTCATCCATCCTTACATAAATGTATCCATCCATACACCCAACCATTCATCCACCCATCCATCCTTACATTAATTTATCCATCCATACACCCAACCATTCATCCACCCATCCATCCATCCTTACATTAATTCATTCATCCATACACCCAACCATTCATCCACCCATCCATCCTTACATTAATTTATCCATCCATACACCCAACCATTCACCCATCCATCCTTACATTAATTTATCCATCCATACACCCAACCATTCATCCACCCATCCATCCTTACATTAATTTATCCATCCATACACCCAACCATTCATCCACCCATCCATCCCTAAACACAAGCTAGCATGCATCTGACAGAGAATGGTAGACTGACTGACAGAGAGACTGACTGACAGAGCATAAGGGGAACTGTTGCAGGTTAATAGTATAGAACTATATAGTATGGAGCAGTTTGTTGTAGTAGTGCATTATACACATGACACTAATATAATGTTATTGATGAATAAAATGTTGGATAACTTGATCACATTCTTAGTTCCCACATTTCAATTACTTTCTATTCTGCTGAAGCTGTGCAAGTCATGATTTCATTAGCCTGCTCAATTTTGTTTAGGCTTTTTCAAGGAAACCCAGAAATTCCACAATCCCATTCCCTGCCTCTGTGGGCGGGAGACCAGAATGAACATATGGTTCTGGTCGGCCTTACAAAACCCCAGATTCCAGTTTGTGACGAGGCGGCGAGGCTCTCATCTCCTGTTCTGACAGAGACAGAGAGAGAGACAGAGAGAGAGACAGAGAGAGAGAGATGAGTGTCCCTCATCTGTTATCCACATTTCAGCTAAAGAACAGGAGAGGAGGGACTGTCACCCCAAACCAGAGTAAAGCCACTGTGACTGCCCATCTAAAACCAAGCACCCATCCACCTACATTACACCACTACATCTCCATCATACAACCCAAACTCCACCTGTGGGAGAGGAGAGAGGAGAGGCAGTTTTGAAACTAAAGCCACGTGTGTAAACGCTCGCTGACCTCTGCGTCAGCACTTTATCACTTCCTGACAGTGCTCCACATTCCTGTGGTCAGCCCGGATAGGAGGGTGGGGGGCTCACACAGGCACCGCGCGGAATAAAACTGGAATTCTATTCATAATATTTTCACTGTATTTTCATATATTATTATTCCTCTGGATAAAAAATAGCCTCATCGAGTTACGACTATTTTTTATTTAATTGGGGATGAGGAGGAGGAGATGGAGGTGAAGGAGTGTCTGGTTCTGGATCCAAGAAACTGACATTGATACTGAGATGCTCCTCAGATAACCAATACTGCTTGTTATCTCTCTCTCTCTCTCTCTCTCTCTCTCTCTCTCTCTCTCTCTCTCTCTCTATCTCTCTCTCTCTCTCTATGTCTTCTCTCAGCTTTCTTTATGTCTTTATCCCTCCCTCACTCTCCTACCCTCTCTTTCTACCTCTCTCCATTCCCCCCCTCTTTCCTTTCTTTATACATCTCCCTACTCTCTCTCCATACTCTCTCCTTCTCTCTCTCTCTCTTTCTACCCCTCCCTCCCTCCCTCTCTATATCTGACACACCAGGCTCTGTCTGTACAGTCTGTTCCCATTCACTGAAATCTTTAGATACATTTCATACTTTAATGTGACATGTTTTTAACAGGTACGCTACATTCTCAGTAACAGCCCAAGAATTGACTTGTAAACACTGGTATACATTTCACGCAGGAGTGAGGCACGTGACTTTTGCCAAATAACTTTTGGCTGAATGTTATGGATTGTGAGAGAGCATTTGAAAATAGACGGGAGTAGACATTTTACACCGTTTGGAAGTGACCATTCTGGAGTGACAGAAGGGGGATTCTATAGCTCTAGGAGAGATAAGAGGAGACACAGTACCGGGATTTTCCTGCCATTGAAATCCTTGGGTGGGCTGCCGTGTCCAAACAGTTTTTGTTTTTAATGAAAAAAAACCTGCTTGACACAACTAACGCACTCACTGACACACCACAAAGTAAAAGCATCAATTTACAGAATGTACACACTGGAACACTTCCCTTTTTAGTCTTTCTCTGACAATGCACTCATTATCATTTAGTTAGCATTTTCTGTGGGATTTTACATGTACTTGTTAGCATTGCTAAGCTTCGGCTCTCGGTTTGAAAATAGCGGCCCTTGTGTTCAGCACCGCTATTACCGAATATCCCGGAATGTTACAAGGTCGGTAAGAAGGTAGGACAATCTGGATACCGTCCAAGCCTAGACATACAAACATACATACATACCACCTTATTCAAACACACAAACGGACTGATATACAGTACACACTAGTCTGTAAAGTCCACATATAGCATTCAATAGAACTAACCCCAAAACTTTTCACTGGACGCAAGCACAAAGATTCACATACACACACACATGCATGCACACACAGACACACACACACACAGTCTGAAGATGAAAGAGCAGAGTGGCGCAGACTAACAGACTTTACCCTGTTGGGTGGAGGTGGGGGTGGCTAAATTGAACTACAACTTTATCTAATGAAAGCTACATGCAAAGATAACGTGGAGGTGACGATCGCCATGTTAAAAGTGTGAATTTCGACAAGACCAGCCAAGAAGATAGCGTTGAGCTGATTATGGCAAAATGGTATGAACTCTGAACTGTCGACCACTGAAGAAGAATTGACCAAACCCCACCAGAAAGACTCTACAAAGGACAATGGTGATATCCGATCTCTGCTGAACCAGAGTCCTCCAGCTTTGACCAATCTATGGAAGCCAAGCTCAATCGTAAATATCTATAATTACATTAACTCTTTCCGAATGGGCGGTTGTTAAAGTGCATATGTAGTGAAGCAGATGTGAGAAGAGCAGATTTAGATCTTACGATTATCAGAATGAGACTGATAAGAGGTATGGTTAATAATTGACTGCTATTGATATAAAAGATCATCAGATCTTTAAGAGTGGATTCGGGAGATAGCCGCTCTATATAAACCAATTCTTCCGTGGTGCCCCAGGTTATTAATGGGTTAATGGTTGCACGATTTAATTCAATCACGTAATCAATTAAACGTTAGGTAATCAATTTGATAAGATAGCATGTCACCAAATTAATCAAAGCCAACGTTACGACAGATGTTTGAGAGCTAGGCTGGTGTGTGTTAGCGTCGGGGTGAGACAGTTGGCCATCTCAACTTGGTCTCACACTGTTATCAGACCATCTTTCTCTCTGTCTGGCTGGCCAGACGCTCACATAAACCAACATCAGCCTTGGCCCCTCACTCTGATACACACACAGAGACGCACACACACACACATCCTCAACTCCCTACGACACACACACGCACATTCTTACTCCATCTGTGGTCTGACCGAGGCATTAAAAACACAGCTGGAGCAGTGGAGGACAGGTAGTCAGGAAGCCACCCACACCCATCCAGTGGTTGGCTCCCTAACCACAAGTGGGACCCCTATCCCTCTCCGCCAGCATAGTACAATCCAGCCGTGTTAACACCTCTGATCCTGGACCAGTTTATTAGTAGAACCACCGTCTGAGAGGGCTAAATCCATATAGGACCGCGGGAGGTCCTGCGCCCTGATTGGTTGATTGCTTCTGTGGGAGGTGGGCTGTCGTAGCTCTGATTGGTGGGTCAATGATGTTGACCAGAGACCCCAGTCAGGGGTGGCTGTATCTCCAGCTGTCTGTAAAACATATTTAATTCTCTGACGCAAATGACCACATTTAACCCGCCCCAACATATACAATAATACAATAAAAACAAAACATTAACTACCCTGACGGAGACACAATACACATGCAATATTCACAGTGTTCAATACAATAAATAAACCACTACACCTACAAAAAACTGAGGTAAACAGTTGATTGGAAATGGGATGCGGTAGTGTTGCGGTATAATTTGGCTAACAACCCATTGGACCCAGGGCCGGCCCTCCCATTAGGCGATCGCCTATGGTGGCACTTGAATTTGGGGCGGCATTGTGACAATTGGCTGATGCCCTCCGGCATCCAGGGCCAGCCCTGATTGGACCCTTTAACTTAAATCTATTCTCCACAAATGCAATGTGGTGAACTGATGATGCCTTTGCTTTTGGCTTTAAAAAAGACACCAAAGCCTTGAGGCAGGAATAGTGTTAGCCTTTGTCCATAGAGCCAAAAGAAAAGTGCCCTCTGTATTTATTGGGACAATGAAGCATTTTTTATTCTTTTGGCTCTATATTTGAAATCAAACAATGACTCTGAAGTTAAAGTGCAGCACAATAATTATCTGGCCACAAAGTAATCTGAAACAACCAAAACAAACAGCAAATGCATCCAACAAATGTGTAGAGTCACAAGCTTGGTGTTGTCATTGCGTTTTAGGAGAGCAAAAGTATTGGGACAAATGCATTTATGTGTATTAAAGTAGTATAAAGTGAAGTATTTGGTCCCATATTCATAGCACGTAATGACCACATCAAGCTTGTGACTCTACACATCTGTTGGATGCATTTGCTGTTATGGTTGTTTCAGATTATTTGCACCAGATAGACAGTAGTGGTGCTTCTGCCATGAGTGACCTCAAACAGGCCCGGAGGCTGAACACATTTCTGCAGTGTCAGGATAGGACGTTTTGTCTGCTCAGCCAGTTTCCCATATCAAAGAAAATGTGAATGTATTCAATGTACAAAATGACAACTATGAAAGCACTGGCGGCAGTGAGAGGTGCTGAGTAAGAAGAACGTACATACATTCGGAGATGGTTGTGAGGGGTGTGTGTATGTTCATGCAGCATTGCAGCATTGTCAGCACAGCATTGCAGTGTGTGTGTGTGTGTGTGTGTGTGTGTGTGTGTGTGTGTGTGTGTGTGTGTGTGTGTGTGTGTGTGTGTGTGTGTGTGTGTGTGTGTGTGTGTGTGTGTGTGTGTGTGTGTGTGTGTGTGTGTGTGTGTGTGTGTGTGTGTGTGTGTTTGTGTGTGTGTGAGAGAGAGAGTGAGAGTGCGAGAGAACAGACCGGCATGGCTCACATTGTGAAATCGGTTGAAAATCACTGAGCGATGCCAGGGAGAGAGGGGGCTCTTGAAACTGATTCTTCAGGGGAAAGTGTTAGGAGAGGAATGGGAGGATGGGGGAAGAGAAGAAGAGGAAGTAGACAATGCTGCATGATACGTCCTGTGTTGCAACATAGAAGTCTAACATTGGACACAAATATGTCTCAATATGGGACATTTTAAGATGTTGGTACCACGGAGGCCATTTTGTAGACACAAACACGATGTTGTGTTGTTTATGTTTCCATCATCCCTCTCTCCACCTGACACATTCAGCAGATTCTGAATACCAGCCTGAAAATGTGTCTGCTCTAACGTTGGCTCATATCTCTTCATCCTGCTCTGACATGAGATGAGAAAATGCAGCAAGACACTGGACGTTACTATGGCAACAGAAGAGAGAAGAAATAAAAGGAAGGAGGATACCATGGTAACAATGAGCAAAACAGCCAAATACAACATTCTCGGATGTATAGGATACATGACGCAACTCTACTAGAACAGGATTGTTCCAGAACAGGGATGTAGGACAACAACATAATCAAAGGGGCTAGAGCGTCTGATCAGTGCAGCAGCGAGCCATCGAGCATCACCATGGTAACAGTACAGTGGCGAGTGACTGAGAGAACCAAAAATGGCAGTCACTAACTAGGCCTCCTTTTTACCAGAACCATCATTCTTACTGGGTCTCTTCATATCATTCAGATACGGAACTAAGCGACAACTAAGCATCGTTAGGGGCACAGTTAACTGCCATTCCGCCTGGTATTCCATCCATGGGGGTCACATGACAAGGGAAATTAGTGCGCAGGCAGCTAGGCAGCGAGCTGGAACAGCCCCATTACTATGTGATAAATGGCTCTCCCTCAGAACCATACGTCATCTCAGCACTTTCCCCCAAGGATGTGATTGATCACAGGGTCGCGGTATGGAGAGCTGAGGCACGCCACTCTGGGTTCAGTAGGCTGGGACAGGCTCCATCAGTCAACCCAGCGTATGGAGTATGGAGGTCAGCACCAGAACACATGCAGGCCAAGCCACGCTGTTAGCACCACTAGGCTGCAATGAACAGATCAGGGGAGCCTCCAACCTGTAATTAGAGGAGCCTCCAATTTGAGCCTCTAAAAATATTTATTCTTGAATAGGCATTTTGGTCGACATTTCGTGACCAAAATATTAAGGGGGTTAGCACTTTGGAGGCCCCTTATGAGAATGTAAGATTGTTTTTAACAGTCTGTACATTAATGAAGGCAACCATAATTTTGCAGAAGTATGAAGGTTATGTGTATAGATCCTTATGTATATCAGAACATGTGATGGGAATAAATTAGTCCTTTCTGGTCTGGTGGCTGGTGTAAAGTGTAATTACTCAATAATTACAATGTAATAAACATTCACCTCTTAAAGTGGTAGTATTTCACGGTGTGTAGTTGTAAAATATGACGATAGTATCACTTAAAACTATTTACCCAAGTTTACTACGAGATTCAATCTTCTTGAGGCCTGGGCAAGCACTGTGAGAGGGATTATGAAAGTTAATTTGGCAAAGTAGTCGACCCGACATCTGGATAGCATTACAGGAGACGTGAAGCCAGCCTCAGTGAACGGCTTGCCCCTGGAGATCAAAATACCTATCATTAACAATTTTTCCACCACTTCCAAACAGGTCAGCGAATCGGTGTTAATTACATAAACTGTAGTAATTAATGACACCTCTGTTTGCTATGTGGGACTAGACTATAAGGCAGGGTTCCCCAACTGGCAGCCTACAGGCTGAATATGGTAGACATGGTGGACATAGAACACCGTAAAACACCAGAAAATCAGGTTCAAGTGATTTTCATTTGGAAAATCTGTTCTAAAGTATTCCCACGCATAATAGACAGTGCCTTTGGAAAGTATTCAGAAACCCTTAACTTTTTCCACATTTTGTTATGTTACAGCCTTATTCTAAAATTGATTACATTTTCCCTCATCAATCTACACACAAGACCCCATAATGACAAATCAAAAACAGTTTTTTAGAATATCACATTACAGCATTGAGTCTTGGCACACCTGTATTTGGGGAGTTTCTCCCATTGGATGGGAAGGATGGGAAGTTTCGCTGCACAGCTATTTCCAGGTCTCTCCAGAGATGTTCGATCAGGTTCAAGTTCGGGCTCTGGCTGGGCCACTCAAGGACATTCAGAGACTTGTCCCGAAGACACTCCTGCCTTGTCTTGGCTGTGTGCTTAGGGTCGTTGTCCTGTTGGAAGGTGAACATTCGCCCCAGTCTGAGGTCCTGAGCGCTCTGGAGCAGGTTTTCATCAAGGATCTCTCTTTCCCTCAATCCTAACTAGTCTCCCAGTCCCTGCCGCTGAAAAACATCCCCACAGCATGATGCTGCCACCACCGTGATTCACCGTAGGAATGTATTGGCCAGGTGATGAGCGGTGCCTGGTTTCCTACAGACGTGACACTTGGCATTCAGGCCAGATAATCTTGTTTCTCATGGTCTAAGAGTCCTTTAGGTGCCTTTTGGCAAACTCCAAGCGGGGTGTCATGTGCCTTTTACTGAGGAGTGGCTTCCATCTGGCCACTCTACCATAAAGGCCTGATTGGTGGAGTGCTGATGAGATGGTTGTCTTTCTGGAATTTTCTCCCATCTCCACAGAAGAACTCTGGAGCTCTGCCAGAGTGACCATCATGTTCTTGGTAACCTCCCTGACAAAGGCCCTTCTCCCCCGATTGGTCAGTTTGGAAGAGTCTTGGTGGTTCCAAACTCCTTCCATTTAAGAACACAGGTGTTCTTGGGGACCTTCAATGCAGCAGACATTTTTTGGTACCCTTCCCTAGATCTGTGCCTCGACACAATCCTGTCTAGGGCCTCTACAGACAATTCCTTCAACCTCATGGCTTGGTTTTCGCTCTGACATGCACTTTCCAAATCATGTCCAATCAATTGAATTTACTACAGGTGGACTCCAATCAAGTTGTAGAAACATCTCAAGGATGATAAATGGAAACAGGATGCACCTGAGCTCAATTTCGAGTCTCATAACAAAGGGTCTGAATATTTATGTAAATATGGTATTTCTGTTTTTTATTTTTCATACATTTCCCCAAAATTCTAAAAACCTGTTTTTTCTCTGTCATTATGGGGTATTGTGTGTAGATTGATGTGGACATTTTTTTATTTAATCCATTTTAGAATAAGGCTGTAACTTGACTTGAAAAAGTCAAGGGTTCTGAATACTTTCCGAATGCACTGTATGTGATCATATAGAAACATAAGCAAAGTTTGAAATTATTATGTTTCAGTCAAATATATCTGTTTGGGCTTCTTGCGTTAATTTGCAGTCTAGTAATTATTTTGTAATTATGTTCTGGCCAACTGACCATCCACTCAAGGCCCGCGGCTGAATCCAGTTGATGATCCCTGCTATAGGGTGATCCATGGCCTCTGCAACATTACTAAAACTAAAACACAGCTTGACAGAAATTAGTTCCAGCAAGTAGATGCTGCACATATTTCATGATGATGTAAGGCCATATTCAAGCAGAGTTCCAGGAGTCTGATAAACCTATAGCTTACCTAAGCAGGCTTGCCTAACGTGGATGAACGCGACACAACGTAGCCTAGAACTAGTTGGTAATGGGGCTACTCGGGGGAGGGAGGAGGCAATACGAAAGAGAGAGAGGGTTTTAATTCTGAAAAACGAGCATACCGCAACGATATATCTGAAACACTGGAATAATTTGTGTTTTGCATCTAACCAAAAAAACAACAAATAAAAAAACACATCAAAGCACAGAGAACAGGTTATTATGCACGATGGGTTTTCATATCGTTAAACATCTGACAGACAAATATCCCTAAATTTGCGCTGGTCAGGAATAGTAATCAATACATACCTGCAATCGCTCTGTCGCTGGCTGCCACATTTCAGTATAATCAAAGGTGTCCGTCTCTACTGCAGCTGGTTCTTCTCTGTGTAGTCCAGCTCACATCTGCCAGTTCTCGGTGCTTGCTTCTCCTCTTCTGCAATCTGGAGAAAACAGACAGTGAATTCCAATGAAGCGTGATGAAGCTCCGCCTGCTATCAGTTCCGAGACTGGTCTGCAGGGGGCAGTAGCGACAGCAGCAAGGAGGACAGGACGGGCCCTATAGTCAGCCAGAGAACCCTTTTTTACAGACACTCAAACTTTCCTCCTGGAATGTCGCAAAATAATTCCATTGACTGCATATTAAAGGCTCACATACAAATATTGCCATTATTTTAAGCACTTTTGGTCAGTGTTACGACACAGCTTGGTTTACTAATTGCTGTGTCAGGTTATGGTTTGCCCAAATGGTCATGGTGTTGATGGTTGATGGTGCACTAAAGACCATTTTAACAACAGACACATTCCAGCCTTCTGGCTCCGTCAGATCTGGCCGTGACTCAGTTTATAGGAGCTGTGCCCACCAATGGACCTCTTCAGAGGCCAAACAGTGCCCTTGACCCTGGAGATGATGGAAAGGGGAAAAGGGGTTGAGGTCAACATAGATAGATAGATAGATAGATAGATAGATAGATAGATAGATAGATAGATAGATAGATAGATAGATAGATAGATAGATAGATAGATAGATAGATAGATAGATAGATAGATAGATAGATAGATAGATAGATAGATAGATAGATAGATAGATAGATAGATAGATAGATAGATAGATAGATAGATAGATAGATAGATAGATAGATAGATAGATAGATAGATAGATAGATAGATAGATAGATAGATAGATAGATAGATAGATAGATAGATAGATAGATAGATAGATGGATGGATGGATGGATGGATGGATGGATGGATGGATGGATGGATGGATGGATGGATGGATGGATGGATGGATGGATGGATGGATGGATGGATGGATGGATGGATGGATGGATGGATGGATGGATGGATGGATGGATGGATGGATGGATGGATGGATGGATGGATGGATGGATGGATGGATGGATAGATAGATAGATAGATAGATAGATAGATAGATAGATAGATAGATAGATAGATAGATAGATAGATAGATAGATAGATAGATAGATAGATAGATAGATAGATAGATAGATAGATAGATAGATAGATAGATAGATAGATAGATAGATAGATAGATAGATAGATAGATAGATAGATAGATAGATAGATAGATAGATAGATAGATAGATAGATAGATAGATAGATAGATAGATAGATAGATAGATAGATAGATAGGTACTTTATTGAAATTTCATTATCAAGCAGCTACAACAAAAACACAGGGCAGGTGCAAAATGCCACAACGAAAGTACACAAAAGACAGATACACGGTACATGATACATAGAGCGGCAGTATGAAAAAGTATAGAAATACAGGATATCTGGAGTGCAAAAAAAAGCTATAAAAGGACATTGCATAGTATGAGTGGTTGGCTGAATATGTACACTATACATTGGTGGATGTTGGATGGTTAACTATACTATACAGGTTGATGGCAGAGAAATACTTCAGTAGCTAATGCGTATGATATGAGCGAGGGTAATAATAGTTTACTTAATAGACAGACTGGGTAAATGAACAGGTAAGTGAAAATTTTGCATGGTTAAATTAGCTGTACAGTTAGGTATACAGTTATATTTACAGATGAGTGAATACTTGCATGTTTACACAAACTGTACAGGTAAATGACAGATGATAGGTCCCCACTCAGACTGCAGTGTAGGGTGAAACTCATCAATAACTCCTGGCTCCTCTCATCTCCACTCAGTGTGTGTGTCTGTCTGTCGTTCTGTGTGCGTGGGTGTGGCTCTGTGTGTTTGTGTGTGTGTATCCGTGTATACATACGTGTGTGTGGCTCTGGGTGTGTTTGTGTGTATGTGTTTGTAGGCGCGGTGAGTGACGAGACGACACTACTGCCAGCCTGTATTTACAGATGTTTACTCTGGGACATCTGGATCAAGCAGGGGGTCACCAAGGCCGGACACAGGGCTAACAACACTCCTTATATGGGTATTTCCCACTGCTGATGTTGTATGGGGCAACTGGGAATGGAGAGACATGGAGGGAATGTCTATAGGTGGAATCATGTTGCCCATTGTCCTATGGTGTCGGGTGCTGAGTGTATGGATACTCCTCATTCTGGAAACTGTCTGGCCAGTGTTGTTGCAGTCATATTATACTGTCTGTTTTGTTTAGCGTGTCTTTTGGTGGCTTGATGCTAGATAACGCCAGTGCTTACTGCTTTTTGTTCAATTGATAAGGTTCTCAGGAGTTGTGAAATGTACAATATTGATATGAACTTTGAGTTGGTTTTCAAAGCATTAGTCTTAAGTGAGGTCTTAGTCTTAGTCTTTCACTTAATCTTGTGCTTTGGAGGTTATCCAAACTCACTTCTCATGTCATGCCATGATAAATCATCTTTGCGACTTCCGTATTATTTTCCCATATGAAGAGTATTGAGATCTAATTGCTGAGGTTTTGGTCATAATACTCAAAAGGCGCTGCTGGAGCTGGATTGGACATGCAGAAATGCAGATTCCATTCCAAGGTTAGCTGTCCACTGGACTCCGGAAGGCAGACAGTAGAAAGGGAGGCCCTAGACAACATGGAGAACAATGAAGAATGAAGCAACACCAGTAGAGCTGGAGCACAATGGAGAAGATTGCCAAAGACTGCAGGAAGTGGAGATCCTCTGTTGCTGCCCAATGCTCCAGCCGGCGTGATGGGATGAGTGAGTCGATGAGCTGAAGTTTTACATATTAAATGCATGTTTGTACAAGTATATTACAATGATCAAGTCTTGTCATAGTACATTTCCATTGAGTGAACAGAATCCTGTGAGTCAAATGTTTTCCTAGACACAATGTACACTCTGGTGTAATAATAAGTACAAAAAGTACGGAACTCACACGAGACACCAGCTGGGTTTGTGTTCACTTAAACCTTTATTGTTACATCATTGAACATAGATAATAATTATGCAGTTCTTATCATTTAAAAAAAGGACAATGACCCTAGTAGGCAAAACATCAGTCAAGTGGAGAGCTCACTCTGTGCTCCGTTTGGGAGGAGATTTCAGTAAAGAATCAATGGAATGGTCTAAGATGTGTTGCCCATCCGGCGCCCCAAAACCAATGAATCCAGGGGTTGACCTTGAGTGGAACAACACAACAACACACAGACAGAGAGAGACACCTATACCTGGGACTACTAAAACACATATATTACTGGAGCAGACCCACCAGCTGCCCCCCCCCCCACCTGTCAATCATCCACACAAGACCCGCCCACTGGCTACTCCGACCACTCCTGCGAAAAACACTGTCCTCATATAGGGAAACCATACAACACTGTGAATGCAGTTTTTACTACTCTTTTATTTGTACAGAACTTGCAAGGTAAATAACAAAAACATGACAAAGATTTTTTTTTAACACTGTTTTAAAGCTTCCCCCATAGTGATTTTATACATCTCTTCTACCTCTACCACACGTTGTTGCCTGAAGAAGGAGATGAGTTTGGCACAAATCTGGCAAAGATACAGTAAATCAACCACAATGTAAGGAGGGTTTCAAAATTATGCAGAAACCATCAAATCTACCCATGCACCAAGTAAGGCAACCTACTGCAGATTTTTAATATAGAAAGATATATATATCGTACTGCTCTATGACAAGTGCATCTATTTCTACCACACCTGTTAGAACTCCTATCAGCAGCCTCTGCTGAATCTACACTTTAAACTGAGCTCATGGGTTGGTGGGGGACGACAGGAATCCCTCTAGAACCCCAATGGCATCCTGGGTAATGTAGTCACATTCTACTGGCGCAACCAACATGGCAATGTCACCCAACACCGACTAAAATAATGCAAGGGTTAGGGTTATGTTAGAGTAGCTTTATGAATATTCCAACCGTAAAATAGATTTATAAAATTCCAGATTTGTATTTTTCTTCCCACAGAACTATTGTTTTGTTCACATTTATTTTGTAAATTTTATCTAAAGAAATAGTAAATGGTTTGCATTGACTGAGTTTGTGTGTATTGGTGCAAATCCGAACATGTGCAGTTAGTTGTATGTGTGAACAGGTGATGTGTGGGTGGGTGTGCTGCCTCTGTGTTCTTTACAAATCTTTTGTTTTGATCAGAGTGACCAGGGGCTTGTCGTCAGGGCTGTAGTCCTCGTAGGTGATAGGTGCGGCGTCGTACATGGCCGGCCGGGACTTCTTCCCAAATCTGAGAGAGGGGAAGAAAACACATAAATGGAACATCACTTCAGGTAGGACAGCTCGCTATCTGCAAGACAGTTCTTCAGGTTTCAAGTGTAGAGTTGCTAGTTTGAGAATTAAATACAGGTGACAGGTGAGTGTAGTGTTATAAAGGAGATGTTGCATGTTACAAGCATAGTAATATAAATATGGCGTTGTAAGAGAGGTATTACACATTTACCCACAGTGTCTTACAGGTGAGTATACCCTAGTGCTGGCAACCTTCCCAGTTTGACTTGTTTACTTAGAGAGAGAGATGGAGATAGAGATGGAGATAGAGATAGAGATAGAGATAGAGATAGAGATAGAGATAGAGATAGAGATAGAGATAGAGATAGAGATAGAGATAGAGATAGATAGATAGATAGATAGATAGATAGATAGATAGATAGATAGATAGATAGATAGATAGATAGATAGATAGATAGATAGATAGATAGATAGATAGATAGATAGATAGATAGATAGATAGATAGATAGATAGATAGATAGATAGATAGATAGATAGATAGATAGATAGATAGATAGATAGATAGATAGATAGATAGATAGATACTTTATTGTCTACCCTGAGGTGTGACTGGTTCAGAGAGCTTTGTGCCGTCTCACCTGGCATGGCGGATGGAAGCGATGGCGTTGCTGAACTCGCTGTCGATGCTGCGGCAGTTGTAAAACTCCTGGTAGGCATGGCGAGATGAGCCCTGGTACTCAATGCGGCTGATGCGGCAGATGCCCACGATAAGGATGATGAGCATGAGGACGAAGGCTACGCACAGGGCCCCGATGATGATGTAGAGGGAGTGACGTGGCATGTTGGTCAGGGTGTCCTCGGGGTGGGCCGTCTTCCACTGCAAGTCTGAGAGAGAGAGAGAGAGAGAGAGAGAGAGAGAGAGAGAGCGCTAGAGCTAACAACACTCCTTATATGGGTATTTCCCACTGCAGACATATTGTTATAAATAATCTAAGAAAGGCATATACATGTAATCATATTTCATAATTTACTCCTTCAAATAGGCGATTCTGGGTAATGTACTTACGTATCTCACAGCTGGCCCCTATCCAGCCTGGGGGGCAGTGGCAGGTGTAGGCATTTGATTGGTCGATGCAGGTTCCTCCGTGATGACAGGGGTTGCTCTCACACTCGTTGACATCAACCTCACAGTCCTCCCCTGAGAGAACCGAAAGGGGAGGGGGTTATATTTAACTGGAACAGCTGGCACAGGTATATTTTCAAAGGGTTTAGAGTGGGGTTTGCTTCCTAGTCAGAACAGCCTACTCCCACCTGTGTCCCAAGGCCCATTATGATAAACTGGGTGACAGACGTGTATTCACACACACACACGTTGGCACGCACACACACAAAACACACACATACAGAGTTGAAATCCTCACCCAGGTAACCAGGTGGGCAGACACAGGTGGCGTTGAGGCCCACACTCTCACAGCGTCCTCCGTTCTGACAGTAATCCTTCAGACATGGATCCCTGTAGATCTCACAGTGTCTGCCTGCACAGGGACACACACATATATGGCCCATTAATGACACTCACACAGTACTCTGTACAGACCTGGGTTCAAATAACATTGGAATATTTCAAACACTTTAAGCATTTGCTTTAGCCTGTCTGGAGTGCCAGGGGGGCTATGTTTGCACTCTTGGGACTTTTCTATTGGTTCCATTGCAACAGACAAGCTCAATTAAGCACAGCATAAGTATCTGAAATGATTACAAATAGTATTTGAATCCAGGTCTGCTCTACATATGACAGTTTACACCAACAATCTACCACACAAACACATACTGTAGACAACATACAATCCCTTATAAGGATTCATTTGTAATACAGGTTGAATAAACTCATTGAATTAACATACATATTGCAGTATCAGCATCATCACTGAAGCCCACCCCTGGATTAAAATCAACACAAACACAGACCAACCTTCATAGTGAGTAGTGCAGACACATTCATAAGCATTGATGAGGTCTCTGCAGGTAGCATAGTTCTGGCAGGGGGCTGACAGACACTCGTTGTATTCCTCCTCACAGTACAGACCATGGTACCCTGGGAGAACCACACACCACACACACACACATTAAGTAACACTGTTTTTTATCACGATGTTAGATGACAGTTCAAGTAATGAGTACGTTTAGATGTCACTAACGAGAAGATCACGGTGATACACTCCTCAGCACATATCATATGTGAGATGTTTTTAAAGGGTGAGTTAAAAGTAGTTTAATGTGCCTTTATTTCTATATAGAGATAATCACTTAGACGGAAGAAGTCAATGCATTTCTTTCCCTATATGACTATGGCAAAACCTTGTGGGGGTTACATCCACAGACATCCTATTAAATTAATTATATGGTTACATCGACATAGCCATGACTCAGCTGTGACTGTCAGTGGTCTATTAAATGCAGTACACTCCAGTTTCCACTGGGTGGCAGGTTTACACAGGGGCTGAGAACTGTGGGTCTTGGTGTTTTTCTCCATAAAAGAGATGCAGCATGAGCCCAAGGTCAGAACACAGTGATTGACAGAATCTCAGAGTTGATGTAGGACATTGTGTTCTTTCTTCAGAGCTTACAACATAAGATACTGTACTGAGGATAGGCATGTCTGTATGTGTAATGGGTGTGTGAGTGTGTGTCGGGCTGTGTGTGTGTCTGGCTGTCTGCTTGTTGGTGCATGTGTTTGTCGTTTACCATGACAGGAAACCTTTACATACAAAGTAAGCCTTGATAAATCCCAGAGGTTCTCATAAAAATCCAATGAAATGTCAAGTGCCTTTCCCAGACTGCCAGACCCATTTCATCTGGCTAGTCTGACTCTCCTCTGTCTGATATGGATACAGGGAGCCTGGGATCCACTAGAGTATATATCAGCTCCCTCACAGCCTCCTCCTCGTAGAGGACGCAGACACCAGCTGGCATATTGATGGAGAAAAGGTCAATTATTACCCTAAACGAGTCTGATGTTTGCGTCTGTCCGTTTGTGTGTGTTTATGGGTGTGTGTGTGTGTGTGTGTGTGTGTGTGTGTGTGTGTGTGTGTGTGTGTGTGTGTGTGTGTGTGTGTGTGTGTGTGTGTGTGTGTGTGTGTGTGTGTGTGTGTGTGTGTGTGTGTGTGTGTGTGTGTGTGTGTGCCTGCTTGCATGTGTGTGTGCATGAACATACGCATGTCTATGTGTGTGTGGAGTCTGGGTGTGGAGTGTTAAGCGTATCATCTGGAATGCTGATTGCGAATTAGATGGGGGCTGTCTGAATGGAGATGTGTGATTGGAAGGCATCATCTGCCCAACTTGTGTAGTCAGACAACGGCAGCAGACAGACAATGGTCTGGAAGGGAGTGCAAAGCAACTGTCTCACCTAATAAAAAGAGATCCTAATAAAAATCAATCACCATGGCAACCAAATGACAGAGGAGGAGGAGAGGGAAATGAGGTGAGGAAAGAGAGATAACGAGAGAAGAGAGGAGGACAAAGAGAGAAAGATATGAAGAGCAAATATGAGAACAAATAGCATAATGCAATATCATGAGACAAGAATATACAAATGAGAGTATGAACACAGTGAGGAGTATCTGGCTACAGACTGAATCAATAGCGTGATCACCTACGGAAATATTTTAAGTGAAGTGATCTAAAATGGTGGAATTGGTTTGTTTCTGTAAAAAATAAAAAACAGCCATTACTAATTTAGACTAAGATTGCAAATTAAATAAAAATGAAAACTGAAAGACGGAAAGATATATAAAGGGAACTCTAGGACAGACTAATAGGTCGGACTGTGGCAGAGCCTCCAGCGGATGTAATGAGCCGGCGATCCAGACTCTATTCCGGAGAGGACTGCGCAAAGAGGTCCAGAAGGAGTTGACGTGTCGGGATAACAAGCTATCCTTGGACGCACTCATCCCGAAGCCCATCCATCTGGATAACCTTCTTTGGGAGCGCCGGTACCCACCTCCCTCCTTTGGCTGTCCTGAGGCAGAGCCGGAACCCATGGAGTTAGGGGCTACACACCTCTCTGCGGCAGAGCGGCGTCGCTGGAGACAACTGGGGCTCTGTCCCTATTGCGGACAGGACGGACACCAGCTCTAGTGGACTCCGGTGCCACAGGGAATCTCATCGACCAGGCCCTCGCCTTCTCCCTGAACATAACTTCTCCTTTTCCGGATCAAGCCCTGGATACACGACCATTGGGATCCGGCACAATTCCGCACATCACAGAACCACAAACCTCACCATGAGAGCCATGCACCAGGAAAGCCTTCCCTCCCTCATCATCACCGCACCCATACACAAAGTCATCCTCGGCCTCCCATGGCTCCAAAGGCATAACCCCATCATCTGCTGGTCGGGGATGAGAATCACAGCTTGGGGACCAGGATGCTGGAGGACCTGCTTTCCCGTACCCTGTAGTTCCACATCGGTGGAGGGTCCTGTGAGTGCCCTGCAGCCCATCAATCTGTTATCCTGTATCATTAGCCCCGTGTTTTGGGACGTAGATGTGGACATCTGCCAGGCTCAGGAGAGGGAATCCGCTCCGGCTACCTACCCTCCAGAACGCAGCTATGTCCCCACGGGGGTAGACAAACGTCTGTTGGCCTGGGTACACACATCCCTCGCCGCTGGACACACAGGTATCACCCGCACCATCCAAACCCTCTGCGACA